>OZ022239.1:39880959-39948459 GCA_963978895.1 Erpobdella octoculata
ATGATCTGAATGACATTTGATTGACACATTATATGTGTGATTACGAAATTTAATCAAGACTTTTTGTGAAAAAAACGTGACTGGAAAGCGATTTCTAGAAATGGGACAAATATGGGGAACCTGCGATAATGTTATTGGATAAAGAAAATCTAACTCAATATAATTTTCTAGTTTTCAATAAATGATGATGCATTTTTATGTATATTCCGTATAAGTTTAATTCAATTGCAAGGCTGTGCACAATATGGCAGAAACCACGTAATAATATTCGTTATTTGACAGTCTTCTAAACATATTAATGGCAAAAAAAGCTTTAAAAATCAATAATATCGGCCGATATTTTGTGGCCAATGCGATATATCGGTCATTATCGGTGCACCTCTAGTTTGTACGTAAATGCGAATTCGCGAATCATAGAAAGAATTCTGTACAAAATTGACATCTACGTTTCTGTTTAAAAACTTCTCTTTCTGACGCGTGATAATTGTGGTCTGAAGTGGGGTTCGAACTCCAGCAAGCAGCAGTATAGGACGCACGAGAGGTGCACCTGACACGTTCGAGGTTGTTTGTTTTTAGAGAAGAGCTATCGTAAATCTCGATTCTTCTCATAACGACAAACAGTCTTTACGTCGTTATCACCTTTCACGAGTGAGATTAAACGATGTATCTTATCACTGGCGAGTTGTGAAACAATTTGAAATCGTGCGCTAGTCGCCATGCGAGTGATAATGGCTGTTTACAGATCAACTTCTTCTTATCGCAAAAACGCACAGATTCGATCGCTTAGTTTCTCGAGAGTACGATTGGAGGATTTCATTATTTATTTAATTTTTATTTGCAATTCGACACTTTCGAATTGTTTCCATGAGGACAAATTGAAGCAAACTCAAAGAGAGGCAAATCATAACTTATTCCCTACCACATTCATACGAAAACTTACAAAAACCGACAAACAACGCCTCACTCGTTCGTTGTTGAGTTTGTCGAAGCCAACGAAAAGTGAGAAACTTTCAAGCTTTTCACCTCAGAAAATAATTTTTAAAAATTTTTCTTGAAATTTTAAATTGTAACAATATTTTTTTTAATAAAGAACTTTATTGCGAATGTAGTTTTTGAGCTTGATGTCTACATCAAGGTGGATATATATTTTTTAACAGCAGCAATGTGCTTAATGAAGCAAAATTACTTAAATATTTTTCCACAAGTACAATGCTTGCTTGAAATTCTTCTCCATGTAATAAACACAAAAAATAATTATTATAAACAAATAGTTAAAAATGTATGAATATAACTAACAGCAAACTATGGTTTTATTTATAAAAGATTAATTTCAACCAGTGACGGACAACAAAGAAATGAGTATTTGTTTACAGAGAGCATTTTTGGTCGCGCGCGCCCACACGTCATCATCATCATCATCATCATCATCATCATCATCATCATCATCATCATCATCATCATCATCATCATCGTCATCGTCATCGTCATCGTCATCGTCATCGTCATCGTCATCGTCATCGTCATCGTCATCGTCATCGTCATCGTCATCGTCATCGCCATCGCCATCGCCATCGTCATCGTCATCATCGCCATCGCCATCATCGCCATCGCCATCGCCATCGCCATCGCCATCATCACCATCACCATCGCCATCGCCATCGCCAACGCCATCATCATCATCATCATCATCATCATCATCATCATCATCATCATCATCATCATCATCATCATCATCATCATCATCATCATCATCGTCATCGTCATCGTCATCATCATCGTCATCGTCATCGTCATCGTCATCGTCATCGTCATCGTCACACTCAACCAACTCTAACAAATGCTTCAATCGAAATAGATCTGTCACGTGAAGTTTAAAATTTAATGGTATATGAATTGATAGTTTCACCATGTGATAGCACTAATTAGATCAAAAATTGCAACGTGAAATTATGTAAACTTGCTATAAAATAGAGATGGGAAGTTTGATTCTTTTCGCTGAATCGATTCAGCTTGAAGAATCGTTCAATTAATCCATTTGCTGAAACGTGCACTAGCACTCAGTCACACTGTCAATTTACAGCAAATGACTCAAGTCGGTACTAGTTGGTAGATATAACGACTCGCACGTTTGACATTGACGCTAGATCGGCGCCGTCTGGTAGGAATGTCACGGGCACCCTATCCCCAGAACCAAAAGTTTGCTACTACCCGGTGGTCTTTTTTGCATACCCGAACGCACACTTTTAAGAAAGTGCAACTCAAACCCGAGCTATCAAAAATAAGAAAACCAAACCTGACCCAAAACCCAGTGTTTCGAGAAACTAAAACATAAACCCCGAGTTTTGACAAACTTAAACACAAACCTGAAGTTTTCAAATGTGATACATTTATTGAAATTTAGTATAAAAAAATCATTTTCAATCATTGTTTTTCATGAACAACAACATTTTTTCTGCAGGCTGGTTCAGTTACAAGTATTTTATTCAATCAATTAAGCCAATATATATTGGCCAAAAATCACTCTCAGGCACATTTGCAAAAATATGATAATGGAACTACCCAAACTCGACCCGAACCCGAATATTTTCAATTTTGAATCTCCAAATTTTGAAAATAAAAATACCCGAGCCCGATGTCTGAAAAATTAGAAACCCTAACCCAAACTCGGTTTTTGGAAAATCTCAAACCCGAACCAAAAAATTCAAGAACCTGAACTCGAAAGCACCAAAACGTCGAACACGCGACATCCTATCGTCTAAAAAATCAACTGAGATTATATCCTTTTATGTGTTATGTGGCAAAGATTTCTGTTGATGAGTAGAAAACATTATCAAACAAGTAAGCCTCAACAACCAAGTTTTTGTTAACAAATCCCATATAATTCTTTATTTGCCGGGTTTTCATTTATTCCAAAAAAATTACTTTTAAAACAACTTTCTTAAAAATTTATGCATGCACATATTTACATATTTGTAATTGATTTGTTTTAAAACATAGATAATTATTATTTTTTATTAAAACTTTTTATTTCAAAAAATGTTCAAACTTTGAAAGAATATATTGTCATGAGGAGCAAGCTTATATATTACATTTCAGCTTGATTGGATGACGGGAAGTTAGTTAATTTTCACCTTGAACAAGCAAGTAAGCAAGCAAGCATGCAAAACCGGCGGTGAAGTTAAAAATATAATGAATCTAAAAACTGGAACCAATTATGTTGTTGACAGTGGCAGATTCAAGGTTGGCTCCCATAGAAATTTAAAAAAAGTTTTAATTTCAATTTTAATAGTTAGCTTGCAACTTCATTTGTTTGTCAGAAACCTGAGGCTTTATTTTCACTAAACTCACTTTTCAACCATCAAAAGTTCTGATAATTGGCAGATATTTAAAAATTTCGGGCATTTTTTAAACCAATTTAATACAAAATTGATTTCAAATAATATTTAAAAAAATATTTAGACCTCTACTCAATAAGGGAATTTTGGTGCCTTATTTTCTAATGAAGTTTTATATTAATCATCTCTTTCTTTAAAACATTTCTTCTGAAAATAAAGTACGACAAACCTCATTTTCCCGGTCATCGACTTTTTTTTTTGGAGGTAAAATGATTACGCAGCCATGTGACCTATGAGTAAAGGGCCGCTAATTTTTTTGGAAGTCACTCACACCGTTGTTCCGGCACTGTCTTTTTGAATTGTCTTGAGATTTTTTTAATAATTGACATTAAAAATATAAAATATTAATTCAAATTTTAATTACAACGGTAATGCAACAAGTTTTAACTAGAGTGTTACGTGGCAGAAAGATGTCACATGCATTCCAGAGGTTTTAGTCAATCAGATGGCGAATATATTTTTTCTTTTCAAGTAAGAGAAATTGGAATTTCGTGTTTGCCGAAGACGTTCCAGGCTTTGTAGCAGAGTGGTTTAGCTTTCACTCACTGTAAGACTTTGCATTCTAATTGCCGTTAATGTTTGAGCAGGTTCAGAGAGAGGTGAGGTCGAATGAAGAAGTATTTTTTGAAGTGACGTGGCGTCCTCAATGACGAATTTCTTACTTGTTTAACCTCGACCGCAGCCGGACAAACAGCCGTGTAATAACCGGCAGCCTGGAATTGACACCGACCACACACCACGTCGATCACATACTTCACGAACACACGCACGTGAACATACACACCGATAAACACATACACGGACAGTACATTCACCTATTTCTGTATCTATATAACTATATATATATATTATATATGCTAATAACGTCGGCATCGCTCGCAGACTTAATAAGACGTCATGTCATCTGATGCCATTTGACTTCCGCCAACCTGCAGGCTTAGAAGCACTGCTCTGTTTGCACATAGTATATATATTTATATATATTATATTATTACACACACACAATCACATACATACATATACATATAATACTAGATGATCCTCCAATTAGGTGCGAGTGTTTGTTTGTTGAGATTTTTGAATGGAATTGTTTTAATTTCGTCTATTATACACAAGAATATGTCAGCTCCTGCGTAATGACATTTTTGAAAATTGTTTTAAAAAAATGACAATTTTACTTACTTACAAACATTGTAACAAAACAAAACGCTGAAATGATTTTCTCGCCTCTTCGACTAAAACTTCTTCATTTCTATGGTTTGTAGGCACATATTATAAGTTCTCTACAAAATTGGTGATTATATACCGATTTTTTGAATACATATGTTGTTTTTAGTATTTTAAAAATAAAACTAAAAATTAATTTTGCAAGAATAAAATGTATTTTCAATCTATTTTTTTTAAATATTCCTAAACAGTAGTGCAGAGACAGATAGGCAGATGGTCACTTGAGCACTTAAGGCTAAGAACAAGATGTCTAGTCTACTTTTGTTACAATAATTTTAAATTAAAAATAAATTTAAATTCAAAATGGCGTCAGTGTTGCTATTTAAAGATTAGGTAATTCAAGAACAAAATAATATATTCTTTTTACAGTGCTTTTTTCAGCTCACTACGCGTGTATCGTGCGTATCGTCAGGGCATATTGGCTCAATTTTGACGATATATAATTCCTATAAAGTTTTCTGGTTGATTGTTAATTTTGGGTGGGCGCTGGTGGTGTAGCGGTTGGACATTTGCCTGTGGACTTTTTCGACTCAAGTACCGCCGCCGTCACCAGCGTCTGCAAGGGGTGTGGATAAGCGTCTCTAGATGGTTGCTTTTTGGTTGTTCTGTAAAAGAAAGTAAAATTTGGATAAGTGATTCGTGGCCCAGAAGTTTAACGATTAACACCTCGTTACACATTGTAAAACTTTTTTTTTACTGTAAAGTTATAAATCGATTATAAATAAATCACAATAAACCGTTATAAAAAAAAGTTTTAAATTACCATTAAAACTGCAGAATAATTTTAGTTTGTTTATTTAAAATTTTCATGAATTTGTTTGTATAATTCATATATATATATATATATATATATATATATATATATATATATATATATATATATATATATATATATATATATATATATATATATATATAACTTTTTGAAACAATTTTAATTTTTTAACGTTAAATGAATAAAATTAAATTGCAACAACTGAGGTAGCAACCTCCTGAATTGATTCAATTGCAGCAGCCTTATTCTTTCGAGTGTTCAAATCGTTGGGCATCACCTCGAGTCTTGGTTTATTATCTTGGAAGCTATATTTTTCGGGGCCAGGCTCTCCTCAATTGCTTCACTTTCCTGCAACTGAGGCTTTTTTGACTAACTGTTTCGTTGCAAACCAAATCATCTAATTGTTCTGCTTGGATGCGGAAAGTTCGCCCCCAACATTTTGGCCCCGGCTTTTCGCCCCCGGCTTTTTGCCCCCGGCTTTTCGCCACCGGCTTTTCGACCCCCGGCTTTTCGCCCCCGGCTTTTCGCCCCCGGCTTTTCGCCCCGGCTTTTCGCCACCGGCTTTTCGCCCCCGGCTTTTCGCCCCCGGCTTTTCGCCACCGGCTTTTCACCACCGGCTTTTCGCCCCCGGCTTTTCGCCCCCGGCTTTTTGCCCCCGGCTTTTCGCCCCCGGCTTTTCGCCCCCGGCTTTTCGCCACCGGCTTTTCGCCCCCGGCTTTTTACCCCCGGCTTTTCGCCCCCGACTTTTCGCCCCCGGTTTTTCGCCTCCGGGGAAGTTCGCCCCTGTCGTTTTTTCCCGTTTTTTCGGCTCCGGGGAAGTTTCGCCCCGGGAAGTTTCGCCCCTGGGAATGTTCGCCTACGCGTTTTTTGCCCCTGGGAAAGTTTGCCCCCAGTTTTTTGCCCTTGTCTTTCCGCATCCGTCTTTTCGCCCCCGTCTTTTTGCCCCCGTGTTTTCGTCCTCATGTTTTCGCCCCATTTTTCGTTCCAGGCTTTTGTTCTTAGTTTTTCACCTCTAGTAAAATTGGCTCCCAGTTTTTCGCGCCCGGTTTTTACCTTCGGTTATAAAAAAAAGTTACCATTAAAACTGCAGAATAATTTTAGTTTGTTTATTTACAATTTTCATTAATTTGTTTGTATAATTCATATCTATATATAAACTTTTTAAACGTTAAATTTTTAATGAATAAAATTAAATTGCAACAACTGAGGTAGCAACCTCCTGAATTGATTCAATTGCAGCAGCCTTATTCTTTCGAGTGTTCAAATCTTTGGGCATCACCTCGAGTCTTGGTTTATTATCTTGGAAGCTATATTTTACGGGGCCAGGCTCTCCTCAATTGCCTCACTTTCCTGCAACTGAGGTTTTTTTTTACTAACTGTTTCGTTGCAAACCAAATCATCTAATTGTTCTGCTTGGATGCGGAAAGTTCGCCCCCGACATTTTGCCCCCGGCTTTTCGCCCCCGGCTTTTCGACCCCGGCTTTTCGCCCCTGTCTTTTTTGCCCCCGTTTTTTCGCCTCCGGGGAAGTTTCGCCCCGGGAAGTTTCGCCCCCGGTTTTTCGCCCACGCGTTTTTTGCCCCTGGGAAAGTTCGCCCCCGGTTTTTTGGCCCTGTCTTTCCGCCCCCGTCTTTTCGCCCCCGTATTTTTGCCCCCGTGTTTTCGTCCCCGTGTTTTTGCCCCATTTTTCGTTCCAGGCTTTTGTACATAGTTTTTCACCTCTGGTAAAATTTGCTCCCAGTTTTTTGCCCCTTGTTTTTTACTTCTGGTTTTTATCCTCAGTGGTTTGCTCTAAGGAAAGTTTGCTCCCGGGTTTTGGCTTTTTTAAAAGTAAATCTTTTGGTTTTTGCTTCTGATTTTTTACCAAAAACTTGGTTCCAAAAATGTTTGCTTTTGTTCTTGGGAAAATCTGTTACTTCGACTTTTGCCCCAGACTTTTTCACCCGTTTTTACTGGAAAAATTTTCTCTCGCTTTTGCACCTTCAGTTTTTTCTCTTTTACTTTTTTTCCAGTATTTACCCCAAGAACATTCCACTTGGCTTTTCGTCGCTCTAAAAAATTAGAGCGTCCCTGAAAAGACTCACTATTTGATATAACTATTTGCTTTTGTAAAAATTAAATCCCAGCTTCACGCTTTGTGAAAGATTTGACTCTCTATCCGTTTTTGAGTAAAAAAAGTAACAACCTTTTGAAGAAAAGTGAAAATATTTTTGGAGAAGTTTTGCAAAATAGATCAACAACTACCCCCTCCGGTCATCAGCTATTTTAAGAAAAAAAAATTTATAGGAATTTAGAGAAGTATCTACGAATACCCCCCCCTTAACTCGGTTATCTGGTATTGTGAGAGGGGAAAGTGTAGAGGAAAGTTTTAAAGTGTGGGTTTTAAAAATATTTGCCTTCTCAACTTTATGGTGAAATGACGCTCCTGCCATCCAATAATTTTCAAATATCATCTCAAAGTCAAGTGGTATGGACGAGACATTGCTTGCAATATTTTTCAGGGGTTACATTTCTAAGGAGAAAACGGTTGTAAGAGGGAAAAAGTCGAAAGCACCAAGAACTATTGTCTCATAAGAAGAACGTGCAGAAAATTTTAAAATGTTGAGGAACTTTTCCAGATAAATAATCAGGGATGAAAACTGGAAGCAAATTTTTCCAGGGACAAAAAACTGAGAGCCAAAAACTGGGGGCAAAAAATTGAGGCAAAAAACGGGGGCGAAAAACCAGGGGCAAACTTTCCCAGGGGCGAAAAGCGTGAGGGCGAATTTTCCGAGGGGCGAAAAACCGAGGGCGAAACTTCCCGGGGGCAAAAAAACGGGGGCGAACTTTCCGTAAACCGTTCTGCTTTTTCTGATATTTTCAAATTTTCACTTTGTAGTTACCGTTTTAATTAAAAGAGCTCACAATAAAATTCTAAAACTAAAAACGTGGTCGCATCCTAAATTATAAAACAATGCGACATATGTTATTAATTATAGAATTTTACAGTTAGATCTTAGTATGTGTGTCAACAAATTTAATATGAACAGGAACCAAATTATCTAATTGTTCTGCTTGGATGCGGAAAGTTTGCCACCGACATTTCGCCGCCGGCTTTTCGCCGCCGGCTTTTCGCCGCCGGCTTTTCGCCCCCGGCTTTTCGCCACCGCCTTTTCGTCTCCGGCTTTTCGCCCCTGTCTTTTCACCCCCGTCTTTTCGCCCCCGTTTTTTCGCCCCGTCTTTTTGCCCCCGTGTTTTCGTCCCCATGTTTTCGCCCCATTTTTCGTTCCAGGCTTTTGTTCTTAGTTTTTCACCTCTAGTAAAATTGGCTCCCAGTTTTTCGCGCCCGGTTTTTACCTTCGGTTATAAAAAAAAGTTACCATTAAAACTGCAGAATATTTTTAGTTTGTTTATTTACAATTTTCATTAATTTGTTTGTATAATTCATATCTATATATAAACTTTTTAAACGTTAAATTTTTAATGAATAAAATTAAATTGCAACAACTGAGGTAGCAACCTCCTGAATTGATTCAATTGCAGCAGCCTTATTCTTTCGAGTGTTCAAATCTTTGGGCATCACCTCGAGTCTTGGTTTATTATCTTGGAAGCTATATTTTACGGGGCCAGGCTCTCCTCAATTGCCTCACTTTCCTGCAACTGAGGTTTTTTTTTTACTAACTGTTTCGTTGCAAACCAAATCATCTAATTGTTCTGCTTGGATGCGGACAGTTCGCCCCCGACATTTCGCCCCCGGCTTTTCGCCCCCGGCTTTTCGCCCCCGGCTTTTCGCCCCCGGCTTTTCGCCCCCGGCTTTTCACCCCCGGCTTTTCGTCCCCGGCTTTTTGCCCCCGGCTTTTCACCCCCGGCTTTTCGCCCCCGGCCGAGGGGACACTTCCCAAGGGCGAACTTGCCCGGAGGCAAAAAAAACGGGGGCGAAAAGACGGGGCGAAAAACCGGGGGCGAACTTTCCGTAAACCGTTCTGCTTTTTCTGATATTTTCAAATTTTCACTTTGTTGTTACCGTTTTAATAATCACCAGCATGAAAAACTTCCAGACCCTTCCGCAAAGCCGTTTCCGCTAAATGTTCGCAATTTTTCAGATTTATTTATTTTTTAGTTTATTTAAAAAATAAAATTCTAAAACTAAAAACGTTGTCGCATCCTATCTTATAAAACAATGCGACATACGTTATTAATTATAGAATTTTACAGTTAGATCATAGTATGTGTGTCAACAAATTTAATATGAACAGAAACCAAATCATCTAATTGTTCTGCTTGGATGCGGAAAGTTTGCCCCCGACATTTTGCCCACAGCTTTTCGCCCCCGGCTTTTCGCCCCCGGCTTTTCGCCCCCGGCTTTTCGCCCCCGGCTTTTCGCCCCGGCTTTTCGCCCCCGGCTTTCCGCCCCCGGCTTTCCGCCCCCGGCTTTCCGCCCCCGGCTTTTCGCCCCCGGCTTTTTGCCCCCGGCTTTTCGCCCCCGGCTTTTCGCCTCCGGCTTTTCGCCCCCGGCTTTTCGCCCCTGTCTTTCTGCTCCCGTTTTTTCGCCTCCGGGATGTTTCGCCCCGGGAAGTTTCGCCCCCGGTTTTTCGCCCCTGGGAAAGTTCGCCCACGCGTTTTCTGCCCCTGGGAAAGTTTGCCCCCGATTTTTTCCCCCGTTTTTTTGCCCCCAATTTTTTGCTCCCAGTTTTTGGCTCTCAGTTTTTTGTCCCTGGAAAAATTTGCTTCCAGTTTTCATCCCTGATTATTTATCTGGAAAAGTTTCTCAACATTTTAAAATTTTTTGCCCGTTCTTCTCAGGAGACAATAGTTCTTGGTGCTTTCGACTTTTTCCCTCCTACAACCTTTTTCTCCTTAGTAACATGTTATGGAGGTATTTGAAGAGAAGTAAATCCAACGATGGTTACACGGCGAAATGCATTCTTTGTAATAAATGTTTCAAAATGGGCAAAACAGCTACAACTTCTTCTGTGAAATATAATTTACATTTTCAACATCCATCCAAATAAAATGAATGTTTTTTAAATAACAACTTTATGAAAAACTAGCTGGGTTACCCGGCGTTGCCCGGGGATTTTAAAGGCTTTTTATCGTTTTCTCTCTGGCTCCCGTTTCCTTAACCGCTTGCTTTCCCGTTCCATGTCGCTTTCTCACTCCTGGTCGCATTTCTGCTCACGGTCGCTTTTCCGGCCCCGGTCTCTTTTACTTTTCCCGATCCCGGTTGCTTTTACGCTTTACCGCTCCAGCTTGCTCTTCTTTTCGCTCTTCTGTTCCTCCATTAAATTTTAGAGCCTTCCCAATGTGGCTTAGATGGGCTGTAGCGGAATGCTGTGCACAGTCATCAAAATTGATCTTTTCTCTCGTTAACACTTTGTTGTTTGGTTTGCTCGTTTAGTTACGTCTGAACTTCCTCAATTTTAATTAGTGTTCTTTAATGTATTGGTTCCACTCTGCAAGTGTGATCTTCTGCAAAGGCTTATTATGATTGACTGAAGCTGAAAAAAAAAGAATTTATTAGTTAACGGCTGCAATAATGTTAAAATCCGCTCATATATCTCAACAGGTTATATTTATTTTAAATACTTGTAAGATTATAAATGCTTACAATAGATTTATCACACACTGTTCAAAAGCTGCTTTTCGAAAAATCGCTAGTCTTAGTTTTTGAGTTGTTCTTAGTTTTTAAGTGTCATGTCTACAGAAAGCATATAACGCTACATGTGGCATGTTAATAAATGTTGACCCGTGGCTTTGAAAAATGTGATATAAAACACAGATTGAAATAAAACATGAAGTAATAATAATATTAAAAACCTTCAAAGCATTAACTTAATGAATTTTCCGAGAGTTTTCTGAGATCATCAATTTGGAACAATCGAAGAGTACCACTTTTATTTAGCAAATGATGCAATTATAAATTGAACAAAACAGCAGCAGATTGATAGGCTGGCTTGAGAACTTTGTTCATGATTTTGTTGAAACACAAAAATACTGCACTTGCTTTCATTTCTTTCAAATTTCATGCACCTCATATATCAGTGAAACTTTTACAATAAATTGGTGTTGCATGTAAGATTTTCTTTAAAATGTAATTTTCTAATTTCCTCTGAAAAGTAAAAAATAAAATAAGACCGATAAATTAATTCATAATCTTATAGTCATAACTACTCGTGAATAATAATGGTTGTAATGCCATCACATAAAAAAAAACTTACCTGCCCAAAAAAAATTCTCATTTACCGATAGGCTGATAGCAAGCTCGTCGCTCAACAATATTAGATAAGGAACAATTGAAGTCAGAAGCCTTGAACGATATATATGAACAATGAATTTAAATTTATTTTTCCAATCTGCAACTCCTTTTTGTAAAACACAAAATGTTAGAGCATAATGATATTCTTATAATAATTAATAATAATATAACATAATTAAACACGTGCAATGCAACAAACGAAACAAATTGAAAGATACACAGTAAATCATGATTTTAAAAACTAAAAACAAATTACCAAAGCTTTGCCACTTACTATTGAATGGGAGATATGAACAATGAATTTCTAATTTGATTTAATTTGTTAAGTCTGGAACTCTTTTTGTGAAGCACAAAATATCTCTAAATAGAAGAAATTCCACCTGCAATTTATTGATTAGTCCTGAAATCCAAAGTTATCTAGATTTAAAAAATGAGTTGCTAAAATCAAATATAAAGTTTACCGATAGCAGAGCTGTCGTATCGGAGGTTCGGAAAAGAATGAGCCTCAATGAGCTCTATGAAATCAAAACAAAGGTATCCGGCTTCACCATAGATATCTATGGGCGGCACTAAACAACACACATATTTATTTAATTTAATATTTATATTTAAAACCTTTAAAACTTAAGAAAAAAAATTAAAAATATTTTGTATAATTTAACTATAAATTAATTTATTTTTATTTTGTAGAAAAAAAATTTACTCCAACTTACTACCGCTGACCAAAACGTTTTTTGTCCATAAAACATCAACGGAAGAACCAATTTATTTAAAATTTTACAGGAACCACCGCTTGAATAAGATACATAAGTGTGCCAAATTTCAATTAAATCTGTTCGGCCGTTTACATTTTATGTCCGAACACACAAACAAACAAACAAACAAACAAACAAACATTTCATTTTTATATATAAGATTGAAATTATTCAGTAAATTTCACAGCAAACAGTCAAGAAAATTCTTGTGAACTTTGAAATCAGAGGTTCTTGAACATATATAAAACTGCTGGGCTTTGTTGCACCAAAATTAATATTTTTATATGCGTAATTATTCGGCTTTTTGTGCGCAGTTATTCGGTTTTTTGTGCGAAATTGGGCACGATTTTTTCAAACAATTTTTGTTCTTGTGCGCACTTGCGAATGAGTGCGCATCAAATAAAATGTTTTATTCGAACCTATTCGGATCGGATAAAAATTGCGCACGATTGTGCGATTTTCGCATAATGCGCACAATTCCGCATCAAACGCAGGACCTTACTTTTTAGTGCATAAGAGAAATGTGGTTTTCAAAAAGTTGTTTAAAGTAATACTATTGTAAATAAGTGACGGAGTTTAAGATTTCAATTTTGCCGCCCCCTCCTGAGTGCCGCCTGGGGCATTTGCCCCGTCCGCCCCCCCATTTCTACGCCACTGAATAAGTGACGGAGTTGAGAGGATATATACATATTATGTAGGTACATGACCCGGTATTTCTCGGACTTTTGTAGCTGTAAAAATAATGAACAAATTGATTTTTAATTAAATAAATCTTATCTTGTAGATAACACAACTGAAAATCGACAACAACCCCTTCGCCAAGGGTTTTCGTGATTCCGGCAGTGGAAGGAGAGAAAAAAAGTTAGCTTGCCACCTATCGAATGTTTTATTAAATTGAACTTTGTTTATTTTTTATTTTTTATATTTGAAATACAATTTGTATTTATAAATTTATGTAAATATATTTATTATGTTTATGTAGACTCTGAAAATGGCTAAAACCGAAACAGCTATAAGTCTACAATAAAAAATTAGTGGCGGTGGTAAAGTGGTAAAGCGTTCGCCTGTAGGCTTATAGGTCGGTGGTTCGAATCTCACCGGCGTCACTTCTTTGAGCAAGGAGTTTACACTTTTACACGCATTGCTCAGGTTGAGTGTCTCGCGGGAGTTAACTAACTCCTTTCAATAACCTTAAAAAAATACTTACAAGTTTAAACATGGATTTGTATTTTCAAACGTGTAAGAACGCCGAAAAGAAATCAGTATACGTGATATCGAGAAAATTATGAAAAAAGTTATATCAGCAAAGTAGAGATTGATTTTCAATCGAGCACGCGTCAAAGAATATTCATAAATATAAATGTACGGAAATATATATATATATATATATATATATATATATATATATATATATATATATATATATATATATATATATATATATATATATATATATATATATATATATATATATATATATATATATATATATATATATATATATATATATATATATATATAACCATAAATTCTCAACACTTAAAACGTGGGGCAATATTTTTATTGAAAAAAGCATTGTATCTAGTTTAAAAAATAACAGATGGTTAGTTTGAGTAAAAGGCGACCCACGTTTTAAGTGTTGAAAATTTATGGCTTGTTTGTTATACGAATGTCCACAATTAACGCATGCCTCCATCAAGACATTTCTCACACAGCCCAGAGAAAAATTATTTTCTTTTTTTAGTTCACAAAAACGTGGTATTTTTACTAGTTTTTTTTTAATATTTTATATTTTGATGTAGAATAAACTATTATTTTGTTGACTTTAAAAATTACTCGAAAAGTACTCGCTAGAAATTCCTTGTATTCGTACTCGTACTTGTACTCGAAACCTCAGTACTCGTACTCGTACTCGATACCATGGTACTCGTACTCGATACCATGGTACTCGTACTCGATACCATGGTACTCGTACTCGATACCATGGTACTCGTACTCGATACCATGGTACTCGTACTCGATACCATGGTACTCGTACTCGATACCATGGTACTCGTACTCGATACCATAGTACTCGTACTCGATACCATAGTACTCGTACTCGCTACCATGGTACTCGTACTCGATACCATGGTACTCGTACTCGATCCCATGGTACTCGTACTCGATACCATGGTACTCGTACTCGATCCCATGGTACTCGTACTCGATACCATGGTAATCGTACTCGTACTCGTACTTGGACAATAAGTCCTCGCAACATCTCTGCAACATCTCTGCAACACACAAATAAAGAACATTTTTTTTCCGTTAACTCAGTTTACGCGACCTTCTAACTTCTTATATAATAAATTATTTTCATAGTATACAATTTAATTAATTAACTTATGTAAAACGTTTGTCAGACGAGGTAATTAATCTATTGATTTGAACAAATTTTTTTTAATGCTCCCCAAACAGACGCCTCCAGCACCAACTGCAACTGCAGCAACACAGAGAATTCCACGCCTTTCTCTCCTCGCAGCACGAACGACACATACTCGACATGACAAGCAACAGTACAAAGAAGAAAACATCAGTCAAAGCGACAATCGATGACCTTCAAACCGAGCAAAGGTCACGCAGTGAGCGAGAAAACCCGGAAGCGGTAGAAAGCGATGATGACGACGACGACGACGACGACGAGGACGCATTCATTTCCGTTGATGACGTAGGCGATGACGTCATGCACGAAACGTCAACATCTGAAAAGGCACCACCGACGACACTCTCGAGTGAGCTTCTAGTGCGCTTTAATTATATATTGGATGAATGTTGCATCCGCGATAATACGGAAGCAGGCATATACTGTAAATGCAAACAAGTTCAGTATTAGCGGTGATTTAACAGGCCTTTTCCCATATATTTATTCATATTGCGTAAAATATGTTCGTCATATTGGTTGTACAATATTTGTTTTAATACACGAGTGTTTAAAATAATTTTATTCAAGCTTTTAGGAGATACTGTATTTCTTTTATTTCATGGCAACGGGGTGGTTAGGAGAAAAGAAAAAGAAAGAGAAAAGAAGAAAAGATTTGAGAGAGGCGTCATATATCTGCTCTTGTTTAATTATTCAATGGTCAGGAATGGATTAAAAATTGTATGGGAGGATGCTTCCTTATTGTAGCTCATCTTTTTTATTCTCTCTTTTCTCTCTGCTCGAAAACAGTTGCAGTGTTTAATGAGACTCATGCATCAATGTAGTGTTATTATTAACATCACATGCATTCACACGTACAGACAGACAAACACACGGACAAGATATTTATATTTATTTGCACGTGCAGGAGGACACGAAGAGATGATGAAAACTCCAACTTCAACGACACATCAGCTGGAAGTCAAGGACCAGCAATCCGTGGAAAGCAATGGTGAAACTCTTAAAAGAAACTTTCAAACAAAATTAGTCTTTTAACGTTTTGTATAAATTCTATTAAAAATTGTTTCAGAATACAAATCGAAAAACTTTTCAAAAGATCTTCAATTTTCTCCCATTTGCCTCCAGCCCCCTGAATTCTCAAACCCTCCCCTCAACTCACCGGCACCTTCACTGGTTGATTCGAAATCAAAACCAAAACACCAACAGGGCTTTCTAATGTACAACAAACACAGCTACCAACTGGCCACCAACAGACACAGGGGACAGCTGAAAAGTCGGCTCAGCTGGTTGAGAGCCCATTATAAATCGTCTTATTACATGAATAACAAACATCACAAGCAGAATTTCTTCAAAATTTCATGCGAAGACCTCCAAGCCTACAACTTCAACCAATCCCAGCAGATCTCCCACGACTCTGATAAAAAAACAAAACATTCGCCAGATGTCGCGTGTTTTCCTAATCCACAGTCGATGGATTTGAATGCTCCTCTGCTTCTCAGAAAAGGAGGTGGCTTTGGACAAAATTGTAAATTCCAAGCAGCGAACATTCCACACCAAAAACCTTTTTTAAATTCAATCGATTCTTTAGAAACTCAGCACAAGACCTCAGCTTCGTATCGTCACTACAACGTTCCACACCTCATGTTTCATCCCGAACTGGCCATGAATCCCGCCTTTTTCCATCCTTCCTGGTTGTATCTCGCCGCCCTCCAGGATTTTAACAAACAGCGAGCCGCGGCTTGTATGGGCAGACAAAACAATTTCATGGAGGCCAACAGGGTACGATTTGGCGACGAAATATCTTGTCGCTCCGGCGCTACGGCACACAGAACATTCTACCAAACACCACTGACGCACGACCAAGTGAGTGTTAAAACTGAAAAATCTCCCGAAATACAACAGAGTGCCTCTGAAAATGGAGACAGTGAAGAAGATGGGGGAGATGGCAGCCGAGTAGACTTGAATGTCCGCCAGGAATCTCCAGCGTTTCAGCAACATCCGTCGTTTTCTTCCGTGGCAGACCAATGGAACTCCAACAACAGCGAATCATTGCTTCATTCGAAAAGATAAAAACAGAGTAATGGATCGACTTGCGTTCATTAATGAGACGAGGAGGGAAAGAAAGAAAGAACAAATGAAAGAGAAACTTGAGTGAAGATTTTATAAAAAATATTGACTTACCATTAACGTAAAATGCTCATTGAATGTTCGAATAGTGTTATGGATTAATTCTTAAAAAGTATTTATTTATAATAACAGTAATTGAGAAGCATCTTTGCATAAAAAATCAAACAAGTGGAAGCAGATTTCTTGGTTTACAAAACAAACTATAAAAAGTTGATAATTTAAATAATCAGATTGAACGAGTTCGTTGTTGTTCGTAAATTTGTTTTTTTATCATCATATCACGAAGCAGTCGAAAATTAACACGAAGCACGAATTTCACATAAAATATATAACTTGCATCTGAAACAAATGAAAAGGAAAGGTAGGAATGGAGAGAGAAAGAGTGAGAGAGAGAAATAAAGAGTGAGAGAGAGAGAAATAGAGAGAGAAAAAGAGAGAGAAAGAGTGAGAGGGAGAGAAAGATAGAGAAATAAAGAGAGAGTGAGTGAAAGAGAGAATAAAATTAAAAATACCTCAAACGACACACATTCCATCTTTAGTGACGTGTAAAGCGCAGAAACGAGACGACGACGATACGAGACGCAAACACGCACGCAAAGTCATTTTGAAGCGTTCAGGATTTTTCCGTGCTCTTTGATGTGACGTTGAAAAATCGTTGGAAAAAAAACTAGTTGAAGATTTTTGGTCGAAAGTGTTCGTTCAGTTGCGGTCAGGGAGGACGTGTTTCCACTTCCAATATATTAAAACCTATGACGCGCTCATTGTTGAGATCATTGAAAAAAATTGTTAAAAATCA
The DNA here is from genome assembly GCA_963978895.1 of Erpobdella octoculata. Taxonomy (NCBI): domain Eukaryota; kingdom Metazoa; phylum Annelida; class Clitellata; order Hirudinida; family Erpobdellidae; genus Erpobdella; species Erpobdella octoculata. Next base: position 39,898,690 of record OZ022239.1, read on the forward strand.
TTTGGTTCATTCACCTCATCTTCTACGTGGTCTTTTCTGGTTATTAAAAGATTAATGATCAAATTGTTATTATTTGTATTTTAATAAAACACAGTCGATGGAGAAATGCATAAAAAATGTCATGAATGAATGAGTTATACTCATTTTATGGGTTGCAGGAGTCGGTAGAAATTATGGGGGGAGACACATTCTCCAACATTATAAAAAAACATCCACATTTCATTTTTTTAAACATCCACATTTGTGTAAACATCCACTTGTGTTTGAACATCCACACGTGTTTAAACATCCACATGTGTTTAAACATCCACATTTGTTTAAACATCCACATATGTTTAATCATCTTTCTTGATTGCTCGACCCATCCATGTTCGGGGAGAAAATGTTTATCCAACCAAACGGCATGGATTCGAAACTTCTGTTGGCAGAATATTAAACAATAAAAATTTCAATTCGATTAAAATAGTTGCTTGTCGAAAACTGAACCGCAAGATCAGCCGACACTGAACGACGAACTCGACGACATGGCACAGACGACACGACACGACTCTACGATTATAACCAGAGAGAGAGACGAAACGAGATGTGATGATATGTGAGTCGAGAGACAACCAAGCTAGCGCGTTGTGTTTGCTTTCGTTACACATTTGTGAACGATTTAATTTACAGTTCCTTTCACACTTTTACACCTCTCTTGCAGATTTCAGTGAGAGCAAACTGGCCGAGGGCATCTGTCGCGATTCCCAAGTGTTGGCACCAAAAATAGAAGCAATTACAAAATACGTGAGGTCGTTCGAAACAGGGAAAGTGATGCGATTTGCTCGGAAATAGCCCGCGGAACAATTTTTTAAATAAACAACTCATTTCGGAGGAAAAGAGGAACTTTAGCAAATAAGCCGAAAATGTGAAAGCCGACTGTATCGGTGAGATCAAAGAGGGCACGAGCTGTCTAGAGATTGTGATTTTTCGTGGATGGCCTTCATCATGGCTTTTCGTTTGATTCTCAGAGAGGGGTGAAGCGGTTTCTTGTGGTCGCCAGGCGACTGAGAAGGTCTCAGAGCGACTGACGTTCGAAAGCTACTCGCCTGGCGGATGTGAGAAGAGAAACGAGAACAAGTAACTCCCGGAGAAGCTTGAGGGTTTACGAGGGTTTCGATAGATGTCAATGAACGATGTACCAGAGTCTCGCTGCTGACGGATTCTTTCGGCAGTGCTCGCGTTCTCGTCAGCACCGGATGACAAGGACGTGATGACAGTTCAGTAGGAACGTTGACCGACAAGGGGTCTAAGACAACGCTCTCGCAGACGGCGTCGGTTCGATTCTGGTCATCCGAATTGACCGCTTTCTCGCTCGATCTGGCATGCTGACAAATTGGATCCGATGTTCTACGCTGCGAGGCACTGCCATTTTCGTTGTCATCTTGTTGCATAGCTGCCGCCGCATCGGACGATGAACTTCTGATTTTTCTGTTTCTGGCCGCCAGGTCGTCTTCGAGGCTGTTAGAGGAATTTGAGCTCTGCGGATCATTTTTACATGTGCCGCTGTTGTACGGAACTCCGAGTAGCAAGCTGGCGGGAACTTTTTGAGCATTGAAGAGTTTAAAAGAAGACGATTGGGTGGATCTCTCTTCAGGAGACTCGATGAATGACTCATTCTCGCACTGTACGGTTATGTCAACCGCACATTCTCTCGATAATCGCTTGGCATTTGAAGACTTTCTGCAGGCTTCTTTGTAACTCTCTTGTGCGTCGTGTAATCTACTCATCCACTGAGCCTGAAGTTGAGAAAAAAATTAACAAAACGTTTAATCAAATCTCTTTGAAATTTGATCTTATTATAAAAAATACAATTCTGTGCAATCCACCACCAAATATCTGCGATTTAAGGAATAGTATTTGTTTGCAATCTGCTAATAAATCAGAGCGAGTTCGGAAATATCGATATAACAATCGGATAGAGAGTAGTAATCAAAATATCCATTTGTTCACGAAACTAGAAAATGTTTCTCTTTATAATTAATGGATTATTTTCATAAAAAACAAAAGCTATTTTCACCAGTCCATCAAACAAAAATGTTGAAAACGGCGAATTGTTTAGATGCAAATGAGTTTCGCCGACACGTTTCTGCGTGGTGAAACAAAGAACTGGATATAATAACAAATAGCATAATTGCAAAGACTGACTTAATTAAGCAAAACCTTTACACGCTGGTCATCCATCAAAAATCCACCGATGCAAACAAGAATTTATTTAATTTCAAATTTTTAAAAAATCATACGCGAGGATTGGTTGGAATTCGTGCTCACGTGTGTAAACGGAGAAATTGAAAATGTCAAAATGCGAAATGCGAAATGCAAAACTGCGAATGTTGAATGGCGTAGAGAAAAGATAATGAGTTATATTTTAAGTTAAAAAATATCGATTGAATTTTAAATAAATATATAACGTGATGGTTACCTTGCTTGAGTAGTTGGGAGCTTGTAAGGTGTAAACTCCTATGATTTGCTGGAAGCGATTCACCTGTGATATAATTAGGGGAAGATGAATTAAAATGCACTTGTTTGAAATTTTGGAATGAGGATGACGCTGATGATGATGGTGGTAGTGGTGGTGGTGATGATGATGTTGGTGGTGTTGATGATGATGATAGCGGTGGTAGTGATGGTGGTAGTGGGGATGATGGTGATGGTGATGATGATGACGATAGTGATGGTGATGATGACCATTTTGATGTTAATATTTTAAAATAAACAAGTTTCTTCAAATATGGTTTTAACTCTTAATTTTTTTAAAGAAATTAAAAAACTGATTGTTGTGTTGATTAAATCTGAATTAAAAACAACTGTTTTTATTTTCGCAATTCACAATTATGATTTCATAAATCATACTCGAGTCTGCATAATTCATGAATATATCTTCTCATATTTCATAATCAAGTACTCATAGCCCATAAATATATAGTTTCCTAATAGCCGTAATATATTTCCATAACTCCATAAAGAGATTTCCAGAACCAACCTGAACAATGACGAAAGCGTTCTTAAGGACTGTGGCAGCCGAGACGCAACCGAACAAAAGGTTTGACTTTTGAGACGATGGACTGCAGTCGTTGTAGAGGTGTGGCAGACACGAGTCCTTGCAGGCGTCGGTGCTTGTGGCGTCTTCAGGGGGGCAGACGTCGCAGGTGCTCTCCACGTAGTCCCAGAAAACGCCTCCTTAAAAAAGTATTATTATTTGCACTCGTTAAGAGGGGCACATCGATGCTTTTGAATGAGATTGGTTGCCATTGAAAATGCGATTATTGAGATGCTTAATGTTGCCCTGATGACGTCATTGATTGATGAATAATTACTAACTAATGATTGGTTTTTATAAATGATGCTTTTATAGGTGGAACAACAAATGACAGAATTGATGATGATGATGACGACGACTACAATGAAGATGATGATGATGATGTTGGTGGTAATGATAGTGATGATGATGATGGTATGATGATGATGATGATGATGCTCCTGCAGTTGATGATGTACATCCCAATGTGAAGATGACGATGCTGATGAAGATGGGGATGATGACGATGACATGCCAACCAATAAGGAAATGAAAAGCCGACCTGATCCGTCAAGTGGTCTGACGTCATGCACGACAAAACGATCGAGAGCGATTGGCTGCCGGTGAACCACGAAAATCGCTCCGTCAGTTTGAACTCTGGCAAATGGACTTGACTGGTCTACTTGAGCAGATTTCTAAAAAAAAATTAAAAAAAAATATTTGCTGAATGCCAGACAATACATTTGTTTTTCTTAAACAATAACAAATCGTTCTCTTAAAAACAGTTAATTTAATTTGCTTATCTTTTTTAAAAAAGTTTAAATTAAAAAAAAAGAAACTAATTTATTCCAACAACAATCAACACCCATTGTTTGTTTTATTACAAATCACGATGATGTAAACTTGCTATGTAACATTTATTCACGATGAGCCTGTGAGACGAGATTTAGTATTTTATTTAATTTTACGTGATTTATTTTATAATAGTTTATAGTTCTTTACACCAGGTGTTTTAAGACTGAAATGGTTGTATGTAGGAAGACCTAAGTAGTTCCTGTCGTGGATCATATTCTGATCCTTTTAACTTTTCATCTTCCTTTATCCAGGCCTGGGTCTGGCTCGCAATTAACAAGGTGAACTTTACATGAATTTGTAAATGTCTTAATAATACCAAAATGACTAATTTTACTAAAATTCAGTAAGAATCAGTATTGCACTGGTATAAAAACAAAATAACAAACATATATGAAATAGCTTCAAAACACTAAACAGTTATTGGACTTTTCAAATCGTGAAACAGAAAGATAACAGTTGATTATTTCAAATGAATCACTTCAAGAATCAAAACTAGAAAGCCTGAATGAACATTTTTGAAAGAATCCAGTAAGCGATGTTAGTGAAAGGATTGAGCGACAACTGATGCAGGTTTGAAAGAGCATTGGCAGAAGAAAAATTAAATTAACCCATAAATGTTTGTTTAAAGCTGTCGAAAAATTTGGTGTAGTTATTTTTTGTTGAAAAAAAGTTTAGAAAATTACAAAAAAAAACAATAAAACAAAGTTAAAGCATTCGAAACTTTTGAAACTTCTAGCTTTGTAAAAAAAACTGAGCAGTGGCGTAGCGTAGGGGGGCAGGGAGCCTTGGGCGGCATTTTGTATGGGGCGGCAAATTTAAAAAAATTGTTGTATATAAAATAAATAAAAATAAAGTTTTAGAAAATTTTTGGAAATTGTACCTCCGATTACCCCCCACCCCGGTCATCGACTATTTTTGGAAGCAAAAATGTAAAAAGAGTTGTACAGTGATGGGCAAAAGTTAACTAAAAAGTTACTAACTAATAGTTTAACTACAATTTTTTAATTAAAGGCAAAGTTTAACTAAGTCAAACAAGTTTAATTAAAGTGATAGTTTAACTAATTTTGTTTAGTTGCTAACTAAAAAGTTCAATTAATAAAATTTAGTTGTTAAAAAAAATTAAATAAAACTTTATGTTTATCAGTTCTCAGGTTTATACCTTATTATGTTTTGTTTGCAAACAACTTTTCAACTCTCGAGCCTGGCCGTGTTGTAGTGTAAAGGATAGTATATAGACTAAGATTGTTTTTTACCGAATTCATTTGACACCGCTTTGATCCTATTGGTGTCCAGGCTCATGCCTTCTTACCGCTGTACTCTTACGCTTGACTCCTACGTAGAGCAGGAGCTACTGGGGTTAACAGCAGAGTTCACTTTCGCGACCAATTTAACCCATAGTGCTATAGTAAAAGTTTGTTTTGAAGAAGACAAGTTTAAAGGTGACAGTCAGGACAGTTAAAATGTCAGTGCAAGATGCCGATTTTGTCCTAATAAGCGCGTCTGTGGCAATGTTTGGTGATTATCTTTAAAAATAAACATTTAATATGCAGTTTTGTTGGAAATAAAATTTCAAACATTGCGTCATTCTCCTTTTTGGTCATGTTATTAAATGATTAAGGAAAAAAAATCAAGAAGTTAATTGAATGAAACGAAAGTGCCAAAATCAATATAAAAAAAAACAAAAAAGTTAAGAAATAGTTGGAAAAAGTTTAACTACATTTTTTTAGTTTAGTTATCAACTATTTTAAATTAGTTGCAACTAAAAGTTTAACTAAGGTTTTTTAATTAAAAGTTAGTTAAAGTTTAACTTAAAAAAAATAGTTTGTGCCCATCTCTGGAGTTGTAGAACATTTGTGGCCCACTCCAAGAAATTGCTGAATTGACGCTCCTGGCATAAGCTTGCGCCCCGTGCAGCACAAATCCACGCTGAAACTGAGCAGTACCTTGATAGAGACATACACGACTACATGTGAATTATAAGATGGTTATTCAGCTGTGTTCTTAGGGTTAATTCAGACTATTTGCAATTTCAATCACCATATTTCTAAACCTCAGGTGCCGAAAAAACTGTTTTAGTCAACAAGTTGTCTAATGAAAGAATATATCTAGTGAGAGGTGTTTTATCTTAGTTTTGATGTTTAGTTGTTTTACCGCTAAAAATGCAGTCTACCCAGATTTAATTTTTATCAAACTGTAAAATGCTTTTTGGGTATATCACCTGTTACTCTATCTGGATAAATCGCCTGGTTCTTTATCTTGATATATCAGCTGGTTCTTCATTTGGATATATAACCTGGGCCTATATCTAGATATATTAACCGGTGTTTTATCTGAATATATCACCAGTTTCCTTCATCGGGCTCACCATCAACTTGTATAGTTATGTTTTTTCAGTTTAATTGTGAGCAGGTTTTGATGAATTTAAGTTCACGAAAACAATGTTAATTGAAAACGAATTTTGCACTAAGAAGAAGTGATAATTATTTAACTCTATTTTTATTTTCAGTTGTACAATAAATCAACATCTATATCCCAACAGTTCAGTCTAAAAAAACAATACTATCTATCATCATTGTTTTCATTTCAAGCTCAAATTCAGCTTTTAAGGATAAAAATTAATTTATAATTTATTCAAGATCATCTTCGTTATTACGAAGCGCCAATAAATTTCAACCTTGATGGCACATTTAAGGTTCCCGCCTGAACCCTTTCCTAGTACCAGCCACGTCACAAGGGGGAGGGGGGTATTTTTGTTGAGCGATAAAAGATGGGGAGAGAGAAATTGGAAAAAGTAAATAAAAATTGAAAGAAGTCTGGAGAACTTTGACATGTGTCATTCACTAACAGTCGTCTATCCGGATGTCGTCGGAAGAAATGGAAAATTCGAAGACGATCAGTCATAATTACTTCTTACGAAATTCTCAAATAAGAACTTTTTTTAAAGTCATTCATCACACATCGAGAGAAAGAAAGAATTATAAAAAGCAAATATTTATAAATAGATTGAATCTAATCTATTTAGTTAAACTACACACACATACATACAAACATATATATATATATATATATATATATATGTGTGTGTGTGTGTGTGTGTGTGTGTGTGTGTGTGTGTGTGTGTGTGTGTGTGTGTGTACGTGTGTGTGTGTATGTGTGTGTGTGTGTGTGTGTGTAGGTACATGGAAGTATTTGTTGACTTGCAGCGAAATATTTGTGTTGTTCAAACAATAAATATCGAACAAAATGAAATACCAAAAGAGAAAGTTGCAACAATCGCTGCATCATGTGAGAAATTATAAATTGAGATCATTTAAAAATAAAGCTGATTAACATTTATATATTTTTTAATGTTTAACGTCGGTTCTCTCTCATTCTCTTTCTTTTTTCTCTTTTTTCTCTTCATTTTCTCTCTTTTTCTCTATCTCTCAGTTTCTCTCTTTTTCTCTATCTCTCAGTTTCTCTATTTATTTATTTCTTAGAGTTAATGGACTTCTACGTTCTCTTCTGTGCTTCTATGTGCGCCTATGTGTGTCTACGTGTGTCTACGTGTCACTACTTGCTTCTAAGTGTCCCCATGTACTTCTGCGTGTTTTGTAAGTCACTGCCTGTTTCTGTGTGCTTTTGCGTGTTATTATATACTTCTAAGTGTCTCTATGTGATATTACGTGTTCCTGTCTGTTCATATGTGCGTCTACATGTTCCTAAAGTGCTTCTACGTGTGCCTATTTATGTGCTTATATTTGTTTCTAGTGTGATGAAAATGAATGGTGCAGATATGGTGACCTGCTTTGTTCTGCCGGCACTGATCAAGACATAAGAAGAATTTATTTCACTTTTAAACAAACACACTCACAGACATACAAAACAAACACTCACAGACACACGCAAACAAACACTCACAGACAAACACAAACAAAAACAAGCAAACACACGCACACACATACAAGCTGATGAGCAGATCTTTTCGTCACGTGTTCTGGTGGCTTGCCTCGTTCATGGCAAAATAAAATTTCAAAGAAGCAATTCTAGTTTGTCATTCCGAGCTGAACCGCCCCTTCATGACGACTGCTATTTTTGTTTGTTTTTATCCATTCATGTGTGTGTGCGTGCGTATCTATGTGTGTGTAAGTGTAATTGTGTGTGTGGGTGTATGTGGGTGTATGTGTATGTGTGTGTACGGGTACACACTTAAGATATGTTTTTTTCCACAAAGAGAAAAAAAACAATTGGTAACCAAGTATAGACATCTCTGTGTGTGTGTTTAACTTAATAAAAAGTTTTTCATTTTGATTACCGTTTATTAAAAAAAAAACTTTTGTCGCATGTTATTGTGACACTTCCCCGATCCTTCAACAAAACATACACCCTGCATGTACACACGTACACAAACACACACACACACACGAGCTGTACAACATGTGAAAAAAACGCAGCGGTTGAGTCTCGTTTGGTACAAATGTTTGTCAGTCCGCTTTAAATCACGTCTTGTCAGAGAATGAGGGAGGAGGAAAAAGGGGGAAAGTGAGGGAGGAGGAAGGGAGGAAGAAGAAGGTTACTCACCAGTCCTTGACGACACAAATTAGCTTCGCTGACGTTCTAACGAGGCAACAAATCGTTCCAGCTACGTTTACGACAACAATTCTAGCAAACGTCTTGCACAATTTACACGCTCTTCTTTGCTTTGTAAGAAAAGTGATTTCCAACAGGTTCGCAAGAGTTTCAAATGCTAACGATTGGCCGTTTACGCTTACGATGAATATTGATTATAATATCTAAAAATAAACCAGGGATGTAACTAAAATAAATTTTTTCTTTTTACATGCTTTTATTAACTTTCATTTGTCCGGATGTCCATGGGATGTCTAAATAGAAGCTCGGGAGATTATTATAAAATTACCCAACATAAAAAAAAATTAAAGTTTAATTTAACAAAAGTAACTACGAAAAATTTAAGAAACCAAAATTAGTAAAAATTAAATTGAAGAAGCACTGATAACAAAAGTTTTCATCGTCAAACTAACTACGAAGTTCTTTTGTTTGCTATTCACTGGGGTAATATTTTTACAAAACCATGTCGATATGAAATTTTTTAGCTATCTTAAAAGCATCTTTTTAATTTTTTAATTAATTTTTACTTGTTAAATCCCTTATATTAACTGCACCGCGGGTCTTGCTTGTTTGCTTGCTTGAATGTTTGCAAACCTTGAAAATTAAAATTAACTAACTTTCCGTCATCCAATCGAGCTGAAATTTAAAATATAGGCTCGCTCTTTATGACAATGCATTTTATTAAAGTTAGAAAATTTTTTGAAAAAAAACTTTGCAATAAAAAATAATATGTATCTATTGATAAACAAATCAAATACAATTATAAAGATGTTTAAATATAAAAAATTCAACAAGTAAAGGAAAATACGAGTTTTTCAACACAAACTTTGATTTCAAATATAGGCTTTCTCTGAATATGGATAAAACATGTTTTATTATATTTCACAATCCGCAAAAGAGGATTGACATCGGCAGCATAAGACTGTGCATTCGAGATAGTGAAATAGCTAATGTATCCTGTACAAAATTCTTGGGCTTGTACATTGATCAACATATTACTTGGAATGATCACATACGATACATTTCTATGAAAATTTCAAAGAATATTGGTGTACTTTACAAAATCTCATGGTTCGTCCCCTCTAAAATTCTTTTGCTGTTGTACTATTCACTGATTTATCCATACCTAATATATTGTAACTTCATATGGTGTACTAATTATAAATGTCGAACTTCATCTCTGGCTATTCTTCAAACTCGAGTTTTAAAAATCATTTTTTTTAACCCTTCTCTTCCCCGGTGGAACCTACTGCTACCAATATTTTAACAATTGATCAGATTTGCATTTATCAATCACTTTTATTTATGTATAGATATCATAATAACTTACTTCTTCATACCTTACTAAATTCCTACTCAATGACATCTTCGGTTCATTCTTATGATACTAGATCTACTAATCATTATCGATCTAATGTGATTCATACAACTCTAAAAATGTATTCAATAGGATTTTTTGGTCCACGGTTTTGGAACTTTCTGCCTTCGGACTACAGGGCTCTGGGCATTGATGCCTTCAAGAGAGCGGTTAAGCAGCTGGTTGCGTCTACACGCTTTTGTGACTTTATACCGTGTAAATAGGTTTTATTGTAATTTGTATAGGATGTTTCTCTAGCGGGATTAAATGTCCCTTTCAAATATCCTACATGATTTACTTTTTTAGGTTGATATTATTTCTGTTCTGATTTTTGGTTTTTTCTGTGAATAAACGTCTTGAAAGAAAAAAAAATAAAAAAAATACACTTGATTTAGAAATACAAAAGATGTTCAAATTAAGTTTTTTGTTTTTTTAATTGAATTGTCATGTATTGTCATCCAATATAAAGCTATGCTGAAAGTTTTTGCTTCCTAGCTAGTCAAAAAGCTGGTTAAATTTTACTTGCAAGATTTGCATACAGAGAAAGACACACACACAAACAGATATTGTAACTTAAATAAAAGTTTAAAAATTTTTTTTTTTTAAAACATTTAAAAAAATTATTGAAAATCCGGCAAATTTAGAAAAATAAGGGATTTTGAATAAACCTGGTTTTGTATGGCTTACTTTTTATTAATGTATAGTTTTGTACACCAAGTGATGCTTGGCTGAAATAGCAATATATCGTTCAATATAACTTGAATTTATTAACTGATTCTTTTCCTTCTTTATCCAGGTTTCGACAGACTTGTATAAGACGAGTGGGAGTTTCAATTACTTCCTCTGTTACATATCAGTGACATAAACAACTACAGAGTATTTTTTTTATTAATTAAACCCAAAATATTATTTTTTTGCTGGTAATTTAGCGATTGTTTAATGTGCTGTTTATGTTTTTGAAATTAAATTATACGATATAAAAATAAAGCTAATGAGAAGATACTAAAAAAGACGGCAAATAAAACCAATCAATTAAAAACAAAGTTAGATAAAATGTTTAATGTAATTAGATAATGCTGTTTTTATTGTACCATTAAAATTATTTTAAGGCTAACATTGTCCAATATAATTTAAAAGCTATCAAAAACTTTTAAAAACTATTTCTTTTTTCGGTCAGGTCTTAACCCGGTAATGATGATGATAATTATAACAATAATGATGTTGATGGAACTGATGCTGGTAATGATGGTGATGAAGCAACAATGAGACTGATGATTACGATTGTGGAGGTAAGCATGATGACATTGGTGATAATGATGACGACGTCTACGATGATAATACGATGACGACGATGACGATGACGATGACGATGATTATGGTGATAGTGATGATGATGATGATGATACATTTCACCTGGTTGTCACTCACTTTTCTCGGTGCTTTCTTAACTCGACTGAGAAGGAGAATGTCGTCGAATAAAAACATGTACATGTCCACGGCTTTTGAAATCTCTGTATGGAATCAGTGAAAATAGTAAGACGTCATAATTACCACCACCACCACCTCCACCACCACCACCACCACCACCACCACCACCACCACTATCATCATCATCATCATCATCATCATCATCATCATCATCATCATCATCATCATCATCATCATCATCATCATCATCATCATCATCATCACCACCACCACCACCATCATCATCATCGTCGTCATAGTTGTCGTCGTCATCGTCATCGTCATTTAAGTTGACGCGGTAGAAGTATCAAGTCACAAAGACTTGCACGAGTCGGTTTAAAAAAAAAACAAAAATATAAAGAAAATAAAAATAATTCGAGGAAAAAATGAATAAAAAAACATCATCGTCGTCGTCTTCATCACCATCGTGATGTTTAATTTCCTGGGAGGTTTCAGTTTTCATGGATGGTGAAAGAATACAAAAAAATAAAAAAGTAAAAAAAATGATGCAAAGATTTTTGCTTAAAAAATTATGTAAAAGTTTAAAAGGTTGTGTTAATGTTTTTTTTATTCACACCCAATCAACACTGTGAGAATTAAAAACAGTAATAATTTACATATAATAAAATTATTTATTCAAAATTGTTTGTATAATAAACAAGAAATAATTCAATATCTTTTTTTCATTCTCTTTCTATTTTTTTATTTATAGTTTTTATTTCCATAAATTGCTACGACGACATTTCTATATTTAAGTTTTAAGTCGATTCCTTCAATAAATTTTTATTTTCTACGAGTTTCAAACTTTGTCACTTCTAGGATACGAGCAACAAACAAACATTCTTAATTCTGCAATAACCCAATATGGAAATGGTACAATACGGAAATGGTACAATATGTAATTGTATAATATGGAAATGGTACAACATGTAATTGTACAATATGGAAATGGTACAATATGTAATTGTGCAATATGGAAATGGTACCATATGTAATTGTACAATATGGAAATGGTACAATATGTAATTGTACAATATGGAAATGGTACAATATGTAATTGTACAATATGGAAATGGTACAATATGTAATTGTAAAATATGGAAATGGTACAATATGTAATTGTAAAATATGGAAATGGTACAATATGTAATTGTAAAATATGGAAATGGTACAATATGTAATTGTAAAATATGGAGATGAGACTTTTTACCATTGAAAGATCTTTTTTTCTCTTAATCAATATCCATGTTCAACTTACAGAACTAATGAATATCTTAGAACAAAATTCAAAACGCCGTCATTGCCTTCTGTACAAATTTGCAAAAATAACATAAAATAATAAAGATAATTGAACATATTAACACATTTTAATATGAACAATAGACCGTAATAACATAGTATAAAAAACATTAGAAGATAATTTAATAGTATATTAGGAACAATACAACATAATAACATAATATAACATAAACCATAAAACATAATAACATAGTATAACATAAACAATAGAACATAATAACATAATATAACATAAACCATAGAACATAATAACATAAGATCATGTAAACACTTTTAAAAATATTCTGTTTCATAGGTTTGACAAACCCCACTCAAAAAACCCCGAGTGAACCACTATATAATAGATTCCACAAAATATTTCAAGGAGAAATTGTATAAAACGTTTAAGTAAGTGGGTATATTGTTAGGGTCTCAAAATGTGGCCTTATTTTTTTCAACAATGAGAGTAATGAACATACCAAGCAGGGTGAGGGAGCCTTCATACAGAAGTCTTCTTTTGGAACTGCATAGCAATCTTTCGCACGGTTGTTTACTCAGAGTTGAGCGTAGAAACTAGAAAAACAAGAATTTAATTTCAAAAATTAATTTCAAGTTAAATAAATTAAAAGGAATCACAAGTTAAATAAATTAACAATATGAACTTGAAAGCTGTAGAAAAGCAAACTTCACATGAATTCACATCTATTAAAACTACCAGGCAAGTATTCCAGTCTAATAAAAATATCCAGACAGCCCAGACTAATATTTGATGTGTAATCTAATTACATATTTGAATATAATTGTATTTGCAAAAATGTGTGCACTGAAGATTCGTAAACATACAGCAGGAAACAAATTTCCAACTCCAATTTGAAAGTTGCGAAAACTTCTTGCATCTGCTGTTGGCATTAGCAGTGACATTTTGAATAAAAAAAAAAACAAAACGTTCTGTCCTTTTTCTAAATGTTTCTAAATGTTTTCATTAACTTTTAATCTCTGTTTCTATTTTTCCCAATCAATTTTTAAGTCACTTCTTGATGATAGATTTTTTTTTAATTTTTATAATGCTCTTGTTTGATAACAATGCAATTTTCAATAATTAGTTTCGCAAAAAAAACTTTTTACCATAAAAATAAAAATGTAAAAAATTGATTTTAAAATGTGAGTTTTAATAACATAAAAGTTTTTAGTTTAAAAACTTTGTTTTTATATTGTTCACTTGTTATTAAAATTCATTGAAGTTGGTAAACAGGTGTCAGCATGTATTTCAACTGAATTTATTGAATCACTTAATCGTCTTCAGTGAGGAAACTTTTCAGCTTTCCCATTACGAGGATTGGAATATACATTAATTTTTATTTACCCAGAACCATCTTGACCGGTATATAAAGTTACCAAATTTATTTGAACTGTTAGCGTATTATTTTGTTTTTATTTCAAAAATATAATTTATTTTAAAGAAAGAACAATCACATCACCATATCGAACAAGTAAATGAATGAAAAAAAAAAACTTTTGTTTATTCAATTTCGTAGAAGTGGGATAGAAAGAGAGATAGTGGAAGAGGAAGAAAGGTAGTGGAAGATAATGCAAAGTAGTGGTAGAAAAAGAGAGGTAGTGGGGGAGAAAGAGAGCTAGTGGGAGAAGAAAAAGGTAGTAATAAAAAAAAGAAGTGAAAGAGAAAAAAGGTAGTGGGAGGAACAGGAGGTAATAAGATGACAGTTAATCAGGAATTAAATGTCTGCTAATCAACTGCTAAAGATATTCCAAGAAAGAAGTAGATAGATGAAAATAAAAGATGAGAGAAAACGAAAGAAACAAATAGAAAAAGGAGAAACAGAGAAAGAAAGAAAGAAAAAGAGAAGATAAAATTAATAATTCGCGTTATCACTTAGTTTTTCTGTGATGTAAAAAGGCTCTTGAAGTGATTTATTAGTTTATGAATTATAAAAAAATCGAACATAAATTCGTAATTTAAACGGATTGATTGGAAATTTATCAAAATTGACATCAATGAGCGCTCTATACAAACAAACTATCGTTTCGTAGTTAAGTTGATTTATTACTCTCGAAAATAAATTGACATACAAAAACATAGAAAGCTCTGAGAGGTTCAAAACAAAAGATAATAAATAATTTTGTTATATAAAATAATTATTATTCGAGACATTATAACAAAAAGAGTGAGAGGTTGGAGGGATTGTGAAGGAAAATATAATGGAAGAAGAGAGAGAGTACGTGAGAGAGAAAGGAAGTAGAGGAGAACGAGGAAGAAGAAGAAGAAGAAGAAGAAGAGAGAGAGAGAGAGAGAGAGAGAGAGAGAGAGGAAGAGAAGAGACGAATGATGCTATTTCATTTTTTCGAGATTGCGTCATGAAGCGTTCCGTCTCACATAAATCATCACATGAGATTACATTTCTATCGCATTTATAATTAACTTTTAAAACTTTTGACACGTCTCATTTTTGGAACTTTTTGACACATCTAGTTTCTGGTCACGACTTATTTCTTCCTGTACTACCACATTCTTACTTCTCACTTCTACAGAGTTTATAGCATTTAACCAGCACCTAGGCAATGGTATGAGCGACCCCCAAAAAATATTAATAGGGTTCTTTACTGTTGTTGTACACATAGTTTCTTTGTGGTAACCACGGCTCTGCATTTAACCACATTTGTTGTTTTGACCAAATTTAGTAGCGTTTAACTTCTTACTACATTTAAATTGTCCAAAAATTTGCTAAAAATACAAATGTTTCTTCACATTAACCAACGTTTTTTAACTGATCAAGATTTCATTAAAATTATTTCGTTACATTATGACTTATGACATCCCGCTCTTAACTGTTTTACCCCCCCCCTCTGAATAATTTGCACCTCTGGTATGAAAGCTCTAGGATCAAGTTCTGAGATTGGCTGCCACACGATCTGCTGCTGAATTTCTTGGACGCGTTCAAAGTTCTTCAGCCACAACATTTTTGCTTCGAGGTTTTCTGAAGGAATAAATAAAAAATAAATACATATTTTTTGTTGTTTTTGTTATAGATCTGTATGAAAATGTGATAGTTTTGTCATTTTATAAAAGTATTGAAATAGTATTATATTTTTGACATAATTATATTATTATCGATATCATCGTCATAATTTAATAGTTATTACTGATAACAATTGTTTGAAATTTTGATGAGTAATATCTTTTTAAATGTTGTTCAACTGTAATCTGCTAATTTTATCTCTTTAAAAATTTTTATTGTATTAAAATTAATTAAAAATAAAAAAAAATAAAATTTTAATTTAAAATATTTTTTTTATTTAATGGTAATTAAAAAATATGATACCAAACAATAATTAAATCTAAAACAGTTTTTAATTTGAAAATAATTTCCTAACGAACAATTTAAATAAAAAATTAAAACAAATTTTCTGAGAAAACAAATTCAAAAACAACTTTAAACCTTTGCAAAGATTGATTTTAATATTTGAAAAAAATTTCAAGCCACAACAATTGACATTTTTTAAATTTTGCTTTTCAAAAGCACCCGATTAGAACTTGACTTTGCTCATCTTCCTGTGATTAAATATTTAACGCGCCAAAATTATCAGAAGGAACCGGATGCTAACCGAGAGACGATTCGAGTTTTTCAAGTGATTCTGTGAGCATGAATTGTTCGTTGGGTTCTTCGGTGTACCTGCGAATGTTGTTGAGCAGCAGGGGTACTTTGGTGCAATGCTGCATGGGAGAGATGAGCAGGTCGGGAAGTTGAAGTCTGTGGCAGCGTTGGTCCTGGCCGCACCACTGAAGTGATTTATAAGTTGTGTTGTTATTGTACGTTGACAAGCATTTAAAATGTTTGCATGAGATTGTTACATGTTGAAAACCACCATGGTTAATGTGGATTGAGATTTAAAACCACTAGAGGCCGATATTATCTTAGTGGTTAAATATTAAAAAATGCATCATTGAGTTGTTTTATAGACGTTCTAGGGCAATTCGTCGCAGGACAATTCGTCGCAGAAAAACAGGACAATTCGGCGCGGGCAATTCGTCGTTTTTCTGCGTCAAATTGTCCTGCGACGAATTGTTCTGCGACGAATTGTCCAGACACCTTTATAAAAGACCAACGGTGAATAAAGGGGCTTTATCATATTGAACATTTACAATTCTTAAGGTTGTTAAATATTAACAAGTAAGCAGTAAAAACACTTTTTAGAAACTTTTATTTAGGTTACAATTTCTGTGTGTGTGTGTGTGTGTGTGTGGCTTTCTCTGTACTCAAATCTTGCAAATAAATTTTAACGAGCTTTTTGACTAGCTAGAAAGCTGAAACTTTCAAAATATCTTTATATTGGATGACAATACATAATTCAATTAAAAAAACGTAATTTGAACATCTTTCGTATACATACACACAGACACAAATGGAGTGTATTTGATATCAAAGTTTGTGTTAAAAAACTCGTTTTTTCATTTACTTGTTACAAACTAGTCTTTATATATATAAATATATATTTGCAATAAATTGGAAATATTTAATTAAATTAAATTTGGCCATGGGAAAATTCCGCAAAAATTCACAAAAATACTATAACCAAAATTAAACATGTGTGCAAAATGTCGAAATGATTGGATAACCGGAATGGGTTTAAAATTGGGAAATTAAAAATAGTCCGATCAACCTGACGAAGCAAGCTAATATATGACGACTAAAAACCACCGAGGTTAGGGAGATTATATATTAAAAAACCACTGTGTTTTAGGCTATTGCATATTAAGGACACCTAAAAGAACAAACAAAAATTTAAACATAGAAAAGATGAGGCTATAACAGCAGGAAAACCACGTTGAAGGTTATTTATGCCTATGATAACTCGAGGTGCTGGTCAGCATCCTCGAAAAGTATGATGAAACATCTCAAACGGATTCCATGCTAATTTGGTTTGAAAATACAGCATTAATGTGTACTATTATTGTACTATTTTGATTACAATATGAAGTTTTAGTCCATTATGAACACTCGTCGTGCAATACACTAGAAACAGCTTGCGACAGATAAGTGACCTATCGAGTTATTGACAGGAATGCAGAAATTGTTCTTTTATTTTCCATGCTAAAAAGAAACACAACGGATGAGTGATTTGATTAAGATTCGAAACCATCGGTGATGACAAGCATTTCAGCGCTGCTCATCCAAGCGGACTTTGAAAACTCCTTGTAATCATGCAGTAGGGATGTGCGATCACTACATACTTCAATGCAAAGAAATAAAATGAGAGTCTATGCAGAAGAAGAGAAGAGGGGAGGAGATGAGAATGGAAAAGAAGGCGATATACAAGATATCTCCTTTATTGATCTTGTACACGGGATGCGTGCATGGAGAGACAGGTTGTACTACCATCGATGGTGGATGGAGGGATGTTGTACTACCATTGATGGGGAATGGAGGGAGGTTATACTACCATCGATTGTGACGTCAATCGGGAAATTATAAATACAAAAAAACTGTTTTTTCTTCAAATTTATAATAAATTACTTTTTCGAATTCGCAGAAGTCGTCGTTTTTTCTCAGCTGTTCGAGGTAAGTTGTTGCCTTGGAGTAGTTGAGACAGTAATCGTGGTAGACTTCCCCGTCACGTGTCAGCTGGCAGAACTGGTTAATTATTTGTAATGCATAAAGATTTAGAACTAGTAATTATTTGTAATAAATAAATAAATATAATTAGTTAATTTTTTGTAATAAATAAATAAATAGAATTGGTAATTATTTGTAATAAATAAATAAATAAATAGAACTGGTAATTATTTGTAATACATAAATTATTAGAACTGGTATTTATTTGTAATGAATAAATAAATAGAACTGAAATCAATAATCAATAAAATAATAATCATATTATAATCATAATAATCACTGTTATTTTTATGATTATAATGATCATCTCAAAATTAAAATTTAATAAATAAAAATAAATTCTTTCAATAAAAAATTTGATAATAACGTTAAAAAATTTAAAATAAGAAAGTATAACTAATGATGAAAGTTGTTTGAAATAAAATGATAGTTGAACGAAAAACTGTTTTAAATTTCAATGGTGAAAAGAACATCCTTCCACGTTAAGAGAGCAAGTACACGTCACACGCACAAAACAAACTTTTAAAAGATGGTCCAAAATAAACTGTTCTGCGGTACTAATCGCACATCCCTGTTACTCGTTTTCAATCACGTCAACACTTCAAGTTCAGTGTGGTCACTCATTCACATCATGGATATCTAGATATCCATCATTCACATAAATGCGCACACCGGAAGCGCTTAAAAACTTGAAAGTAAATTTTAGTGTGAGGTTCATATTTAATTACACGCACACAAACACATGTGAGAACACACACATAAAGACACATAAACGGCCGTGCGTTGATTCGTCACAAGCAGCTATAAACAATTTTTTATTCCCTTTTAACATTTTGTGCTTTGGTGAATTAAAGAGTAATAAAACAAATATAAATTTTCTAGCACAACAGGAAAACAATTAAACAAAGCCAAACAGATGAACAGAAACATAAAAGAAAACAGGCACATGCATATGGACAGACACGTACACACACAAACTAGCAATAAGCACGCACAAGCATAGTACAAAAGTACACACACACACAAACGAACACAACCTACCCTTCTTAGTGCTTTAATGAGAATTTCTGTCCTGCCAAAATCCGAAGCTTTTTTCTCTTTCAACAGGAATGAGATGAAGTCTCTACTGAATGTGTAGCTCACCTTTCAAATTGACAATAGAACAGTTTTATAATTACAGTTGAATAGTTACAGCTGATTAATTACAGCTGAATAATTGATGCTGAATAATTACAGCTGAATGATTACAGCTTAATAATTACAGCTGAATTATTACAGCTGAATAATTACAGCTGAATGATTACAGCTGAATAATTACAGCTGAATTATTACAACTGATTATTTACAGCTGAATAATTACAGTTGAATTATTAAAACTGATTATTTACAGCTGCATAATTACAGCTGAATAAGTACAGCTGAATAATGTATTATAAAAATAATCGTAATAAATTTCGAAGATTATAAACCACCTTAAAATTCAAACATCGGAGAACGTCTCTGTTTCTTGTAATTTATTTTTTGCGAAACGTAATTGATATGAAATTACACATAATAATTATCCGTTATATAAAAAATAAAAGAAATAAAGACACAATAATTTTATATTAATAAGACATAACTTTAATTATATATAATAAAAATTCCAGATCGTTAATTTAATTAAATTGCTTATTTAGACTCTTGAAAAGAAAGAGTAATCTGCCTCCAAGAGAGTGAGATAGTGAAGGAGGAGTGTTTGTTTTCGAGAAATAAATTCAACTAGACACCCGACCAGCTACCATTTTTAGAAAAACTTCTACCAATAGGGAAGATAAGCTTAATAAATTTTATTTACGTTGAACGTGAGACATCCCTCGTGTGGTCCGAAGATGATAGCAGCCTCACACACACTCACACACACATACACACACAAATACACATACATACACTTAAATACAAACACACACGCACATAAACATACATCCGCACACTTGTATACAAACACGAGAAAATAACCAGAGAAGTTGTTACAGCATAATGTTAATGATGAAAAATTGATGTTAACTGAAGCTTTCGCCTGAAACTAAATTTCACCGGATTTTTCAACGTTTATATGAAAACTCGCTGAATTGCTTGGTGTCGCCAAGAATTTGTTTTCATGAATAAAACACGCCCACGTAACCTCTGATTTAAAGCTCTTACATGACAATAACTAAAAAACAGCTCTTGATCTTCTGGCTTTTCCCGCATATCCTGATGCTGGTCTTTGCCAACCAGCCGCACGGAACAGTCTACTTGCTGAATAAACTATAACCCTGTCTTAACTCAGTGACCGCCATGTTCGGTTCGATACATATAGTCGTAATACTCGACCGGAACTCATATTTCGGTCCTACTCGGTATTTTTTCTATACCCGAAGTTTTGTAACTCGGAAAGCTGAAAATCATTACCTCAACCCGCCTCAAACATCCCAAAATGCCAAACCATTGAAACCCTAATAAATAGTAATACAATTTTATTTTTATTAGATGGTCCTCTGCTGTTTTCCTCTAGTGACATTTAAAAAAAATTGATTGAAAAATGAGAATAAACACGAAAGCTGTAAAAAAGACATCCACATAACCGTACTAACATACAGCCATTGACTAGAATACAGTCGTATTTCATTATTGAATGGTCTCTAAAGCTTGTTCTACCACCTCAGTCAGTTAGATTAATCTATCTGAAATATTCCTTTTCCTTCTTAACATTCTCACCACTACGCCGACAAAAACCAAACCACATCACATCACAGACACACATCACATCACATCACATCACGGACACACATCGCATCACAGACACATCACATCACAGACACACATCACATCACGGACACACATCACATCACGGACACACATCACATCACAGACACACATCACATCACATCACATCACATCACATCACATCACATCACATCACATCACATCACATCACATCACATCACATCACATCACATCACATCACATCACATCACATCACATCACATCACATCACATCACATCACATCACATCACATCACATCACATCACATCACATCACATCACATCACATCACATCACATCACATCACATCACATCACATCACATCACATCACATCACATCACATCACATCACATCACATCACATCACATCACATCACATCACATCACATCACATCACATCACATCACATCACATCACATCACATCACATCACATCACATCACATCACATCACATCACATCACATCACATCACATCACATCACATCACATCACATCACATCACATCACAGACACACATCGCATCACGGACACACATCACATCACAGATACACATCACATCACGGACAAACATCACATCGCAGACACAGCACATCACGGACACACATCGCATAGCAGACACACAGACACACATGACATCACATGACATCACGGACACATCACATCACAGACACACATCACATCACATCACGGACACACATCACATCACAGACACAGCACATCACTGACACATCACATCACGGACATATCACATCACATAGCAGACACACATCACATCACGGACACAGCACATCACTGACACATCACATCACGGACATATCACATCACAGACACACATCACATCACAGACACAGCACATCACTGACACATCACATCACAGACACATCACATCACATCACATCACATCACATCACATCACATCACATCACATCACATCACATCACATCACATCACATCACATCACATCACATCACATCACATCACATCACATCACATCACATCACATCACATCACATCACATCACATCACATCACATCACATCACATCACATCACATCACATCACATCACATCACATCACATCACATCACATCACATCACATCACATCACATCACATCACATCACATCACATCACATCACATCACATCACATCACATCACATCACATCACATCACATCACATCACATCACATCACATCACATCACATCACATCACATCACATCACATCACATCACATCACATCACATCACATCACATCACATCACATCACATCACATCACATCACATCACATCACATCACATCACATCACATCACATCACATCACATCACATCACATCACATCACATCACATCACATCACATCACATCACATCACATCACATCACATCACATCACATCACATCACATCACATCACATCACATCACATCACATCACATCACATCACATCACATCACATCACATCACATCACATCACATCACATCACATCACATCACATCACATCACATCACATCACATCACATCACATCACATCACATCACATCACATCACATCACATCACATCACATCACATCACATCACATCACATCACATCACATCACATCACATCACATCACATCACATCACATCACATCACATCACATCACATCACATCACATCACATCACATCACATCACATCACAGACACACATCACATCACATCACAGACACACATCACATCACATCACGGACACACATCGCATAGGAGACACACATCACATCACATACACATCACAGACACATCACATCACAGACACACATCACATCACATCATGGACACACATCGCATAGCAGACACACACCACATCACAGACACATCACATCACATCACATCACAGACACATCACATCACAGACACACATCACATCACAGACACCATCACATCACAGACACAGCACATCACTAACACATCACATCACATCACGGACACACATCACATCACAGACACACTGGACATTAATCTTACTTTTTAATTCCTACTTCTTGCATAGACAGAAATTGCATGCATTCATCCAACCGAAGGTCTCCTTAAAATACTGATTTCCACCTGAACATAAATTACTAGAAATATGCATATATTCTAAGGTAATTAATTCAACTCCGCCTCGCTAATTGCGAGCCAGTCCCAAGCCTGGAGAAAGGAGGAGGGAAAAGTAAAAAAGATCAAATTCTGATCCACGACAGGAAGTACTTAACTGCTTCCTACATACAGACATTAGAGTCTTAAAACACCTGGTGTAAAGGACTATAAACTATTATAAAAAAAAAAAAAAAAAAAAAAAAAAAAAAAAAAAAAAAGGTAATTAATTTGTCAGGCTTACTGGACAAAATTTAAATAAGATATAAAAATAAAATTAATTAAGATTTAAACAAATTTTTCTAAATTGAAAATTTTCTTCCTAGAATTAAACCATCGATTTTTAGTTCACTCAAAGAAAACGATATTTACTTTTTCAAATAAAAAAATCCTAATAAAAACTTTGATTTTTAGTAAATTGATTCAAATGTTTCTTATAATTTCAATCCTCACATATTTCACATATTAGATATTAAGAAAACTTTGGTCAATGTTTTTTTAATTTATAAACTTATCATCATTTAAAAATGATTTCCAAAAAATTAGGAGCTACAGAATTACAAAATATAAAGGATTTGTGAAAAACGCAGTTTTTTACGGTTCCCTTGTTTAATATTAAATACGCAATAAGGTTACGAAACACCATAAACGCAATCTACATTCCATTGCCAGTAGCACAATTACCAAGAAATTTCATATAGTTTCATCCAGAGTATGCGTAGGATGAGGAATTGATGAGAAGAGGAAGAAGTAAAGGAGAAAAGGGAATAATAAGTGGGAAAGAGGTGGAAAACTATTTAGGAAAATCAGGAATTCCTAAGCGGAACGAGAGGAGGAGTGAAAAAAGAAAGATAAAATGAAAATTGAAAAAAGGAAGAAAAAAATGAAGAAGCAGCAGATCTATCGACATCGAGTAATTAAGTGGAATGCTTCCGAAATGAAATATTTCTGCTAGTTCGAGTAGGTGCTTGTCCATGATGTTTTCTTTGTTAGCATTTTTGCTAGTCTGTGTGCCTGTCTATATGTTTGTGTGTGTCTATATATATGTTTGTGTGTGCCTGTCTATATGTTTGTGTGTGTCTATTAGGGTTGTTACAGTTACTGAATCTAAAACTGAAACATTCAGTTAACTGAATCTTTTTAGATTCAGTAACTTCAACTGAAACTGAAACTGAATCTTTTTAAAAAACTGTAACTGAAACTGAATCTTTTTAAAAAACTGTAACTGAAACTGAATCTATTGAGAAAACTGAATATAACTGAATCTTTTAGAATGAATATTTTTTATCATTTTATTATATTATTTTTATGTTTGCGGTTAAATGTTTTGATTCTATGGCACGGACGATAACTCGGTCGAAGTTAGGAATAGTTCTTTCTTTTTGTTTCGTGTTAGTGTTCTGTTGCTTGCGTTGTTTTTCGAAGATTTTCAAGTTTTTAGAATTACCAGAATGGAAGATACTTGTGTTAGTAATAACATTGTTATGGACGAATCTACCGAGGAAGAAGTATCGTTTATTCAACAAAATGAGTCGGAATCAGCTTTAGGACCTTCAACGAAAAAAGCTAGATTCAACAAAACAAGACCTATACTAACCCGGTACATAAAAGGTTTACAGGAGTTGGAGCCGATATTAAGTGCAATATTTGTTCTGTAATTTTGAAGGGTAAAAATGTCAAAAATTTAGAGTCTCACTTGAGGAAGCATGAAACAGAATACGCAGAGTATTTAGAGGAAAAAATAGCTATGATATCAAAAACACAAAGTAAGTCTATTAAACGACCCTTTTCATATTTGAAAAACCAGGCAACAATTGAAAACTGTTTTGTTGTTAAAGAACGCAAAAATGACATTAAAAAAGGCTCCAATGCCTATAATAAGGCTGTCCATGCTATCGCCTCAGTATTTGCTGCAAACAGTTCGCCATTTCTTTTGATCGAAGACCTATTAAAAATATGTTTGCAGTTGTGTCGGAAGGTCGTTTACTAACCTTGCCGAAACAACACGATATATCCACAAAAGTGTCCGAATTAGTAAAAGAATTAAAAAGATCTGTTGAATTATCATTGAATTCAGCGAAGTATGTGTCAATCACAACAGATGGTCTCGGCCATGTTATTCATCGGTAAGGATGGGAATAACTTGCCATTATTTTGATCGAAACATCAATAAAATAAAAAGAGCTCTTCTGACTTGTAGAACAATTACGCAACCCATTACAGGCTTTGCTCTTAGCAGATGTTGGCATAATTTGGGTGACGACAAGCTGGGAGCTGAAGTCTTTTATAAATTCAAGAAGGAATTTTTAAGCTAAATACATTTTTTAAACATGTCTGTGTTGCAAAATGTTTTTTTATAGTAAATTTCTTCTTGGTAGTTTACCTAAAAAAATTGAAAAAAAAACTGAATCTAACTGTAACTTAAACTGAAACTGAATCTTTAAAGATTCAGTTTACTGAAACTGAAA
This sequence comes from Erpobdella octoculata, assembly GCA_963978895.1. Classification (NCBI taxonomy): domain Eukaryota; kingdom Metazoa; phylum Annelida; class Clitellata; order Hirudinida; family Erpobdellidae; genus Erpobdella; species Erpobdella octoculata. Next base: position 39,924,306 of record OZ022239.1, read on the forward strand.
CTGAATCTTTGTAAAGTTTCAGTTACTTTAACTGAAACTGAAACTGAATCTTTTTTCAAAACTGTAACAACCCTAGTGTCTATATATATGTATGTGTGTGTCTGTGTATATGTTTGTGTGTTTCTGTGTACATGTTTGTGTGTGTCTGTGTATATGTTTGTGTGTGTCTGTGTATATGTTTGTGTGTGTCTGTGTATATGTTTGTGTGTGTCTGTGTATATGTTTGTGTGTGTCTGTGTATATGTTTGTTTGTTTCTGTGTACATGTTTGTGTGTGTCTGTGTATATGTTTGTGTGTATGTATGTATGTATGTATGTTTTTTTTTTGTTTAAAAAAGTTAAAGTTTTGAATTTCAAGCGTCTTTTTGTGTAACTAGTATGTATATGTATGTCTATATTTGTATGCAAGTATGCATGTATACATGTATGTATGTATGTATGTATGTATGCATGTATGTATGTGTGTATGTATGTATGTATGTATGTATGTATGTATGTATGTATGTATGTATGTATGTATGCATGTATGTACGTATGTACGTATGTACGTATGTACGTATGTACGTATGTACGTATGTATGTACGTATGTACGTATGTACGTATGTACGTATGTACGTATGTAAGTATGTATGTATGTATGTATGTATGTATGTATGTATGTATGTATGTATGTATGTATGTATGTATGAATGTATGAATGTATGCATGCATGCATGCATGTAATGCATGCATGCATGCATGTATGCATGTATGTATGTATGTATGTATGTATGTATGTATGTATGTATGTATGTACGTATGTATGTATGTACGTATGTATGTATGTACGTATGTACGTATGTACGTATGTACGTATGTACGTATGTACGTATGTACGTATGTACGTATGTACGTATGTACGTATGTACGTATGTACGTATGTACGTATGTACGTATGTACGTATGTACGTATGTACGTATGTACGTATGTACGTATGTACGTATGTACGTATGTATGTATGTATGTATGTATGTATGTATGTATGTATGTATGTATGTATGTATGTATGTATGTATGTATGTATGTATGTATGTATGTATGTATGTATGTATGTATGTATGTATGTATGTATGTATGTATGCACGTATGTATGTATGTATGTATGTATGTACGTATGTCTGAGAACAATTTTTTTCAAGCAAACGTTTTCTCAATTCATGCACGTGTTAAATTTTTATTAATTATTTTAAAGGTCACCAGCAGGCCAGGTAGCAAAGGTCACGACCTATCGGATTAACTAGGTCGTTTGAATTAATGACCAGTTCACGCAAATGTCAAATTTAGTGATGTAGTGTGATGTAAATGTAACAGAAAAACTAGCTATTCGGTTTTCAACATACATGATCGGCGCTATACAACTGTAGGACAGTCAATCTTAGAGATTTTTGTCGACTGAAAAGTATTACTCAAAATCATCGATGTTGCCTTGATCTGCAGCAAGGGTGGCATTTGTTTTCATAGTTTTCTTTCTCTCATTCGGAAATTCGTTCTTTTATTTCTTCATCTTTCTGTATGTTCGTTTGTTCCTCCATTCGTTCGTTCTTTCGTTCGTTCTTTCGTTCGTTCGTCCATCTGTCCGTCCGTCCCGTTCATTCCTTCGTTTGTTCCTTCATTCGTTCGTTCCTTCAGTCATTCAGTCTGTAAACGTAGAGGAATATGCTTTCTAGCGATTTGTAACGTTAAAGTCGAAGTTATTTATAACACAATATTTCTCGAATTTATTTTAACTTAATAATTCTTCCTTGAATATAATCTTTTAACTGGACTCAAAAAACTGAATTATCTCACTTTGTAGAATTTCGCACGGTTCTAACAAATCTTTTGTTAATTCCAATTTCTCTCTGCAGCACGTCTTTCTAACTTTTATTATCTCTCGAACACTCAACTTTAACACACCGTCTAATTCTCAAAATTCATACACAAAATAATATTTCTAATCTTAATATTAAAATTCCGGAAAAAGATATATATATATATATATTGCACCAATTCAGTTAATGCTTTCAAAAACAAGCTTGACACCTTTTTGATTGAATATTACAGAAAGGACGATTTTCATTTAAAAGTTGTGAATTTATTGAACTGAATTTTCATTTCGTTTTTGTTTAGTAAGGTTCTACCATAGCCGAAGCTACTTTAATAGTAGCTGAAGACCTCGATAGGGGTCCGGCATCGCATAGCGTCAGGTGACACTATGCTGTAGAAAATAAACATTATTATTATTATATATATATATATTCCTAGATAAAAAAAATAATACACACACACACGTACACACATACATATATATAAACACAAACACACACACATATATATATATATATATATATATATGACTTATTGTTTCAACATATCCAATCATAATAAAATGCGCACATAATAAAATAAAATAAACAAATATTATGAAAATACGTAAGATGAATCATCTTCATCTTACACAGTCATTCATTCATTCATTCGTTCGTTCGTTCGTTCGTTCGTTCGTTCGTTCCTTCATTCATTCATTCATTCATTCATTCATTCATTCATTCATTCATTCATTCATTCATTCATTCATTCATTCATTCATTCATTCATTCATTCATTCATTCATTCATTCATTCATTCATTCATTCATTCATTCATTCATTCATTCATTCATTCATTCATTCATTCATTCATTCATTCATTCATTCATTCATTCATTCATTCATTCATTCATTCATTCATTCATTCATTCATTCATTCATTCATTCATTCATTCATTCATTCATTCATTCATTCATTCATTCATTCATTCATTCATTCATTCATTCATTCATTCATTCATTCATTCATTCATTCATTCATTCATTCATTCATTCATTCATTCATTCATTCATTCATTCATTCATTCATTCATTCATTCATTCATTCATTCATTCATTCATTCATTCATTCATTCATTCATTCATTCATTCATTCATTCATTCATTCATTCATTCATTCATTCATTCATTCATTCATTCATTCATTCATTCATTCATTCATTCATTCATTCATTCATTCATTCATTCATTCATTCATTCATTCATTCATTCATTCATTCATTCATTCATTCATTCATTCATTCATTCATTCATTCATTCATTCATTCATTCATTCATTCATTCATTCATTCATTCATTCATTCATTCATTCATTCATTCATTCATTCATTCATTCATTCATTCATTCATTCATTCATTCATTCATTCATTCATTCATTCATTCATTCATTCATTCATTCATTCATTCATTCATTCATTCATTCATTCATTCATTCATTCATTCATTCATTCATTCATTCATTCATTCATTCATTCATTCATTCATTCATTCATTCATTCATTCATTCATTCATTCATTCATTCATTCATTCATTCATTCATTCATTCATTCATTCATTCATTCATTCATTCATTCATTCATTCATTCATTCATTCATTCATTCATTCATTCATTCATTCATTCATTCATTCATTCATTCATTCATTCATTCATTCATTCATTCATTCATTCATTCATTCATTCATTCATTCATTCATTCATTCATTCATTCATTCATTCATTCATTCATTCATTCATTCATTCATTCATTCATTCATTCATTCATTCATTCATTCATTCATTCATTCATTCATTCATTCATTCATTCATTCATTCATTCATTCATTCATTCATTCATTCATTCATTCATTCATTCATTCATTCATTCATTCATTCATTCATTCATTCATTCATTCATTCATTCATTCATTCATTCATTCATTCATTCATTCATTCATTCATTCATTCATTCATTCATTCATTCATTCATTCATTCATTCATTCATTCATTCATTCATTCATTCATTCATTCATTCATTCATTCATTCATTCATTCATTCATTCATTCATTCATTCATTCATTCATTCATTCATTCATTCATTCATTCATTCATTCATTCATTCATTCATTCATTCATTCATTCATTCATTCATTCATTCATTCATTCATTCATTCATTCATTCATTCATTCATTCATTCATTCATTCATTCATTCATTCATTCATTCATTCATTCATTCATTCATTCATTCATTCATTCATTCATTCATTCATTCATTCATTCATTCATTCATTCATTCATTCATTCATTCATTCATTCATTCATTCATTCATTCATTCATTCATTCATTCATTCATTCATTCATTCATTCATTCATTCATTCATTCATTCATTCATTCATTCATTCATTCATTCATTCATTCATTCATTCATTCATTCATTCATTCATTCAATCATTCATTCATTCATTCATTCATTCTGCAGTGAGAGGATGAGAATAATAAATTCTCCACCTTTCATGTCACTGATGCGTTCGTTGAACTGCGAAAAACGAACGTCAAAGCTTTGTTCAAGTAATGACCGACTGACAGAACATAACTGCACAACATTCTTATCCGCTTAACTCTATAACGGATAATAAAAAGTAAAACCTGTGAAGGAATTATAAAGAAAATAAAAAGTTCTACTTGTAATAATAATAATTATCTCAATTTTATTAAAGCTAAGTAAGGTTTATTTATAGAAATTAAGAAGAAACATCAGAGTCGACAAAGGTTGATCATGCAAAATAAAGATTTATTAAATTGTCACATCCGAAATTAAAAAAAACTTTGTTGAGTTGCTTTGAAGTTTTTTTTTTTAGTATTTAAGTCACTATTTAAAAAAACTGTCCACCATCACTATTATAAAATGTGTCTGTAAAAAGCTTAAATTTGAAGAACGTTTTTTTGCATTTTCTGGCATAATAATTTTTTTCTTTACTACTTGATTGCTGTTAAAGAACATTCCTAAATCTGCAAATCAAGTAAGTTGCTGAATTTTGGTTCTGTCTCTTGGTTTTATTTTATGAACAGCTCACTAACCTGGGACATGGGGAGCCCTGAACTGAACCGTTCATAATCCGATATATGAAGATCAGGTCTGTCCTTATTCTTCTGTACACGTAAGGAGTCAGAGTTTGTGTAAACCAAACCTCTGCATGTTTTCAATTCACAATTAAAGCTTATTTGCACACCATTGATAGCACCCATCACATCTTTTTTTACACGCTCAACTACCCCACTTTATAATCCTGTAGGTTCGTGATTGAGGCCCAGTGACGTAGTAGTAATCCTGGACTCTTACGCTAGAGGCCGCAGGTTTAATTCCCGTGAAGAATCCCACATAGCTTAACTTCTATGGACAAGGAAAGTTTACTCTCGAGGTTCAGGCCAACTCAGCCTTTTATCCATCTGTGGCTGAAAAATATGAACCAGCTTAAAAACAGGGTAATAATAAAGAGCATCATGTTCTAACCAAATGAAAATCGTTTGGTCTGGTAGAAGGTAACTTTGTGCAATCCCAACATGCTGTTTACTCTCGCAATAAAAGCTATGCTAGTGACGCTTCTAATTGACTATTACTATTATCTTCTTCCAACTAACCAATTTACTTTAATAACGAAGGGAATAGCGAGTAATTGTAATAGTCAGATGATTGCACCATGTAATTTAAAAACACGGGCGGTAACAAACTTTTCTCAAATCTATACGGTCTATAGAAAGTTCAATCCAGTCAGGATATCAATTTTTGTAAATGATTCAATGTGGTTTCTCTACCTGCTCAGCAATATAAAAATGTCCAATGCTTTGAATCCGGTCTGGTTCAAGCAAATTAAAACAACAACATTTTATGCCATGTCTTTGTAAGACAGCTGCAATATCTTGCGATGTTTTCTTTTCAGCAATAAGTCTAGCATAATGTTTGATGTAATCGGCTAAACTCTTGCATAATAATCTTAGTTAAAACGTTTTTGATCTTTAGGACTAACCATGGATTTCTATCAAGGATGTCTTGATATAACAAAATATCCTTGATTTCTATATAATAGCACCTGAACAGATAACTGTCATAGTTACATCCAGATTTTTTAAATATAATAATATAACTACTGACGTTTTTGTAGTTTGTTACATCAATTCAGTCATAATCATGATATAATCAACTTTTACAATTTTTTAACCTCACTCAATCAATCACTTCCGAACGTCGCCTGCGTGAATTAACGAGGTCAAGGACAGGGCTGTTAACAATACTTTTCAAATGTATTGATCATACCAATGCAATATCATATCCAAACGGTGTTGGCAATGCCAATATCAATACACAATTTCAAAAGTATTGCTACTGCTATTGGCAATACCAATACTTTAAAAAATATTTTTTTTAACATGAATAATTTTCATTGAAAGTCATTTTATTTGAAAGCTTGCATTGAATGTCACTTGTTCATCAAAATATAGAACATATTTTCATAAAAAAACAAATTCTACTATTTTGCTAAACGCATAAATACCAACACTTCAAAATCTTCACTGGACATGCTTGTTGGGGTTGGTGAGAATATTCTGCCCCCTCCCCCTGAAAATAGTTTTTCTACAGCTGCACTCGCAGGCAATTCAGTATTAAAAGTAACATATAACTGTTTTATGTGCGGATAACAATTAAAGGAAGATAAATTTGATGAGTCGTCAGCCTCATTAACCTCGTTAACCTCTTCTCGATCTGGAACACAGTTTAATTTTTTTCTCATAGATGAAAATGAAGCAAAGAAATTTAAAGACATATCATCTGTCCATGAAGTGATTAATTAAGGCATTAATTTGAGTCTTAAATGCTACCATTAACTGAGTTTTCCCCATTCATCATTGACCCAATACAGGATGAACAACAGCGACCCGTTGAGCATCACTATTGTTTATAACATTTTTAAACCTTCGATTTATCCCAATCTTTTGACCATTAATGAGATGTTTGTTATAAACTTGATTCGCTGTGTTATCTATATATATATAAAAGAATATGTCCTGACTGACTGACTGACTGACAGACTGACTGACTGACTGATAATCAACGCCGAGCTCAAACGCTTTCATCCTAGGAACGTGAAATTTGGAACTTATATTACTTTTATTGCGTAAGCATCCACTAAGAAAGGATTTTTGAAAATTTTGCTCCTTAGGGGAAGAAACTGGAAAACAAACATTTTTCTAAAACAATGTATATCTCGAAAACCAAAAATGGGGAAATTTTGAAATTTGATATATGGATTTTTCTTGAAAAATAAAAAGATACGTGTTTCATCATTTTTTGAAAATTCAGTTTCCCGGACCTCAAATGTGGGTTGGAAAATTGGGTTATTTGGTTTTTAAAGTAGCTGCTACTCAAAAACTGTGAATGCTACAGGAATAAAAATTAGTATTTAGTTTCTACTCCAGAAATAATAAAATACGTGTTTTAGCATTTTTTGAAAATTTGGTTTCCAGGACTTCAAATGTGGGGTGGAAAATAGGGATATTTGTTTTTTAAAGTAACTACTACTCAAAAACTGTAAATACCACAGATGTAAAAATTATTATTTAGTTTCTATTCTAAAAATAAAGATATACGTGTTTTACCATTTTTTTAAAAATTTAGTTTCCAGGACCTCAAATGTGGGGTGGAAAATAAGGTTATTTGGTTTTTAATGTAACTGCTACTCAAAAACTGTAGATGCTACAAGAGTAAAAATTAGTATTTGGTTTCTACTCCAGAAATAATGATATACGTGTTTTACCATTTTTTGAAAATTTGGTTTCCAGGACCTCAAATGTGAAGTGGAAAAAGGGTTATTTGATTTTAAAATAACTGCTACTCAAAAACTGTAAGTGCTACAGATGTGAAAATTAGTATTTTGAGGTTTTGTGCCGGTTAAAAGAAGTTGAGTTCAGTTTATCACCGGACGGACGGGCCAAGCCGTTATTTTAGGGTCTTCATACGGCCCTGCCCAAACCTTAAATCAAGGTGGGACGGGCCGAGATTTTTAACCAAGTATATAGACATTTTAGTGATTTTAGGGTGTTCAGATGAGCCGGGCTAAACCTGAAGTCAAGGTGGGACGGGCCGAAGTTTTTCATCAAGTATATAGAACTTCTAAGCCTGTAAAAACGGGCCGGGCCCATATTAGACGGGCCGTGCCGGGCCAGGTATTTCGGTTTTTGAAACGGGCTGGGCCAAGTTGTCGACGGGCCGGGCCGAGACCTAAAAAATTGATTCGTGGAGTACTCTACTATGTATGCACGGTTCAAATTCTTTAATTTCATGCGAGCGAAGCCGCTACGGGCACTGCTAGTTGTTCATAATTATAATAAGTACATGCACTTGCTTTAAGTCCATAGACCATAGACTATAATACATAGATATCATAAGTCTATATAATAGACAGATAAAAATAAAAAATTGAACCACAAATAATTCATAATTTTTTTACTAAACTAAAAATTATCACTATTGACTATCGAAAGCTCCTAAATGTATCGAGTAGATTTGAGGATCTAGCGTAGGGTTTATCTGCTTGTTCTCAGGGCGTCATTTGCGGGGGTAATTGCAACCCTAAGGATTTAACAAAAAAACAATTATTTTAGAAAACAAATTTAAAAAAAAAATTTTTTATAGTAGCTGCGAATACTCCCTCCCGGTCATGCAATTTTGGGAAAAAGCATTTAAAGTTTGGAATTTGTTTAGTAGCTATCAAGCTGTATGCTGATTTTGGGAACATTGGACAGCGCCTTGGGTTAGTAAATAGGCAGTATGCATTGTATAATTTCAGTTTATTGATTTTCATTTAAAAACATTAAAATATTTGTAAAGACAACTATTTTTTTTTCACATTGTGTTTTCCCATTTCATCAGTGTAACCTACAAAAAATTGTACTCAAAAAACATTGATCAGAGTTTGTACCAAACTAGAGCCTTGCAGGGGATGTGTTCGGTGCGGGACTTTATATAAAACGGATCGGGCCAGACCAAAATTAGTATGGGTCGAGGCTATTTAGCTGAGCCATCAGTTTTTGTGGTAATGAAAATGAACAGGATTTGGATTGAAATTTTGTGTCTATATAACGGGTCAGGTTTAAAAAAATCGGTCTGTGCAGGTGCAGGGATTTGAGAAATAAAAAAGCACATTTGGTAAGGCTGCTCACAAGTTTAAAAATAGGTCAAGACAACCTAGTAACTGCAGTGGCGTAGCTAGAGTTTTTGGCACCCTGGGCAAAGTTTTAGGAATACGCCCTTAGAAAATCATATCTATAAATTTTTCCACCAAACAGAGCTCATGATTGGGGGGAGCAATTGTAGTAGCTACTTTTCCAAACATTATTGTAAAAACCTTAAACATTTTTGTCTCCAAAATTTGCTGATGAACGGGGGCACACGATGTGGGTCCTCCCACAAATCCGTCAATGGCTACAACTTACTTTTTTCTCCAATCCCAGTTTTTTCAAGAAAAAGTGTATACAATTGTGATAAATGTTTTGAAAAGTATTTACGACTACCCTTCTCCGGCTATCAGTTATTTTTGGATAAAAATATAGCATTAGAAAAATAGAATTTTGGAATCTGTGGGTTTTATAAAAAAAATTTGTCCCCTAAGGTTCTGCTGAAATGACGCCCCTGCTTATTCTATAACTGTAGCTATGCAGATAAATGTTTGCAAAAAACAGGCTCCTGTAGCTCAATTATGCAAACGAGTCAACGTTATAGCTTAATTATGCAACAAGATCAAGATTTTAGCTTACCGCATTTTTGTTCATAGAGCGCACCCAAAAAAGCCTGGAGAGGTTGTAGAAAAAATGCCGTTTTATAAATAAACAAAATTAGATTGTTACATATAATTAAAACATTATTGTGAATACATCTTACAGATCTTCATTTCCTTTTTCATGACTTTTCCAAGCCCACCAGGCACGACAGAGTTATAAAAGTAAAAATACAGTATTCATGCAAGCGAGCCAGTGTTATAGCTTAGTTATGCAGCAAATCATCGCCACAGCCTACTTAAGCTATCAAATGCGAAAAAAGCTTTGCAATTTTGTTTATATGCATAGCTGTGCAGCAAATCTTTTGCGAATTTTCCTTCAATTTGAAACAAGATTGACGACAGAAGGTCCTCAGGAATGGGTAGCCTCGTCTCGGGAGGTCCGCTTTTGCGAATTTTATTTGCGCGCGCCCTGCAACTGCGACTATTTTCCCGGAACGTTTGGGTGGTCTGTTGATGAGGACTGCACACAGGGCTATGGTGGCCATTTTATCATTTCTTGGTTGAGATTGTATACCAATAACGATATTTGTGTTTGCTTGTATGTGTTTGTGTGTGTTGTATGTGTGTGCGTATGTCTCTCTCTCTCTCTCTCTCTCTCTCTCTCTCTGTGTGTGTGTGTGTGTGTGTGTGTGTGTGTGTGTGTGTGTGTGTGTGTGTGTGAGTAATAATAGGTACCCGGACGTCGCCAAAGTGATGAAGTTTTTCTTGAAAATGGAAGGTTGATGGTCACGTGATGTTTCAATGTGAGGCTGAGTGTTTGAATGTGTGCATGTGTAAATGTGTTCAAGTGTTTGGATAGGCGAGTGTATGAATGTGTTTGGGTATTTGAATGTGCGTACGTGTAAGAATGTGTTCGTGCGTGAAAGAATGAGTTTGTATGTCTGTGTGAAAGTGTACGAATGTTTGAATGTATGTGTCTTTTTGACTGTCTGAGTGTGTGAAAGTGTACAAATGGGTATTTGAATGTGTTTAATTGTGTGCGTGTATGTACGAATAAACTATGTGCTGAATGGGAATGGTCATCTGTGTTATCGAAAGAATCTAAATGTATTATAATAACAAGCCTTAACAGGACATTCAAGGGATCAGCCATGGACTCCTAAATAAAAGCTATCTGGACACAAATCTGCCCCGGCGTTATCTACCACATGGGGCGATTGTATCGCGTTACGCTTGGCCGTTTGAGAGCTACATGTTATAAAAACTTTGACAACTTTTACTATTTTACACTTGAACAACTGAAACACATAAATAAAACATTTATTATTTGACAATTAACACTCAAATAGTTTATTTTAAAACACAAAATAATCTAAGCTAAAATGTTGTCAAGTGCAATTTATTAGTTTATCTATATTTCTTCTTTAGCTCTATTATTCTTGTTTGCTTCTCTTGTTATTTCCTCCACTTATATTTTGATTAAAATGTGGAAAGGCTTGCAAACGATGTGACTTTGTTGGTAAATAAATGCTCCCATACCATGTTTTTTGCCCATGATATAATATTAAACGAGCTTCATCGGCTAACAAATGTCCATCCATGAAAAGTTTTTAAACTATAAAATTTTTTGTGTTGTATTGCTCTTTGGAAACTAAAATTGACATTGTATCTTCTTTAAAGGTAATGTTGTCATAAAACAAAAATTTAGAGAACTTAAGGACACAGCTCGAATCTTTCTATCGCTCTCCAGCACCTGGTGCATTGAAGTATAATAGTTGCTTCTGAAATTTGATAAAACTATCCAAAACGAGACTATAAAATATTAGACTGAAGCTGACCAAGCCAATAATTAATTAGTCTTATAAACTTCATTTAAGATGATCTTGATGGAACAGAAAACGAAAGGTCATTCTAAGTTCTTGGCCGATGGTGCTAAAATTTCTGTCGTCAAGTGCTGAGCGTTACAAAACCAGCACGAACAGTTGTTGTCGATGATGATCTGAGTCTCTGGCAGTCATGAAGAAAACTGATAGGTAAATGATAAAAAAAACATGTGTGTCGAATAGCTAGAAAAATCGAGTCCGAACTTTTTTTGCATCTTGCTTTACAATTTTTGGCCCGATGATCTCGATGGAACAGAAAACGAAAGGTCATTCTAAGCTCTGGGCCAGATGATGCTAAAATTTTTGTCGTCAAGTACTGAGCGTCACAAAACCAGCACAAACAGTTGTTCTTGTCGATGATGATCTGATTCTCTGGCGGTCATGAAGAGAACTGATAGGTAAAGGATAAATAAACATGTGTTGAATAGCAAAAAAATCGATGCTAGAATTTCTGTCGCCAAGTGCTTCATGGTTGAACTGCACTAAAGTCTGCTCTGGAACCATGATGCAGGCTTCTTTAAAATTCTGGATACAACAATTTTTGACTGAAAATTGTTGTAAATATTTTTTAAGTCATACCCCTGGTAGAAAATGAGGAAGATGGTTTTTGTTCACAGGAACAATTATATTAATCTTCAGTTTGTCCCCATGAGTTGATTGACAGAACATTGCCAGGTGAATGTTGTGTTTTCAACTGAAATGGTTAAATATATCTCTTCTTTAGCTGAGTTGAAATATACTTTCTTAGCCGATAAAAATTCATGTTGGAGTGTCTTCATGAATTCATATCTTCAATGATATAGTGTATAACGAAATGAAGAAAACAACTTCTGAAATAAGTTAACACTCTATATTATTCTTGGATTGGCACGGTTCCATTTCTCATAATGAACTTCATCACGCAGAAAAGAGTGAAATGATGAAAAGTAATACGAGCGTTGACTTGTTAGTTTTTACCGTGGCTAGTTTTGTATCCAAATGCTGAATATAATGTTAACAATGACAAAGTTTGTAGTAGTAAATAAACTGAATTGCTGAATAAATCCAAAAATCTCAACTCTGGAATCAGAATATAATCTTTGTCAAAATAAAACCATTCGACGACCCGACGCGCTCGAGACAATGAAATAATAAACAACGAGCTGAAGCGGCTCACAGCTTATAAGCTAGTATACGTCGATGCATGCTAGTATGCTACATTCGCATGCTTGTACACAATCGCCTCATGTAGTCGACTCATTAGGTTCTCACCCATTCAGGTTTGTGTCCAGATAGCTTTTATTTAGGAGTCCATGGATCAGCAGATTCAGCTATTTAAGGTGCTTTTTAGCATAATGCTAATTTATTATTCAGGCAATATGTGATCTGTGTGGCACAAATGAAAGAAGAAATGTTTATTATCGAATTGCTAGGTTGAATGAAACTCAAGATTAATTAATTCATTCCCCCTGAAGTTGTAACACTGACATAAAATAAAGACTTGATACAAAATCATGATTTTAATTATTAAAATGTTCTTAATATTTTTTACAACAGTAGGTACACAAAAAAGAATCACTGCCATTATTGCCATCTCCCCCTCCTTTCAGCAAAAAACCTTCCTGTCAGAAAAACTGAGTTTATCTACGAGTTTACCTAAGCCAACATAAAAAGAAAAGTTCATATATACTTGTACTATGGAGTCCACGGTTATCCAAACGTCATGAAATAATAAACATAAGATAGGGAAAGCAACAGTGACAAAAAAACTGTCCATCTTGTGGTCATTCATATCATCGTGATCGGTCCTTGCGGCGCTATAATAGACCACTTCAAAGACTGTTTGCTGCCGTGTCTCAGGTCCACTCGTCTGAGATAAAGGAGAGGAAGAAGATGTATTAATATTAGGCAGATTTGTGGTCTTTCAGCAGGCTAAAAGGTTATTTTTAGAATTTTGTGGGAGAACATTATTCGATGGTTCGATAAAAAACGTTTGTTCAATTTTTTTAGAATAGAAACAAGGGTGGAGTAGTAAATATTTTTGTATTGTTTGGAACGTTGTTGTTAACAATAAACTAAAAGCTGAAAACATTTACAAAACAATTATTTTGAATTAAAAGTAAACTTGAATAACAAAAAACAAAACATTTTTATATTTTTACGAGATATATATATATATATATATATATATATATATATATATATATATATATACAGGGACGGATCAAGAATTTTGTTAAGGGGGGACGAATCCATCATGGGCGCCCGCAGAAATTTTTGCAGAGGGGGGCAAGCTTTTTATTTTTTTTGGCCTCTTCTCTCATATTCTCTCTCAGATTTATTCTTTTTTTTCCAAAATTGTGTAAGGTCTTGGGGCTTAATTAATCCCATAACTTTTTTTTTTTAATTTTTTGTTTAAAATTGGGTATATAGAGTACAATTTTCAGTTAACTTTATTTTGTTTTACATCATAACAAAAATTTCAAAATGTTTTAAAAACACGTTGAAAATTACAAAAATGTATTAGTTGGAAAGGTTTATATCTCCTATACACAGCCAAACTGTCATTGTTGGATAAAAATTTGTGTACCTTTAAGACTTTACAGAAAAATTTGGAAAAAATTGTATGAAAATGAGAGGGGACAATCAAACAAAAGTTATTCATCAGTAAAAGCCCACATTAATGTTTTTTGGAGGTCCATTTGCATAACAGCCCCAGCACTGCCAACAGCTATACATGAGTTTATTAGCTAACACATGCTTAAATAAATATTATACTTAGAATAAACCATTTAACTAGTGGTGGATCAGTCATTCTAGATAATTTTCTCAAATCAAAGTGTTTAGAGAAACGTGAATAAAGTAAAAAGTAAAGGATCGGGGGAATGCATCCCCAAAGATAATGATAATGATGATATCGATATAACAATAGAAGTAGTCACAGTTGTTACAATTAATTTGAAATGTTTTAATTATACATATTTTGTCTATTTTTGTCTAAAAAATTTAAACCATAAATCTAGGGAGGGGGCAAGTGCCCCCTTGACCCCGTTTGCGGGAGCCCATGGCATCCATGAGTGCCCACTTATAGGGGCAAGAAAAGTCTTCCCTCCCGAAAAATTGATGACATTTTTTATACAATTGTTTACAAATTTATTCGTTTATAATGGATTTGCCCCCTCATACTAAAATTTTAAATGTAACCAATAATGGTAAAAATGTGTGCGATATAAATGAAAATCCATCAATGTTTTTATGCTTGAAACGAGCGTATACCTTTATTGAGAGCTTAAATCTTTACTAAATTTACTTTTATTTAAAATTGATTTTATTTATATTTTATTACTAAATATTATGTACATAATTTAAATTTGTTTAATGTAAATTATTTTTAACTATTCATCAATGGGGGGGCGCGTCCCCTCGCCCCCCTGGATCCGCTGCTGTATATAAATATGCATATATATATGTTTATATATATATATGTTTATATATATATATGTATATATATATATATATATATATATATATATATATATATATATATATATATATATATATATATATATATATATATATATATATATATATATATATATATATATATATATATATATATTTTCTTTTAGGCATGCTCTGTTAAAAATGATAGACCACTTTGCGTTGATACGTTTTTTCGCCAAGCTTTCAAAATCTCTTGAATTCATGATAACTCCGCTTTTTAAATAGATTTATTAAAAACGAGGGCTGACCGATCGGTTTCGCAGAAAAGCATCTTCGGAGCCCTTTAAATTACGAAGTTAAAATGTATTTACTATAATGCGAAAAAAGAATGAAACTATAAAACGACGAGAATAAACATTAATGAAAACTGAAATAGAAAAACAACGTATGGAAAGTGGAAAGCAAGATATAAAAGGTAGGTAACTAACGTACAAGATTAGTAAAAACCGAAGAGGAAAATAATTGTAAACAAAACGAAAACATGGCGATAGTGGCCGCAGCGCAGGTATTTACGCAACTATGCGCTAGGTAATTGTTGTCAGGTGCGCGCAATCAGGCTAGGTACGTCTACCGCGTCGTATTGTTATATTAACGTTGTTGACGAGTCGAGCAAATAGCTGGAAAGAAGACACGGACTCCACCGGAAGACGGTCATCCGACGAGTCACCAACGCCGCGGCCACGCACACTTTCCAGACTGGAGTTATCACGTGATGGGGATCCATGGACAGGACACAGGCCCTGGCCATCATTGCCGACGACGTCGGCGATCGGAAGGTGAGCAGGAGTAAGAGGGCCGACTCCTTGGTTGCCACGAGAAATAAAGTTGTCCTCACCGCTCGCCGATGAAACCAGATGAACATTGTTAAGAACATCGGTTGTCGGAGTCAGAGGACAAATGGCGATTAGAGTGTCTTCTTCTGGGTCGCCAAAAGAAACGGAATTGTTTTCGCCGGTGGCCATCTGAACTTCTTTAACTTCATTAAGAACATCTGTAGTCTGATGGCTAACGGTAATTGGAGTGTCAACTTCTTGGTCACTACAAGAAGCGGAATTGTCTTCGCTGCATACGGCCAGATCTTGGTCGATGCTGCCAAGAACGTCGGCAGACGGAAGGCAAGTGGTGATTACAGGGTCGACTGGTGTGTCGCCACAGGAAGTAGAAACCACCTCACCACCGACTTTTGAAACATGAGAGTGAGCGCACACATTCGAAGTATGGCGTGGCTCATCCGCACGCGAAGTCGTTTCACTTGCGGAGTTATGAGTGACGGGATAGACGTTAGCACAGCCGCCGTCTGCACCACAATGTAGCAGCAAGGTACGTCCGAACTTGTCGTCATGGATATTTATGCTAGGTCGTTGCTGAGAGATCATCAACGCCTCTTTAATTTTGAGACGATTAGGATCAGGGTCGTAAGAGACAACCTCGGTGTTGTCGCGAAGCATTTTTTGGTTTGGTTTAGAGCCGTGGAATTTGATAAAATGCGCGTGTAGACTCCCACCCTGTGTATGCATCGTCAGACGGCGAGAGAGTGTTGTCCGAGTGTGGCCGATGTAGGTTTCAAGATTATTGTGAGCATATGGGCAAGTAAACTTGTAGACGACGTTTTTTCTCTGCAAAACGCCGCCGTTAATAGGGCTATTTCTCAGAACCAGGTTATGGGTTTTCAAGTTTTTGTAGTAGATGTGCAGTTTTAACTCCTCGGATGAAGGATTGGAAACTTTAACGTTGTCATAGATTATATTTCTTATTACTTTTTCATCCTGTTTGTAGTTGTCGTGCATTTGAGCACGATAGAAGATGGGAAGGAATGACCTCTTAGATTGCTCTGTGGTTGCCGAGTTATTAACTTTTCCAGCGACGAACTTTTTTATAGTTTCGTCGACCATTGTATTTGAGAAATTGTTGTTAATAAGGAGAGCTTTTATTCTTTTGAGTTCAGCATCAAAGTCGTTCCAATTGTCAGAGTAGTTGTAAGCACGATTTAGATAACCGGTAATTACACTGGTTTTGTACCTTTCAGGGCAGTAACTATCGCCACTTAGACAATCGCCACCGCTTGTTGGTTTTGTTTATACAGTTGATCTAAAACCGTGTTCGGTTTGCGTGAGCAGAAGATCAAGGTACGCCAACTGCTTGTTAAAATTGCTGACCTCCGTTGTGAACTTTAGAACAGAGTTTAGTTGTAGTTGTTGTTGTAGTTTTTCGAGATATGAAATGTCCTGACATAGAACAATAATATCATCGACGTAACGAGCGTATAACAAAGGTTTTGTAAACGTACTGAAAACCTTGTTTTCAAGGTGACTCATGTAAAATTCAGCGAACGTGGGTCCGAGGGGTGAGCCCATTGCGACGCCGTCTAATTGAACATAAAGTTCACCGTTAGGATGACGAAAAGGAGTATCAAGGGTGCATAAGGACCAAATCTTCTTCAACGTTTGTTTATTGATAGAAGGTGCCTTTAGCGATGGGTTTTCGTAAACACAATCTATGATGATATCGATTGTTTTTCTGACTGGAACGTTAGTGAACAGACTTTCGACGTCGAGAGAAGCCAAAAGCCCATCACCGTTTTTAACAGTTCTAAGCAATCCGATGAAGTCATTCGTTGATTTCAAAGAGTAGCGACTAGGAAGATAAGGAGTTATTATTTTGTTGATCGTTTTGGCTAATTGGTAAGTTGGTGTAGGACATTGGGACATGATTGGCCTCAATGGATGGTCGGGTTTATGGAGTTTGACGTTACCATAGAGATAAGCTGGGGAATAATCGCCAATAATCTGAGAAATCTTTTTATCCTGTAAGTCAGAATTAGCGAGTCCAATGAGCCTGTTGGCTTCTTTTTTAATTAAAGAAGTTGGATCGCGTTTGATTTTTCGAAACTTAGTGTCATCGGATAGAATAGAATTGAGTTTATTAAAATAATCGACTTTATTCAAGACAACGTAAGTAGATGACTTGTCAGATTTTCTTAAAACGATGTGGGGATTACTTTTAATAGATTTATGAGCTTCTATGAAACGTTTTGGAAGAGTTAAAAGTTTTCTATTTCTATGCAAGTGGCTTTCAGCACGAAGAAATGCCTCGAAACCTATCCTCAGACCTACCAAATGTACACAAAAAATTCCATAAAAATCGGTTCGGCCGCTTCGGAAGAGTTTGAAGTCAAACACTATGACACGAGATTTATATATATATATATATATATATATATATATATATATATATATATATATATATATATATATATATATATATATATATATATATATATATATATATATATATATATATATATATATATATATATAAACTATATATATATATAAATGAGTGTATGTCTGCTTGTCTTTTATTTTCCAAAATAACTTTTAAAATATTTAAAAAAATATTTTAAATTGCCTACCACCTATCCTCAGATCTACCAAATTTACAAAAATAATTTCATAAAAATCGGTTCAGCCGTTTTGGAGGAGTTTAAAATTCAAACACTATGACTCTAGGTTTTTATATATATAGATATTTTTAATATAGATAAACAGTCTGTTTTTAAAACAATAACAACATGATGTATGCATGCATTAAAATGTTAATTTGTTAACAATATATAGATATTTTTAATATAGATAAACAGTCTTTTTTTAAAACAATAACAACATGATGTATGCATGCATTAAAATGTTAATTTGTTAACAATTTCAAATATAACCAATAAAAAAGTGCTTCAAAAAAGTCAGAAAACAAACTCACGTAACATAGTTCATCTAAATTGCCGAAGAGATCCTGAGGTTCTGCAAACATGAGATGACCTTCAACTTGAACTTTCTTCAAAGGTTCCATGAAACACTGCGGCATTTTTTAAAGAAAATAATAAACACTTTAATCTTAAAATTTAAATGCTTATTAGGAAGTGTTGAAATAATAAAAAGAGCATAAATAAAATCGTCATCGTGTTAATTAGTAATTATTTGTCCTTTCATGGACTCGATGTTTAATGCTTCGCAAGTTATATAAGGAATAAAATTTGTGCACACATTAACTTGGTATAATCAAACAAATATACATGCTACAAAATTTACATACATGTTACACACAAACAGGTGAACATACTAACATGTTAAAACAAATAGATGAACCTACTAGCATAAGATCAGACGAACATACTAGCATAAAATCAGATGAGCATACTAACACGTCACACAAAAACAGATGAACAAGCAGTAATATGTTACATCCAAACAGATTAGCACACTCACATGTTTTAGCACCATGAGATGGTCAATGAGAAAGACGCATTCACTCCTGAACAACTCCCACACGGCCTCACGTCGCTTCCTCTCCGTGTCACTAATTGACCCCGTGGTTGTAATGGATGGAGAAATTAGCCCCAGTTGTTCGGGACTTCCGGGGGTGGGAGCTGCTTGTAATACCACTGATGGCGACGAACCAAAAGATGTTTCTTTGTTTACGTTAGAAGAAATCAAGTCGAGCCAATGAGAATCCTGAAAGTTTCGAAGTTTATGTTTTCGACAATTTTCGATATGAATATAAAGAAAAAATAATTATTGGCGAAATTTTTTTCTCATAACATAGTTGTCGTCAGATATCATATTTTACTGGGTTTGAATAGGCAGCACTCACATCACCAGATGAACAGTTCACCATTAAGTCACCAACTGATACAAACACTTTGTTTTTGGAGAATTACTTTTTATAAGTTGTTAGAATGCACAGTAATTATATAAATATATTGATATAATGATATAAATATATTGATATAATGATATAAATATATTGATATAATGAAATAAATATATTGATATAATGATATAAATATATTGATATAATGATATAAATATATTGATATATGTAATGTTATAAATATATTGATATAATGATATAAATATATTGATATAATGATATAAATATAAATATAAATACCTTGTATGCAATGAGGTGAGCGTCTTTAAACTGCGAAGGTTTCAGAGATTGAAGAACTTCAGCCAATGAAAGGTCATTCTTCATGCGACCAGGTTTCTTGTCTCTCTTTTTATTAAAAAAAATAGAAAAATTGAATATAAAATAAATAGATATATAATATATATGGACATTCTGATTACTAAAGGATCAAATGACGTCATTGTCGCAAATAATAAAATATTTTTGCTGAATAAAACGAAAAGGAACTATAATAATTTAAAACTTTTCTCCATCTTTTCACGCAAATGCATTTTTCTGACTTTTAAGGTTTTAATAAGCCTCTTCGAAAAGCTCAAAATTTTATGAAACTTCTCCCCGACACCTCTGTGTTGTGTTTCTCATTCTTTTTTACGTCCTTCTCTCATTCGTGCTTTAAAGAAATTGTCATATTGACAGATACAGACGTTAAACAAACCACACACACGTGCTTTAAAGATTATAACAGAATTGTTGTCAATCATGTGCGAAAGCAGGACACTTACAAAATATAAAAAAATTAAGATTTGATTATTTTTCTGATTTCACTTAACTTTGTGTATACAAATGTCAACTCTCCAGCACACATTTGTATGCGCACAACTTGTTGGAAAACTTATTGGCGTTGGCGAAAAAGTTAAAACCATGAAATGGGTGTAAGTGTATATGCTTATTTTATATTTATATTATAACAGTGTAGATACTGTTGATTATATGTTGATGAATATGTTAGTGTAAGTATATGTGGGTCTATGTCTATGTACTTATGCCTACATAGGCATAAGTACATAGACATAGACATAGACATAGACATATGTTGGTGTATATGTTGATGTTTGATGTGGGTGCATAAGTTTGTGTATATGTGGGTGTATATGTTTTTGTATATGTGGATGTATATTTTGATGTTTATGTGGGTGTATAAGTTTGTGTATATGTGAGTGTATATGTTTATGTATATGTGGATGTATATGTTGATGTTTGTGTGGGTGTATATGCTTATGTGATTGTGGGTATTTATGTTGATGTTTATGTTGATGTATATTTTGATGTTTATGTTTGTGTATATGTTAGTGCATATTTAAGTGCATACGAGGCTGTTTATGTGGGAGGATATATAAACAATCGAGTGAAACAACCTAATAGAAGTTCAAACAAGAAACTTCCATTCATTGAAATAAATAAAAAATATTAAACAGATACTAAAAGTATGCGGGCATAAATAACACAAAAAATTATTCCATTTCTCGTTCAAAGATTTCGAGGTTGCGACGCTACTTCTGGAAGAAACAACTCCACAGCGCCATGAACAGTTTGTGCATTTGTGCACATGGGATCAGACAATTTTACGACGCATGTGTCGGAAATCGGAATGAGATGAAACTTATTCCTCCCAGTCGTGAAACTGGCACTCACTTCATCAACCCGAGAAGTTATGGAAAGTTGAGATGGCTATCGGAGGTTTGCTGGGCTCGAACCGTCGACATGAGGGGTTGCATTGTCGGGCGTGGTAACCAAAGTACTAATTTCCATATACGGTATAAATATCAATTACAATAAATTACTAAAAATATCGCATAAAATAATTTATAAAAAAAATGAAGGAAAATAATTATTACCAGTTTTAAAATTAGAAAAGAGTTTTTCGTCTTTCTATCTGTAAATTAAACAGAACATAATAAGACAAAAAATTTTTAAATAAATATGAAATGCTATTTTAAAAATTTGACTAGAAGCGCACTCAAAATAATGTTTAAGTATTCATTAAATATGCCGAGAATAAGTAAACGCTTCTTCGTGGTTCAGAGATTGGCTATAAATAAATATAAACATTTATGTACGTTCTTCTTCATCTCCATAGGACCACACCCTGTTCATATGTTGCCCTTTACTCAGTTCAAATTCATTAGAAACACGTTTAATTATCATGAACGTTGCTTACTATGCCTTTATTATACAGTACAGGTAACCGTTCTCATGTTATAGATTCTGATGTTCTAAATGTGTGGAAATTTACAAATTACTTATTAAACTTTTTAACGATTTAAACCCAACATTAAAATATAAACTATTTAAACGAAAACTTATACATTCAGGTTTTCCACAATTGCTAAACTGTTAGAACACAGCAGCTTGTTTTAAACAATCTTCTATGTAACCAGAGGCGTAGTTAAGGGGGTAAGAAGACACGTGTCCACGGGCACCATTTGTAAAGAGGCACCAGAAGGCATTTCGGAGGGGCGCCGATATTTTTAGAAAAAGTACCTACAACTATCCCACGGTCATCAGCTTTTTTTTGGATATAAAAATGGGCAATGTTTTGAAAATATTTTTTAAAAGTACCTACAACTACCCTCTCCCGGTCAACAGTTACTTTGGAGACAAAGTGTATAAGGTTTTGGAAAAATTTTTGAAAAATTAAATACCTACGATTATCCCCCAGCTCTCCCGGTCATCAACTATTTTAGATGAAAGGTTTACAGATAGGAGTTAGTAGGGGCGCATTTGTTTGACCTTGTCTCCAGTAACAACGATTAGGCCAAAAAATTCATGTGCTCTAATAAGTTTTATTAAAAGTGAAATTAATTTTTATTTGACAGCACCTTGATCAGAAGCAGATATGAGACTGGCAGTAGATTCTTGGTAAGCCTTGGTGTTGGCGAAATCGGCTATGGTGTTGCGTTTCAGAAGTGGTGCTACGTTTTTCTTGCATCTGACTTGAGATAAAATGTCACATTGAAATGCGGGTGGTGGTTCTTGCTGGTCAGCGGATCTTCTTCTTTTGGCATCTTCTTGGTCAGTTTGCTCTGAGGTGGGCAGGCTGAAATGGTTTCATTTCGAATTCATATTTTCATATTTTTAATTTGATAACTTCGCCGAGATCAGTTTGATCGTTCAAATTAAAACAAGTAAAGCTATCTTCATTTTGTTTCTAATGCCAGCTTGATTTACTAGAAGTTTTGTAATTATAGATTCTTATCTAAAATGCATTTTTAGTTTTGAAACTTCAAGTTTAAGCCGCCGTCAAACTTATTTGAGATGATTGAAAAAATAAATAAAAATGTATATGCAGATGAGCATAATATTAAACAATCATATGACATCATTAATTGTAATCATAGTATTGAATATCTTCAAATGAAAAAGCTTTACAGATACACAAGCCCATAAATCATGACCCAAAATGTTAGTTTTACAGTATGACATCAAATTGTTCCGATAGACAAAGATTAATGCCCGAATTAAAGTATATTATCAAACAACTTCTATTTTTGTCAGTAACCAATAACAACATCTATTGCATAACAATACAAAAAATACATCACAATACAATCATCTGCATAACAACAACAACTAATTAAAACCGCATAATTTACGCATATGAACAACCAATTTCTTCCCATCGTCACCTCACTGTGAGATGACACCAATCATCACATAAGATCTCCTCCACGACGACCACTAATTGAAATTCCTTGCATTCTTTCATGTCCATCAGGTGTGTGCAAGATATATTTTGTTACCATAATTACAAAAACATTTATTATTTATTAATTTTTTTCATAATTATTACTTTTTAATTGCTCTGTAAAATAACATTTGACTGAAATTATTAAAGTTGGTAATTCACTTTTTGTAAAGTTTCAAACATTTATATTAAAATTTAGCATTTTATAAAATGTTTAATATATATATATATATATATATATATATATATATATATATATATATATATATAGTAAAAAATATATATTATAAAACGTTATAATGCTTAACAAAAAAGTAATATTATTAGAATAAAAATGTTTTAAAACTGTTTTCTTCCATCAACGAACGTTATTTATGTAAATTTCTAACATCTTGCAAATAAAAAATTAAATTAAGAGTTATTCCAGAAAGAAAACTGCAAATCTTAACAAAATGATAAAAATATTTTCTTTTGATGAAAAACAGGCTTTTGAATTTTTTCTCTCTCTCTTTTATTTTATTATTTATTTTTCTTTTTTCATTTTATTACTTTTTTTGTATTTTTCTTCTTCACTTTTATTTTCTTCGAGGAAGAATATAAATACATAGCTCTTTCACGAGTTTGCATGCTAATGTTCTACAACGCATTCCAGACGCTTAAAGGTTTTATAGGGCATTTGGGTTTCACATTTTTAGAAAATCTTGAACTATGA
>OZ022239.1:39953459-39977184 GCA_963978895.1 Erpobdella octoculata
GCAAGGTTCATTATCATGACCGTCTTTGACAGGCACATCATCTTGACCGTCTTTGCCATGCTCATCATCATGACCATCCTTGCATGGGTCATCTTGAACATCTTTGCATGGTTCATCTTGAACATCTTTGCATGGTTCATCTTGCACATCTTTGCCAGGCTCATCACCATGACCATCCTTGCATGGTTCATCTTGTACATTCTTGCATGGTTCATCTTGACCGTGTTTTTTGTTTCCGCAATTGTTTGTGTCACCATTGAGGAGTTCAAGAAATTTCTTCCTTTCTTGCTGTGCTGCTCTGTGTGCTGCTCTGTTTTCCTCCGCCATTTTATCCCACGCCTTCAACAATTCATTTTCTACTTCGAACTCATACTCTTCCGGATCAAACCCATTGTTCTCCAATGACGTCCGGAGGCGGTCCACGAGCTCAGACTTTCTTCCTTTATCACTGAGCTCTCGTTTTCTAAGTTCCCGCCTCAACTCGAGTATCAAGAGCTCATCCAATGCTTTCAAAACCATTCTTGTATCCTACTTCTGATCACCAATGTTACGATATCACCAAATCGTATACCGGGCTCAATAGAATGGTTTTGCAGTTTATTGGAAAATAATAAATGAAGGCTTTGTTAAGGCTATTTATACCTTCAAATCTCTTAATAATAAATAATTAATGTCCCTAATAAATGTAAGGTTTATCAATAGGAAGTTGATAGTCAAACCAGGGATTTTACAATATATATATATATATATATATATATATATATATATATATATATATATATATATATATATATATATATATATACAGTGTTGGGTAAGATTTGAAATCACTTGAAAATGCTTGATTTTGATTTTGATTTGAAATCAAATTTCCATAAGCGAAAATGATTTTGCATGATTTAAAATCAAATCAAAATATTTTTTTTAGTAATTCTATGCTATTAGCTTATGGTTTTTACCATTGTTGTATCAATGGTTTTTACTCATTAATCATCGATGTATATAATCGGTCTTTCTTGTTTTGGCTCGTGCTATTTGTTTACGTTTCGCTGTTAAGGCTGTTTGAAAAATGGATGGAGCTCATTTGCTTGTTATTTGAGATGGAACTTTTTTCAAGATTATTAAAGAAGAGGATGGAAAAGTCATCGCTAATAAGTGTTGTAACTGTGTCAACAAGGAACTCTCGGGGACCAAGAATGCTACCAGCAATTTCTTGCACAACGATAACAGTATGATAATGACAACGATGTACAGTCATTCCCGAAAAAACTTTTGTTGTTAACTGACCAAATGTTAGCAGTGGTGCACACTGAATCAGTTGTGTTGAGCTTGTTATGCACTTGTTCATGCTTAACATTAATTCTGTCCGATAATGTCTTCCTCGTCATTACCATCATACCTGGTGCAAGGCCTTTTATTTTATACAGACTGCTCTTTGCAGCACCTCGATTTATACCAGATTGTAAATAATTACAAGTAACATATACACTATACTGTATGTAAGCTGAATATGTTTTACATGTAACTTGTATACACTTCTCATATAAACTTAGAATAAACAATAAAAAATTTAGTTTTGTCTATTAGAACAACACAAATAATAAAAAATGAAAACATTTATTAAAATTCCGAATAACCTGCTTTAAAATTTTTTTTAGAACAGGAAGCCACATAAAATAAAAATTATTTTTAAGCAACAAAATTACCAGTGAGATTGATATTCTAATAAATTGCTGATTACTTAAGATTTATTTTTTTTATTTTTTTATAACAGTTTATAGTCCTTTACACCAGGTGTTTTAAGACTCTAATGGCTGTATGTAGGAAACACTTAAGTACTTCCTGTCGTGGATCAAAATTTGATCCTTTTTACTTTTCCCTCCTCCTTTCTCCAGGTTTGGGACTGGCTCGCCATTAGCAAGGCGGAGTTAATTATTTAAGAACTCAATGTGTTTAATTATAGTCATTAACGGTCTCATTTCCAGCACCAATCCCGAGAACATTCAGCCCAGAAATTCACCATTAAAGTAGTAAGCTTCAATCCTTAGAGACCAGGCGCACATCAATGAAAACCTTTCTCTGACGTAGCAGATGAATATTTCTTTCACTATTCAAACAAACATCCCAAGGCTTCTTTTCCACACCCGAGGCAAAATGGCGCTTTGAAATTTCTAAATAAACAAGGAAAATGGTGAAGCATCGATTGCTTTCATAATGCATTTTGCATAATGCACCATGCAGCACCCAAGAGCATAATAAGTTTTGTCCCAAAACATAATGCACTATACAATGTACCTGTCGAGCAAAATGCACTTTGCATAATGCACCATGCACCACTTCCAAGCATAGTGCACTATACAATAAATCCGCCGAGCAAAATTCACTTTGCATAATGCACCATGCACCACTTCCAAGCATAATGCACTATACAATTTACCCGCCGAGCAAAATTATTTTTGCATAATTCACCGTTAGTAATGCACAAGAGTCTCTTATTGACGGCATGCGTATTTTAGAAAAGTCGTTGATATTAAGATTATTGCGTTGATTGCTTTTCTGTTTCGTGACTGGAGTTCGAATGACGAACACATGAGAGGCCATCATTATTTAGTCTCCAACAACTAAATAGCTCGATTTAACTGACTTTATATTCTCTTGACATTTATTTACAAATAATTTATCAACTACTTATTTATAAAGACTAAATTAAGTTAAAAATGAGTCACACAAAGGCTCAGACTCAAGGCTTGTTGATGTCTGGTACTGAACTAGCTGATAATGAGTTAACAGATACTGAGCTAGCAGTTACTGAAATAGCGGACAATGAATTAGCAGATATTGAGCTGGCAAATACTAAACTAGCAGATGTTTATTCGTATATTGTTGAATTTGTTTAATTGAAAAGTAGATCAATGTTTAAGTTCAACGTATAATAATAATAATAATAATAATAATAATAATAATAATAATAATAATAATAATAATAATAATAATAATAATAATAATAATAATAATAATAATAATAATAATAATAATAATAATAATAATAATAATAATAATAATAATAATAATAATAATAATAATAATAATAATAATAATAATAATAATAATAATAATAATAATAATAATAATAATAATAATAATAATAATAATAACACTAAATGCTATAATATCGATAATGTTGAATTTGTAGTTGTGGACTTCCATGGAGGTGCAAATCAGAATTCATTCGTGGAAGTGTTTCTCGCCACTGCAACTGGAATTTTTGTTTTTATTGGAATGACAAATTTGCTGATTGTTTGCAAAGGTAAAAACATACAAATAAACAACTCCTTTTTGTAGAAACAGTTATTTGGAATAAATTGGATCATTTTTTGTTCCCATTTAAACTTATTTTATGTTCTAAAATGCATTGCTTGAATTAAAATTACTTGAATAATTTTTTATACTCTAAGAGGCTGAAACTATATCTACAGCTTACATACATCATCATCATCAGCATCATCGTTATTACCATCATTACCACCAACAACACCCCTACCACCATTCTTTTATATTAAAAAGTCCACAATACTATATATATATATATATATATATATATATATATATATATATATATATATATATATATATATTACCATATCATGTAATGTTTTCACTTCCTTTGCATATTTTTTATTTATTAGTTGACTTTTGTTCAGAAAACATTTTTCAGCTTGTCTTGATATCAAATCGTCATTTCGACATCAGTGTCGTAAGCACGGCAACGATGATCTTTCACTGCGACATCAACATTGAAAGAAAAGTCAATGCGTAATTCATACACATTAAAACTGAGGGAGCAAATGTAGCAGATGTGGAGAAAAATGAATGGAAAGCGAGATTAATTGCAGTGGATGTGGAAAAAGTTGCAGAAAATGTGAAAGTGGTTGCGGAGGATGTGGAACAGATTGAATAGGGTGCAGACGCAAATTGGAGACTTTCCATCCACACATATGCAAACTGGACTTTTCCACACATCCACAAACTGTTCCAATAATTTTAATAATAATAGTTAACAAACTAAACGTGATTTTATTTAATGTAGTTGCTGTAATTTTGTTTTTGTTTTTATTTTTATTTTTAATTCCTATACTTTTTCCAAATAAACACTAAAGAATAATATAAAGTATATAAATATTTTTTTTAACAACGCTTGAATACTAATGTAGTAAAAGGTTACAAATAATATTATAGTGTTTATAATAACATTTTTTTAACTAAAGTTTTAGTTTTGAAGATAAGAGCGTAGGGCGTTATCTATATAATATCTCGTAACATCTATAACCTACTATCGCCCAATGCTGTAATCTTCCAAACAACACGTTTAGTTAAAAAAGTGTTATTATGTACATTTTAATATTATTTTCAACTTTTTAGTACATTAGTATTTGAGCGTTGTTTAAAAAAATATTTTGTATACTTTATATAACTTTTTCTTCATTTCCCATTCCCTCTCGCTCTCTTTTTTATTTATAATGTTTCTTACAACATTTATCTGCAATGTTATTATTTCATAATAATGGCTCTTAATATGGATCTATAATATTTATCGGCAATCCTTATGTTTATAATATTTCTAGGTTATAATAATCGACATTTGCAATCTGATAAAACGTAGTATAAAGATAAGTTATATCTAAATTCAAGAGCAGAATTTCTTATATTTATCTGGACTCATCTTTCAATATGTTTTATAATTTATTTTGTGGGACGCAAAAAGTACTAAAATATTTATATAAAAAAGTTTTATATAGGAAGAAAAATGATCAGGTCCAGCATTTTTCATGCGAGAGTGAAGCATGAACGAGCCATGTCTTCTACTTAGAATTATTTTGATACTTCCACAACTCATTTTGTCATCATCGTGGTTACTTCCATCATCATCATCACCAGCACCCCAATAATTATCATCATAATTGTCATGCTTGTGTTTTGAAAATACAGCGGACACTCTGACACATTTAAGTTTATATTTTTGTTTATAAATTTTGAACACTGACCTCGAAGAAAACGTTGCTGAAATGCTGTTTACTTGTGTTAGTAGATTTTTTTTCCTTGGCTAATTTTATCCGAATTTTGTGGTTTTTTCGTTGTCAAGTAACTTAATTATTCATGTTAGAATATGATTTTATTTAATGAAATGGAATTAATTGGTTATTTGATAAAATGTGATTTATTTTAAGCATAACTACGTTTTGACAAATCGGAACGAAGTTGCTGATGTGATCATTTTTATCCCGCCCAGAAAAGCTTCCCTCGTCTACAAATTTTATAGAGATTTTACTATTCTGAATTGTTGCTTATATAAACGTTTACAATAATTCTACTGTATAGAAAAGCTTTGTCTTCTTTTCAACAGTTGTGGTCGTCAGTTAGTGGAGTTTGTGACAAACGATATCATTTATTACTCAACTCTTACAAACTTCATCTCCAAACAGTTTTATTACGTCAAAGAACATGTTTTTAGTTTTCCCAAAATTCGAATAACCAAAAAATGTTTTTTGAATTTTGGTTTTTTCTAACAAAAGTTTTTTTTCAACCAGCAATGTTGAATGTTGAATGTTGAATGTTGCACCTTGTGGAGCAGCTGAATTTTTCCGCTCGGATGACGCTTTCCTCTATTTTACATGACTTATGCAATTAACTTTTTCTTTTCAAAACTTTTTTTAAATTTTAAAATGTAACCACTGAACGGAAGCAATCAACTAGATCTCTCTTTATAAAAAAATCAAATTTGACTATTTGACAGCTAATATAATTGTATGTTTTTTAATTTTTTAACTTAGACCCTAACCTTCTGAAATAAGAAATTTAGTTTATTTTTATTCATTGTCATAATCATTATTATTTCTATATTTTTTGGGCCTTTGCGTTTTGTCAAAGGCTTAAATACAATGTTTGTTTGTCTGTCTGTCTGCCTGCGTATCTGTCTATGACCTTATGACCTGGGGACAAAAAGCTTATTGAAGATGATTGAAAAGACAGGTAGGCAAAAAAGGAGAAGAAAAGAACTTGACTCTCTGAGTAATTGGATTTCACGGAAGAATGGAGAGGACAATCTGAACAAAAATTCACCATGCACTGGGAATTAATGGAGCAAATGTTAACAAGCCAAAATGAGGCCAGCCAATCGGGAGACTTTCTACGTGATGATGATGATGATGATGATGATGATGATGATGATGATGATGATGATGATGATGATGATGATGATGATGATGATGATGATGACGACGACGACGACGACGACGATGATGATGATGGTGGTGGTGGTGATGATAATGGTGGTGGTAATGATGATCATGGTGATGATCAGTGTTGAGTAAGATTTGAAATCAAATGATTTTAAATTGTGATTTAAATCATATTATGTGATTTTTGATTTGAAATCATTTGAAAATGCGTGATTTTAATTTGAAATCAAATTTCCATAAACGAAAATGATTTTGAACGAATTGAAATCAAATAAAAATATTCTTTTTTAGTAATTCTATGCTATTAGCTTTTGGTTTTTACCATTGTTATATCAATTGTTTTTACTCATTAATCATCGATGTATCTAATCGGTCTTTCTTGTTTTGGATCGTGCTACTTGTTTACGTTCCGCTGTTAAGGCTGTTTGAAAAATGGATTGAGCTCGTTTGCCTATTATTTTAGATGGAACTTTTTTCAAGATTATTACAGAAGTGGATGGAAAAGTAATCGCTAAGTGTTGTAACTGTGTCAACAAGGAACTTTCGGGGACCAGGAATGCTACCAGCAATTTTTTACACAACGATAACAGTATGATAATGACAACGATGTACAGTCATTCCCAAAAACTTATGTTGTTGACTGACCAAATGTCAGCAGTGGTGCACACTGAATCAACTGTGTTAAGCTCGTTATGCAAATGAGACATCACTTGTTCATGCTTAACATTAATTCTGTCTGATAATGTCTTCCTCGTCATTACCATCATACCTGGTGCAAGACCTTTTATTTTATACAGACTGCTCTTTGCAGCACCTCGATTCATACCGGATTGTCGGGAAGATGTTCGTGTACTACAACACACCTATTCCTTCATCTGCGCCTGTTGAGCAGGTTTGATTGAGACGCCAAGAAGAAACAAACTTTTTTTTGAGAAATTAACACACTTGAAATTAAACCAAAGCCTTTTTTTGAAATAAAAATTGTGTGACTTGTAATGAATTGTAGAAGAATTGTCATCAGTAGCAATTTTAATAAGCGCAAACTTTTTAGTAATGATTTCATGATTTTATATCATCAAAATCATGATCTTGATTCGAAATCATTTTTTTTTAGAAAGAAAAAATGATTTTGATTTCAAAATCACTCTGAAGTGAATGATTTTGATTTCAAATCATTTGAAATGTGATTTTACCCAACACTGGTAATGATCATGGTAGTGTTTTTGCGTTAGCAGAGATTATTTAGTTATAGAAATAATTTTAATTTTATCTACAATTGCGGCAAAAATTATTGTTATTACAATTTCATTTTTACTTCAAAAGTTTTAATTTTAGTTTCAATTTTTATTACTCGTTTAATTAGAGTTTCTATTAGAGCTTACAAATATCAATATACATATTGTTATTCTCATAGCAATTGTTATGAATGGTAGTATTAGTTAAAGTAATGGTAATGATGACGATAGTGGTGGCGATGATGATGGTTATGATGATGATGACTCCTTTCCATTTTGAATGTTGAGAGTTCGCACGCGAAGTGCGAAATGTAGAGCAACGGGATGAATAGAAATGCATTTTATAATTATTCGTATGAATGCAAGTAACAATGCACTCAAGCCGTAATATTTTATTCACTAAGGTGAATTAATGCACCACTGTTGCTTTCGGTATTTGCATTAATGTCAGCATGCAAGGTGCATTAATTTGCAAATTTACCAAGAATAAAGATTTATTTTGTTTCATATAACAGGCCGTATGAGTTTTTGTTTATTTAATGCATTTAGACTCCGTTATTGGCGATATTAACGTAACGGTATTTAATGCATTGAGACTCCGATATTGGCGATATTAACATAACGATATTTAACGCATTTAGACTTTGATATTTGCGAAATTAACGTAACCGAATCTCCATTTCTTGAAAAATTTCAATTTTTGAAGTTCCGTTTTTTAAAATGATCTCAGAATCTGTTTTATCGATTTTTGATATTTTCCCGTATTTTTAGACTTTGCTTTTAACTGAAGCGTTTTTCCATGTCTTGACGTATTTCATGCTAGTCTCCTTCTCCGTATACGACATGCACCTTAGTCTTAACATTTTCTACTATCTCTTTGATCATTTCATTGCCAAAGACTATTCATTCCATCAGTTGAGTTATTTCTTTATTCATGCATTCTTTAAAGCCTTCCATCTAACCTGGTTAAAGATCACAAGCTTCCTTGGATCAAAACCTTTCCTTGCAACATCCTATGCCAACTTTTGCTCTCACAAATGTTTTTAAAGGAAATCTACGCTCAATCAAAAATTCATTTAAACCTGAAATAACATTCGTTTTCTTTTCAGTAATATAAAACCAATTTACCGTCCCAACCATAGCACAAACTCTATACTTACTCTCAATCAACTTATTATATTTTCAAATTATTATCCAAATTATTGAAAAATTGCCCTTGAAATCTCCAAAACAGGCCGGCAAAATTTTCAAGCTTTGGCGATCCCAACACGATAGCGGTTAAAAAGAGAAAATCTCGCATTGATTTTGTAACATTAACGTTAGACGTTCAACGTTTCACGCAGTCATCTCCAGATTGAAGCCGTTCAAAATCAGATGCATAAATCTGCATTATTGCGATGGCAAGCATGCAAAAGGTTGTTATGGAGATGCGATTAGCTCATTGAGCCAATCAACTCAATCTCAAAAAACAAAATAACATTATTAGTTTCCTTCATTAATAATGTTAATAATAGCATTATTATGGGAAATAATTGAATAATTGACATCACTGTTGTCACGATTATGTGCTGAAATTTAATACTAACTAAATAAAAAAAAGATATTATGAACTAACGGATCCTTCATCTTGTTCGCTGTTTCTTTCTTCTTCAACCACTGGCAGAATAAACGCCTCCGAACAATCTGATTTTTCTCTCCTTCGATACCTCTCGTTTCGTCGTTTGAACGATTTGAACGAAAGTGCTATTAAGACTCGACCGACTGCTTTCCTGAATCGGTAATCAGTTGTTCCTTTGGCACCGAATCCGTCCATTTTTTGTGTGAAAATTACACCCTAGGTTCTTCTGATGTAATATATTTTCCTGCTCATTCAGTTTAAATATTCCCAATAAATCTCCGTCCTCTAATCCTTAGAACTTCGAAAACAGAACGTGTCCGAGAATTCTAATGTTGTTATGTTTAGAATCGCATGCATACGATATTCCTATGTAGGGTTCGTTATATCTTTATACGAATTCTTTTGCCGAGATAAACGCAGTGATACATGTAACAGCCGATGTCCCTTTGAACTTTGCAATTTTTTTTTCCAAGCGACGAGCAACCGAGAAGCTCGTAAAGAAATATTTCAACTTTTTTCTGACAACGATTCAGTAACTGGATGTTATTTTATTGCCGAACCGCTAAAAACATCAAAAACGATAAAAATGAATGAATGAATGCATGCATGGATAAATGAATGAATTGACGATAACTTGAAAGAACGACCTGGACATATATGGTCGCGAGACGTGCATTTCATCTTGCATCTCCAGTGCGTGCATATGTAACGTATAGATAAATGCATATTGTAAGGATCGTCCTTTCTAGCAGAATATTTTAGTTTCTTAGATTTTATATGCCTTGATACACACACACACACACACACACACACACACACACACACACACACACACACACACACACACACACACACACACACACACACACACACACACACACACACACACACACACACACACACATATATATAGCCCATTTGGCATTCAAAACTTTTTTACAACGCTCATATTAACTTGCAATTGTTTGTTTGTTTTTTTTTGCTTGTTTAAGCGCCACTGTTTTTTTTTAAATCGTCCGATCAACATAGTTAAGCAACGTCGAACTTCGTTAGTACTTTGATGGGTGACATTAAATGCATTAATCCGTTATAGATAACAAATTTAAAAATGTTTTTGTTAGTATAAAAACAAGTAAAAATAAAAAATATTTTTTTTTAAATGCTATCATTTGCCTCTTTATCTGAGTCAACGAACTAAAAGTTTTGAATCCAAATCTTGTTAATTATTTTGGACATCTGGCGACTTATAAATAAACATCCGTACTGTCTAATTATTTTGGACCTCTGGCGACTTATACATAAACAATTAATGCAGTCACTAGATGGCAGGAATTAATTTGATTTGATTAATTTTAATTGATTTAAGGCCTAATTTATGTCGGAAACATTCAATTCACATATTGTCATCCAGAATAAAGTTTTCCTGAAAGTTGTAGAGCTCTAGGTGGTCGAAAAGTGGGTGAATTTTCGTTTCTAAGATTTGATCACCACAGACAAACAAACAAACAAACAGATAAACGAGTGAAGTTAAATAGAAGCAATTAAAAAAATTGAAACACTAAAGATTGAAAAATATAATATATATATAAAAATAAATAAAAAAACTTTTTATAAACTAGTCTTATTATGCACTACAAAGTAGAAAATAAAATCGTACGTCAAATTGATCATCTTGTTGTCCGTCATGATAAGACTAGGGTGCTCAGTTTGAATTTAATGAACAGATCTGTACAATGGATCTGTATAACTTAGCGAGCACCCTAGTCTTATCATGGTGAACAACAATATGATCAATTTGACGTACGATTTTATTTTCTACTTTTTAGTGCATAATAAGACTATTTTTTAAAAGTTTTTTTATTTATTTTTATTTTCTACTTTTTATTCTTCACACTTTTATAATTATTTTCACAGATATCCGACACTCACTATAAATCGAAAATATTTAATTAAATTAATCTATATATATAAAAGAACATGTCCTGACTGACTGACTGACTGACTGACTGACTGACTGACTGATAAACAACGCCGAGCTCAAACGCCTCATCCTAGGAACGTGAAATTTGGAACTTATATTACTTTTATAGCGTAAACATCCGCAAAGAAAGGATTTTTGAAAATTTTGCTCCTGAGGGGAAAAAACTGGAAAACAAACTTTTTTCTAAAACAATGTATATCTCGAAAACCAAAAATGAGGAGATTTTGAAATTTGGTACATAGATTCTTTTTGAAAAATAAAAAGATACGTGTTTCACCATTTTTTGAAAATTCGGTTTTCCGGACCTCAAATGTGGGTTGGAAAATTGGGTTATTTGGTTTTTAAAGTAGCTTCTACTCAAAAACTGTTAATGCTACAGGAGTAAAAATTAGTATTTAGTTTCTACTCCAAAAATAATGAAATACGTGTTTTAGCATTTTTGAAAATTTGGTTTCCAGGACTTCAAATGTGGGTGGAAAATAGGGCTAATTGTCTTTTATAGTAACTGCTACTCAAAAACAGTAAATACCACAGATGTAAACATTATTATTTAGTTTCTTTTCTAAAAATAAAGATATACGTGTTTCACCATTTTTTACAAATTTGGTTTCCCGGACCTCAAATGTGGGTTGGAAAATTGGGTTATTTGGTTTTTAAAGTAGCTTCTACTCAAAAACTGTTAATGCTACAAAAGTAAAAATTAGTATTGAGTTTCTACTCTAAAAATAAGGATATATGTGTTTTACCATTTTTTGAAATTTTGGTTTTCAGGACCTCAAATGTGGGGTGGAAAAAAGGTTTCTTTGGTTTTTAAAGTAACTGCTACTCAAAAACTGTGAATGCTACAGATGTCAAAATTAGTATTTAGTATTTACTCAAAAAATTATGATATAAGTGTTTCAACGTTTTTTTAAAAATTTGGTTTCCAGGACATCAAATGTGGAGTGGAAAAAAGGGTTATTTGATTTTAAAATAACTGCTACTCAAAAACTGTAAGTGCTACAAATGTAAAAATTAGTATTTTGAAGTTTTGTGCCGGTTAAAAGTAGCTAAGTTCAGTTTATCACCGGCCGGGCCAAGCCGTTATTTTAGAGTCTTCACACGGGCCAGGCCAAACCTTAAATCAAAGTGGAACGGGCCGAGGTTTTTCACCAAGTATATAGATATTTTAGTGATTTTAGGGTCTTCAGTTGGGCCGGGCCAAACCTGAAGTCAAGGTGGGACGGGCCGAAGTTTTTCATCAAGTATATAGAACTTCTAAGACTGTAAGAATGGGCCGGGCCTAATTCAGACGGGCTGTGCCGGGCCAGGAGTTTGGGTTTTTAAAACGGGCTGGGCTAAGTTGTCGACGGGCCGAGCCGAGACCTAAAAAATTGATCTCTACTATGGATGCACGGTTCAAACTCTCTAATTTCATGCGAGCGAAGCCGCTACGGGCACTGCTAGTATACATATATATATATATATATATATATATATATATATATATATATATATATATATATATATATATATATATATATATAAACGAATGTTTGTATGTATGTATGTATATGTTCATGTCCTTTATGTATTGCTACACCATTCATCCGATCGTAATGAAATTTTCACACAACCTTGAGAGTCAAGGATAAAGTCAATATAAAGAAAAATGAGCGGAGCGGAGCGAGCGGGAACTATATATATATATGTATGTGCGTATGTATGTGTGTATGTATGTATGTGTATGTGCATGTGCATGTATGTGTGTCTGTGTGTGTGTTTATGTA
Organism: Erpobdella octoculata; assembly: GCA_963978895.1. Lineage (NCBI taxonomy): Eukaryota > Metazoa > Annelida > Clitellata > Hirudinida > Erpobdellidae > Erpobdella > Erpobdella octoculata. The sequence goes on from OZ022239.1 coordinate 39,966,299, forward strand.
TGTACTAGCGGAGATATCCGGCGTTGCCCGGGTTTTTGTCTCTTTCTCTCCCGTTTCCTTTCCCACCTGCTTTCCCACTCCTGTTCGCTTTCCCGTTTTCGGTCGTTTTCCCGCTGCCGGTCGCTTTCCCGCTCCCGGTCGCTTTCCCGCTCCCAGTCGCTTTCCCGCTCCCGGTCGTTTTACCGTTCCCGGTCGCTGTCCCGTTCCCGCTCACGTTTGCTCTCCCATTCCCGCTCACGCTTGCTTTTCCGTTCCCGCTCGCTGTCCGTTCCGGGTCGCTTTCCCGTTTCTATAATAGACAAACTAACCCACAAACATTCATATCTATATATATAAAAGGAAGTCGGGTTTGTGTTACGACACTTATAACTCAAGAACGGCTGAACCGATTTTAGAGATTTTTGATTTATTGGATTTCTCTCAGCTTCTTTTAACAGAATAACTAAAAATAATCATGGAGTGGCCCATGGGGACCGCAGTATGTACCCCGGTAGCTATACAGCCTTAACAGTGCGTCCTAGAAAAAATCTTCAAATGGCAAAGTTGTAGAGCACTCTCTATTTGGTCTTACGGACAAAATAAATTTTCAATTTGGAGTTTGTGTTATCGAGATATACAGATGTTTAATTTTCCGCGACATGACATTTATGCGCAAATGGGGTAGAGCGCATGTTATTAAATTTTCTGACTATTTCATTGTTTACAATTAAAAATCTCACAGAAAAAATTAAGTAAATATATTTTTCAATTAAAATAAAAATAAAATAATTGTTTATGGGCCATAAAAATATAAAAGATATTTTTAGAATAGATATATGATTTTTAGTTTCGCATTTTCCATTTGGCATTAACAAAGTGTCAATGCTGTTCTGTCAATATTATATTTTCGTTTGTTGGAATTAATTTGCGAGTTTTAAAGTTTTATTACTTTTAACAAAAACATTATTAATAACAATGCCGCGACCCAGAAGATCTAATCTTTCCCAAAATAGCCGCAGGCAATTAGGCATCGGAACAATGTTAACCAATCCACCGCGGAAGAACTGGAATTAGCGCGAGAAAGGCGCCGCGTTAGTATGGCCCGGCTTCGTGCTTCTCGAAAACACGACCGAGAGCGGAAAAGCGACCGGGAACGCGACGAAAACGGGAAAGTGGAGAAGGAAATGGGAGCGAGAGAGACAAACATTAGAAAAACCTCTAAAAACCCCGGGCAACGCCGGGTAACCCCGCTAGTATATATATAAATTTGTGTTTAACAAATATTTTTTTTTATATTAATTTCCAATGTTGTTTAATTGTCGTTTGTTTGTTTCAGCTATAAAACGTATTTAAAAATGTAAACTTATAAAAAATTAAAAAAGATTAAACACTAAAATATGAAAAATAATATCTATATATATAAAAATGAATGTTTGTATGTATGTATGTATGTATGTATGTTAATAGGTATTGTATTCATGCATTGCTACACCATTCATCCGATCGTAATGAAATTTTCACATAACCTTGAGAGTCAAGGGGAATCAAATATAGAGAAAATTTTTTTTGAAATCCGTCACAAAATGAGCGGAGCGGAGCGGGTGAGCGAGCGGGAACTATAAATATATATGTATGTGCGGATGTATGTGTGTGTGCATGTATGTGTGTCTGTGTGTGTGTGTCTTTATGTATGTACTAGCGGAGATACCCGGCGTTGCCCGGGTTGTTTTAGAGGTTTTTCTAATGTTTGTCTCTTTCTCTCCCGTTTCCTTTCCCACCTGCTTTCCCACTCCTGTTCGCTTTCCCGTTTTCGGTCGTTTTCCCGCTGCCGGTCGCTTTACCGCTGCCGGTCGCTTTCCCGATCCCGGTCGTTTTCCTGTTCCCGGTCGCTGTCCCGTTCCCGCTCACGTTTGCTCTCCCATTCCCGCTCACGCTTGCTTTTCCGTTCCCGCTCGCTGTCCGTTCCGGGTCGCTTTCCCGTTTCTATAATAGACAAACTATCCTACAAACATTCATATATAAATATAGTCTTAGCAAATCTATTTTACATTTTATAGGCTAACAGAAGTTATGAAAAAATGGAAAAGAGAAAATGAGCGTGAACGGGAACGGGAACGGGAACGCCGGAGCAACCGTGACCGGGAATGGGAGAGCAAGCATGACCGGGAATGGGAGAGCAAGCATGACCGGGAACGGGAGAGCAAGCGTGAGCGGGAACGGGAAAGCGACCGGGAACGGGAAAGCGACCGGGAACGGAAAAGCGACCGGGAACGGAAAAGCCACCGGGAACGGGAAAGCGACCGGGAACGGGAAAGCGACTGGGAACGCGAAAGCGACCGGGAACGCGGAAAGCGACTGGAATCGGGAGAGCAAGCTTGGAAGGAAACGCGAGCAAGAGAGAAAATCGATAACAAAACTTCTGAGCGGGAAAGCGATCGGGAGCTGGAAAACGACCGAGAGCGGAAAAGCGACCGGGAACGCGACGAAAACGGGAAAGTGGAGAAGGAAACGGGAGCGAGAGAGACAAACATTAGAAAAACCTCTAAAAACCCCGGGCAACGCCTTGAAACAAATCTCGTAATGTTTTTTCTGTGTGCAAAAAAGTTTGAAACAAATATATTTTCTTTTAAACATATTGAAGGAGTTTAATTATAAAATATTAGATTTTAATAACAAAATATTATAAATAATTATAAAATATTACAAGTAAATATAAACCGTTACAAATATTTATAAAATATGACAATAAATTAAAAACTATTACAATCTATATATATAAATGACTGATTGTCTATCTGTCTGTCTTTTATGCAAATCCAGGCATTACTTGCTAATGGACTTCTTAATATTAAGAAGTCCATGACTTGCTTCTCAGTCTTGCCTAATGTGACCGATTGCGCGTTATTACAAATTATTAAGAGATAGATGGGGCGGGAAAGCGACGGAGAAAATTGATAAAAAACTCTAAAAACCCCCGAGCAATGCCGGGTAACCCCGCTAGTATATATATAGTTCCCGCTTGCTCACCCGCTTGCTCCGCTCATTTTGTGACGGAATTCAAATTGTTGTCTCTATATTTGATTCCCCTTGACTCTCAAGGTTGTGTGAAAATTTCATTACGACCGGATGAATGGTGTAGCAATGCATAAAAGACATACATACATACAAACATTCATTTTTATATATATATATATATATATATATATATATATATATATATATATATATATATATATATATATATATATATATATATATATATAGTTCCGCTTGCTCACCCGCTCCGCTCCGCTCATTTTGTGACGGATTTCAAATTTTTTTTTCTCTATATTTGATTCCCCTTGACTCTCAAGGTTGTGTGAAAATTTCATTACGATCGGATGAATGATGTAGCAATACATAAATAACATACATATATACATACATACATACATACATACATACATACATACATACATACATACATACATACATACAAACATTCATTTTTATATATATAGATTTATTAAAATAGCTTTGTTTAAAAAATATTTTTTATTTATATATATATATATATATAAATTTATATATAACTTTTTTTCCAGATTTCGACATATAATCTAGCGCCCACCCCAAATGACGAATAAAGAGTAGCACTGACATGTAAAATATTGGTCTTTGATATATCATATACATTCGTGCAAAATACTGGTCTGGGGCATGCTATACACCCTATGCAAAATATTGTTCTGGGGGATGGCATTCAAGCTATCCATGAGGCGAGAAAGTTATTGCATAATTGTTCTTTAAAAAATGACCGCTTGCAACAAAATCTTTTGGTAAGCAATACATTATATGGGATTGCCTGGAACCATGCTTTGTTATTGGGCATGGTCGTGTAAATTTTATCTAAGTTTTTCGAGTGGAAATTATGAAACGCATATTGTCACACAAACATAAATTGCTATAGACCAAAAAATATTATAAAACTATAATTAAACTGATCCGTGGCCTCTGTTCACAATATTATCTCTTATTTGAAACCTGCATGCGTTTCAAATAGAAAAAATGATGAAAAAATAATTAGAGCTTCAGTGAAAGCTCATAAAATGACATCATTAGCCGGCATGTCATAATACTAGTAGTTCATTTTTATAAGTTTTAGAAAAGTGTGTGTGTCTTTGTGTGAGTGTATGTGTTTCTGTACGAGGAAAAAGAAAAAATTGGAGAGTGAAAATTAGAGAGAGAGAGAGAGAGAGAGAGAGAGAGAGAGAGAGAGAGAGAGAGAGAGAGAATGAATGAAAGAAAGAAAAGAAGGAAGAGATAGAGAGAATAGATATAAAAAAAAGTGAAAAATGTTGTCTTTTTATTTAAACCTGTCGACCGAGGTAGATGTTCTGCATGCAGATGATCATGCAAGCTGGCTGGAATGACAGAACGACAAACACGCAACTGCCTCATAAAACTTTGTAGAAAAAAAGAGAAACAATTATCATATGTTCACATACGTTCACGTACCAAAGAACGAAACACGAAAGGAGGCCCCCACCCCAATCTCTAACCAAAAATCATGTTTAAACAAACAGACAGACAGAAAGCCAATTAGATTTAAATAGACAATTCTACTTTCGAAAAAAAATGGTAACTTTTGCGTTCAATCACGAGCCGGAAAGTCCAAACAGCTTAGTTTGAAAGTAGAATGAAAGATTTAACCGATGCGATTCTTTTTAGAAAGTTAGGCGCTGAAATTTGTGCGAATTGTTAAATTTCCATGCAGTCTAATAGTGGCCGATGTATCAGATCTCAGATGGACCCTGGACCCATGGATGGCCCTGGATGGCCCCTGGATGGCCTCTGGGCAGCTCCAGCGTAGAACCCTCTGTTTATTGTTTTTCTGAGTTTTCATGCTGCCTTTTTATTGGGTTATTATAGATTATGACGATGACTACTGTACTGAGAAAGACAAAACGGACGTCAGTCATACTGGTAATATAAAGGCAAAGTGTTCGCCTATAGATAGGAGCTCTGTCTTGCTTTTGCGAGTCAGTCCCAAGCCTGGATAAAAGAGAAAGGAACAGTTAAAAAGATCAAATTATGATCCACGACAGGAAGTACTTCGCTATTTCTTACAAACTGCCATATCAGTCTTAAAACACTTGATGTAAAGGGCTTGGGGCTATTATACAAACAAGTAAATGAAAAAACGAGTTTTTCAACACAAACATTTATTTCAAATACACTCGATTTAGAAATACGAAAGATGTTCAAATTATGTATTGTCATCCAATATAAAGCTATGCTGAAAATTTCAGCTTCCTAGCTAGCCAAAAAGCTGGTTAAATTTTACATGCAAAATTTGCGTACAGAGAAAGCCACACACACACAAACAGAGATTGTAACCTAAATAGAAGTTTGTAAAAAAAAAACTACAGATCGGAAATTCAACTCATGTAGTGGTCACTACCGACCGACCCTACTCGATGCAAAACTATTTCCAACCCGACATGATTTGACCAGACCAAGACGACCAGCTGTTTGAGAAAATATTTTTTACGCTGAGGAAGTTTTTTTCAAGCAAACTGGCTAATGATCCAAGTTGTGATTCTTTTTTTTATAGAGAAGAACATTTCTCCATCTCTTTTTTATCAATCAAAGTTGAATTTTTGTAGTATTTCAGCTAGTCTCAATTTATCCCACCCGACTCATCCCAACCTGACACGACCCATCCCAGACTCGACCCGATCCGACAAGGCCAGTAGAAAATTCTAGTTTGCACCACCTTCAAAAATTTGTAATATTGATTTCTTCTTTTCATAAAAAAATTGACCGATGTGAGATTAAATTTAATAATTTATTAATTCATTTCAAAATTGTTCAACTTGGCATTGAACCTCAACGATTAACGTAAAAACTAAATAAACATAAATTTAAAATTGTTCGCAAGATGGCAAGCACAGCTTTATTTCTCGCAGTTTCAAAAAATTACTAAAATTATCCATTTAAAAATATAATCACCTCAGAGTTTAATTGAAAGCTGTAACGCTTTAAAAAATTACTTTTTCAAATTATTAAAATTTTTAGAATGTCCTAATTAGTCAAAGAAAATTTAGAAAAATTTGATGCTAAAGGACAAAAAAATTAAAAACATAACATAATATTTATAATAATAATAATTCATATTACTATTATTATAATTAATGTAATGATGATGATGATGATGTGATGATGATGTGATGATGATAATGCAACTTCAAAAACTTAAAAATACGAGGTTTAATGAGAGGTAGTTGGACAACAAACGTGAATAAAATACAAAAAAAGTTTTTTTAATTAAATATATATATATATATATATATATTACTTGAATAATTTATTATATTTATATAATTAAGACTTTATTGTATGTAATTTTGTTTTGTATAATAATTTTAAAACCAGAGTGAATGTATTCACTGCATCGCTGCAAGGTTAAAGTATAATTAAAGTACTCAAACTGTCTCTAGGTTCATCACTGGAAGATCGTCAGAGCCACTTTAGTGCCGCACTCCATCCAGTGAAAGAGACTTTGTTACCAAGAAATTACGGCGCTAGTTGAGAGTTAGAAGATGTCTCTCCACGCCGATACGACAGCTTCATTTTTATGGCGCTAAATTATGGAAATGAGATGCGAATTGGCTCACCTTTCTGCCGGGGACTTTCAGGTGGTTGCTTGTCTCGCCTTCTCCTCCCTCGGTTTCACCGCGTCGTGCCAACGTCATCGAAGCTGCAAAAATTATCACGCTCAATTAACTGGAAATTTTATTTTTGAATCTTATCAAATCATGCATAGAATAAATTCACAACAAATGACGAAAAAACTGACGAATTAAGAAAAAGCGCTTTGAATATAGCATTGTCACTCATTTATGTGGGGTTTACAAAGTTTAAAAAGGCTTTCTCTTTTACCATTATCTCTAATAGTCACTTTTTGTTAGATTTTTCGTTAGCATCATCATCATCGTCGTCGTCGTCGTCGTCGTCGTCGTCGTCGTCGTCGTCGTCGTCGTCGTCGTCGTCGTCGTCGTCATCGTCATCGTCATCATCATCATCATCATCCTCATCCTCATCATCCTCATCATCCTCATCATCATTGTTAGATGTTCAGATCAAACCGATTTTAGAGAATATAAAATTGATAAAATTACTCGTTTTGAGTACTAAAATTCTTTAGTTAGAAAAAAAATCGAACTTTATATACAAGCCACTGCTACTAACCACACACATTATATATATATATATATATATATATATATATATATATATATATATATATATATATATATATATATATATATATATATATATATATATATATATATATATATATATTTATATATTTATATATATATACATACATTACAATCCGTTCAGTGGTTTTTGCGATTTCGTGATGAGTCAGTCAGTCAGTCAGTCAGTGGTTTTATATATATATAGATTTATATATATATATATATATATATATATATATATATATATATATATATATATATATATATATGATGCAAACATAAACCTTAACTCGGAGGAAGAGGTAATCGAACTAAAACAAAAAAACAAGATAATAAATCCAACAATCATCATCAGAAATTGCTCATATACAGAATTGTTCCATTTTTTTTAAATTCAAATAAAATCAGCAGTTTGTCTAGTCCTGTTGGTGATGAAAACCATATTTATTTTGTAACGAATTGTTCTCTTGACACTGCTTTGGGAGTGTGAGACCGTGTGTTTGTGTGTGTCTTTGTGTTTGTACTTGTGTGTATGTGTGTGATTGTAGAAAACAAGCAGCATTTTAAAAAGAGCTTATTTCTTGACTCCACAATGAAGAATTATATGTTTTTTACTCCAAATTGAAATGTATAGATTCTGATAATGGCGCAAGAAGAGGAAGTAGGCTAGTCAAATATGTTAAACTTTAAATTAATTTTTTTTGTAGTAAAATATAAAATCGGACGTCTTGAAACTTGGGAAAAACTGTAATGCTATAAAAATAATACATAACTCAAGGCAGCGGGAGTTGAGACAGAAACAATGCAACCAAGGCCGATTAAATTTTTTTCCATTAATTTTTTTAACTCATATAAAATTATCTTTTTTTTGGTATGCGGACTTTTCATCAAAAGACGATTTATCATGGGACTTTTCATCAAGGACTATTCATCAAAGAACTATTCATCAAGAAACTTCATCAAAGGAGATTTCAAAAAAAAATAAAAAAATTGTATTTTTTAGCTAAAGTTTTTTCTCTGTAACCTGAGACTGTATCTTTACTAAATTCACTTCTCGACCATCAATAATTCTGATAATTGGCATATATTTAAGAATTTCGGGCTTTTTTCAAACCAATTCATTACAAAATATAATTCAAATAATATCTCAAAAAACATTTAGACTTTCACGGGCAGGTCCAGCAAAAAAGTTGAAAAGGACACCTTCCTTTTTCTAAATAAGTTTAGACGGCTCAACAACAAGTTCTTAAAACAGTAATCATCTGTAATATGAATAAAAACTGTAAGTTCAGGAACGTCAATTTGGAGGGAGCAGAGAAGGTATTCTTCTTCTGACTTTTTAATGGGCCCCCTGACGTAGTTTTGGGCCCTCAAGAAATAGAAATGAGGCCCCAAAATTGGCCTAAGAAGTGTAAAGTTGAAAATTCACAGGTATGAACTATTCTGTAAAGAAATGAACCATCAGTTTTAGTTTATCTAATAAAAGCGATATTTGATTTTTTAAAGTAAAAAGTTATAATAAAAACTTAGTTTTTTTCTTATTAATTCGAAAATTTCTTATATTTTCAATTTACACATATTTAACATATCAATTATTTAGAAGAATGTCTTCAAGGTTTTTCTATTTTATAGACTTATTATCATCAAAAAATTCCAAACAATTAGTAGCCGCCTAATTTCAAAAGTTTTTCATGGTTTACTTAAATTTAGCTTTTAAGTGACTGATGACCTAACTCTATGATGAAAAAAGAAGTGTTTTGTGTTGATATTGCTCCAGAGAGAAAAAATACAGAAAGAAAGTGAAAGAAAAAAAGAGGGGAAAATGCGAGTAGATTAAAATTTTAATTTTGATTTCTTTTGTTTGGTTTTACTAATCAAAAAATTCAAAATATTTTACAACGGACTTTATAACAAAAGCAATCAAAATAAAAAAAACTGAAAAAAATTTTGGGCCCCCCTTGCGAAATTCCTAGATCCGCCACTGCATACACATGTACATCCTAAGAGCGTGGCTGAAGGTCCCTGAGTATCCACGCTTGTTTTAGTAGATTATTTCATTTTGGTCATTTCTAGTTGGAAGCTGATCGAAGACCAACCTGTTAAAAAAACCAAACAACAGCTGATGGTTTGCAAACGTAGATGGTTCCCACGTCAACGGAAAACTTAGCGGCTAAAATCGTTTCTCTCCGCGGGACATGTAAAATACTGCTTCTGAGCTTTTAAATGTGTAAAATATGATGCTTGTAGCACAGAAGTAACTGTTCTTTTATGTGACTATCATCGGTGTCATCATCATCACCACCAACAACATCATTATCATCACCTGTCTACGGCGTGTAAATGATTGCTTCGAAAAATTCGATCGTTGAGTTTTTGATGCGCCTCATTTTGCTTGGATTAAATGAGGAAAAAAAGAAAATCTAATCATCACGAGGCATTATTGAAAAATATCATCTCTTCACGTGTGGCACTCTGTGAGGTCATGTATGCTGTACAGGAAGGAAGGAAAAGAAGGAGAAGAAAAAAAAGAAGAAAACGAAAATACAGAAAAAAAAGAAGTAAGAAAATGAAGAAAAAAGAAGAAAAAAGAAAAAAAAGAAAAAAAGAAAAAAAGAAAAAAGAAGTAGAAGGATATATTATGATAAAATAGGCTCGTATATGAAAAGGTGCTTTCCTGGTCGTTCCGGCTACACAAATGCATAATTGAGTTGTAAAATGATCAACTGGTTGGGGAAATGCATAGATAAGATATCTAGTGGAATTCCATGGGGGAAATGGAACGCTCCTAAAGCGCAGTGCTATGCGACATTTGCATCAGTGTGCATGCGTAAAAGTCATTTACAAGTTGGAAGAAGTAGTTGTAAATGTTCTGATGATGATGGTGGTGATGGTGATGATGATGATGATGATGATGATGATGATGATGATGATGATGATGATGATGATGATAGTGGTGATAAAAACGACGCAAGTTGGTGGTGACAGCGATGATCTACGTCGGACTTAAATGAAAGAAAACTGGACAGTTACACGAGACCATCAACAACCAGGGTACTTTAACAATTCGTACAAAATTTATATTTTGTGTACCTGAAAAAATAGAAATATTTACAAAAATTTTTAAGATGGAATAATTTCGGCTAATTAACACATGAATATAAAAGCTAGTTACAGTTAGAGTTTTTCAAAGCTTCATTCTCAATGCTGAAATATGTCTATTATGTTGTAGTCAATCGTACAAGAAGTTCTTAGCAACGAATGGTAGCTATGATAGTCTTGATGCAGAAATTACAGCTGTGAACATTAGGATAGTAATGGACAGTAATAGATAGTAATGGATAGTAATGGATAGTAATGGATATTAATAAATAGTAATGGATAGTAATGGATAGTAATGGATAGTAATAGATGGTAATAGATAGTAATGGATAGTAATGGATAGTAATAGATGGTAATAGATAGTAATGGATAGTAATGGATAGTTATGGATAATAATGGATAGTAATGGATAGTAATAGATAGTAATGGATAGTAATGGATAGTTATGGATAATAATGGATAATAATGGATAGTAATGGATAGTAATGGATAGTAATGGATAGTAATGGACACCAAAATAAAAAGGCAGCTAAATCTTGTGTATTAGCTGTTGATTGTTTT
>OZ022239.1:39977384-40014884 GCA_963978895.1 Erpobdella octoculata
GGGTACCCGGTGTTGCCCGGGGTTCTTAAAGGTTTTTCTATTGTTTTTCTCTTTCGCTCTCGTTTCCTTCCTTGCTGGCTCACACTCTCCTGGTCGCTCTCCCATTCCGGTCGCTTTCCCGCTCCCGGCCTCTTTGTCGCTCCCGGTCGCTTGCCCGTTCCCGGTCGCCTTCCCGCTCCTGGTCGCCTTCCCGCTCCCGGTCGCCTTCCCGCTCCCGGTCTTTTTATTGCTCCCGGCTGCTTTCCAGCTCCTGGTCGCTTTTCCGCTCCGGCCTCTTTCCCGCTCTCGGTAGCTTTCCCACTCCCGATCGCTTTCCCCGCTCCCGGTCACTTTCTCTTTCCCGCTCGTTCTTTCGCTCTCGGTTAATTTTCCGTTTCCGCTCGCTCTTCCGTTCCCGCTATGCTCATTTTGTGACCGATTTTAACTTTTTTTCACTATAACTGTCTCCTATTGACTCTCAAGGTTGTGTACAAATTTCATTACGATCGGATGAATGGTTTAGCAATGCATAAAGTACACGAATACAGACAGTCATTTATAAATATTTATAATTATTCACATAAAACAATATATATAATATATATATATATATATTGACAAATCTATTATACATTTATAGAGTATATTGATGAATGTATTATATATTTATAGAGTATATTGACAAGTAACAGACCGCTTAAGGATAACACAATTTGTTTTGTTGACAGTCTTGCTTGCTTGTTTTTTTAAGACAAAATTTTAAAGAAAAAATTAACATCTAATTAGGCTGAAAACTTAGAATAGAGACTTGCTCCTCAAGACAATGCATTCAAATAAATTTTGGAAAATTTCCTTAAAAACAACTTTTTGTTTTCGATGTTAAAAAACTCTGTTATTTATGTTCTATAAAAAACAGTAAGTCCAAAACATGAAAGATTTGCTAAAATTTGCCAATTTGCATTATTTTTGTTTTTCGGCGCAATGATATCAATCGTTTGCTAACTCAATTTTTTAAACAAAACTCACAACAAAATTGTAGCGAACAATTGAAATTTTTGTTAATACCGCTCCCGCTTCCACAATTTTCTAGACACCTTTACATAAAAACAACACATTTTATTGACAGCCACAACAGAATGTTGACAAAACAGAGATTTTCGTTCGTATGATCAACTTACTCTTGTTTTAATGTTAGTCTTTTTATAGATGTTTTTTAATGTGGACTTTGTAATCCGGACTTTTTAATGTGGGCTGTTCAATGTGGATTTTCTAAAATGGACTTTTAAAGTAGACATTTCAATGTGGACGGTTAATGTAGACATTTTAATGTGGATTTTTTTTGAGAGATTTTAATGAAGATTTTTTAATAAAGAATTTATAAAGGGACTTTTTTAATGTAAATCTGGTTTTGTAAATATGTACTTTTTATGTGGGCTTTTAAATGTGGACTTTTTATGCGTTCCTTTAAATGTGGACTTTTTATGTGGACCTCTAAATGAAAACTTTTTGATGTGGACGTTCGGTTGTAAATGTTTATTTTCATGCAAAAACTCTACAAATTGGTTCATAAAAAGATGGCAATACGAAGACATTTGAGTTTTATCTTCTTGCCAAATGAACAGAGGTCAAGGACAAATAATATGCAAATGATATGCAGATGATAAGCATATTCATCCAAGGCTGGTTCTACGTCCAGACAGGTAAGTATTAAAGCACTTCACCTGCAGGGCTTTGATTTTAAGGTCGCCAAATGAGTTGAGCCAGGATTGAAGTCAAGCCGGACAGAGACGGAATTTTTGAGCAAAATAGAATTTTGAGAAAAATATAATTTTTGAGCAAAATAGAATTTTTGTGCAAAATAGAATTTTTGTGCAAAATAGAATTTTTGTGCAAAATAGAATTTTTGTGCAAAATAGAATTTTTGTGCAAAATAGAATTTTTGTGCAAAATAGAATTTTTGTGCAAAATAGAATTTTTGTGCAAAATAGAATTTTTGTGCAAAATAGAATTTTTGTGCAAAATAGAATTGTTTTGCAAAATAGAATTTTTGTGCAAAATAGAATTTTTGAGCAAAATAGAATTTTTGTGCAAAATAGAATTTTTGTGCAAAACAGAATTTTTGTGCAAAATAGAATTTTTGAGCAAAATAGAATTTTTGTGCAAAATAGAATTTTTGTGCAAAATATAATGATTTTAGATCTGTAAAAACAGACCGGGCCGAGCTCAAATATGGATGAGTGTGAAAATTTTTTCCGTCCAGATTTCTAACCCAGACCTATCGCACACACATGCCACGCTCATGTCCACACACATACACGAAAGAGCACGCACGCCGTTACACATGATAAAGTGAACCAACGACAAATTCCACGCTGCATCAGGAAAAAGTGGAAAAAGCAAAAAAAAATATCTTTCATCGTTATATCTCCGTTTCGTGAGCCACCGAAATTTCGCTTCGCCACAAAATGAGTTGTTATTAAAACATCGTAATATTGCTTCGAGTAAGAGTGCGAGATGATCTAGTTTGTTTTAACAACTTGCTCTCGAAGCTTACCTGTATATGAGGTTCATTCAACGACATATTAGTTTTATAAGTATTTCTTAAAATGGTTTTTTTACAAATGACGAAGAACAATTTAGAAATCAAAGTCTCGACGTCATTGGAAATTTCCGGATTTTTTCCGGTGATGGACATCTTCCAACGAGGCAGTGATGCGAAATTTGCGTCAAAAAAAATAAAAATCTGACGAGCATGCAATGCTGAAAGACAAATTAGTTTAATTAGTTCGTTTGAGGCAAACCCCGTGAAACAAAGTAAATAAAAAGTATTTTTGAAACAAATACACATCTAATAATAAAAAAAGTAATATGCTAATTAATGAGTAAGAGTGCGGAAGAAAACATGAGGTAGACACGTGACAAGCTTGTGGTGATGATAAATTCATTCATATCTATTTAATATATATATATATATATATATATATATATATATATATATATATATATATATATATATATATATATATATATATAAATGACTGTCTGTTTGTTTGTTTTCTATACAAATCCAAATTGCTGGAACAATTTTAACAAAATTTGGCAAGTAGGTAGATCTTAAAAAGTAAAAAATAGGATAGTTTTTATTCAAATATTTTTTATATTTATTTATAACCAAAAAACTGTCAAAGTTAAAAGTGCCTATGTACGAACATCAAAGGTTATTGCGTTACAAAATTCAAATTTATTTTACTCAAAAACGTTTGAAGAAAACAAGCGGAAGAGCGAGCGAGATTGAAAAGCGAGTGGAAGCGGGAGTGTAATTTGGGACGGCAGAGCAAGCGGGAAAGAGAGAGGAAGCGGGAAAGGAAACGGGAGCAAAAGAGGTAGATGAAGAAAGAAGAAAGAGAGCGAAAAGGCAAGAGAGTGAAAAAGCGAAAGAACGAAAAACAATAGGAAAACCTCTAAAAATTCCAGGAACACCGGGTAACCCCGCTAGTGCTTAATAAACCTTAAAATCAGGAAAGTTAAAATGCAATTTTAAATACAGCATAATTTTTGAAAAAATATTTTTTAAAACTAGCGAAAATACTTCTGGAAATATTGGGACTACCATCTAACTCAGTTGGGAGAATTACTGGGGCAACCATGACTAATGAGACAACCACCGAAACTAACGGGGCAAACCACTTGGACTATTGGAACAACAACCGTGACAATTGTGATAACGACTAGGACTAGTAGGATAATAACTTTAAAAAAAATTCCTTGTTATCTTTTAAAATGCTCTTTATAAAACTTTATTTTTTATGCAATCAAGTGTCGATTTTGTATTCAAATCAGTAAAAAAAAGTTGTTTGGAAATTGGATCCTAATTATCGGAGAATTAATACGAAAAGACGGCCTTTTTGAGCTTATTAATGTCGGTACACAAACATGCATGCTCTGTCTTTTCATGAGCAGCTGATTGAATCCAAAACATAATTACTCGACCCATCTCTCGGATGCTATCTTCGACTTGTAACACTTTTTATTGCGAGTATACGAACGAAAGACAGCTGAATAAGAAATTCAGTTTTTATAAGAATTTAAACATATGTGTGTGTGAGTGAATTGTGCGTATGTGTACGTCTGTGCGTGTTACTTTATTGCCTGTTTGTAGTTAATCCCAACTCTGACTTTAAGGAACTTCTAAATGAGCTTTAAGCTAAAACAATATATGCGGTATTAAATATTTACAACATTGCACGCAAGAACAAAAGATAAACAAAAATCTTTAGGTCTTCTTGAGGGAGAGATTTGTATGTGTGTACGTGGAAGATATGAATGTTGTGCACGTGTGTTATTTGACCGATAACAACCGGAGATCTTCTCTTCCTGTAATAAAACAATGGTTTACTATAAATGATGGTTTACTGAATTTGATGGTTTACTCTACTTGGTGGCTTACTGTGAATGGTAGTTTACTGTAAATTGTAAATAATCATTTTCATGTCAATGGTGATTTAATTGTAAAGGTTTACCAAAAATGATGGCTTACCAAAATGGGATAGCTTACTGTCAATGACGGTTATCCAGTAAATGATGATTTTTTGCAAATGGTGGTTTTCCAAGAATAATAATTAACGAAGAATTAAATGTTAGTAAGGGGTTACTGTAAATAATAGTTTGCTGTAAATAATGGTTTACTGTAAATAATGGTTTGCTCTAAATAATAGTTTACTGTAAATAATGGTTTGCTGTTATTAATGTTTTACTGTGTATAATGGTTTACTTTAAATAATTATTTACTTTTAATAAAGGTTTAATGTAACTAATAATTTATTTAAGGTAATGGGTTTTCTGTGAAAGAATTTTATTAAAATTCTGGTTTACTGTAAATTATGATTTACTATGAATTATAGTATACTGTAAATGATGGAACTTTATAGAACCTGCTAATTACTTTTCGAATTAATTCTAAACACGAAATCGTTTAAGTTAAAACACGAATAAACATTCAAACGTCTTTGTTCCAGGCAACAAACAACTTTCTGTGATTCGAAACCTAAGCGACGACACGCCAAGACACTCCGCATAACAACATAGCCAGAGTTCTGAGAGAAAGGTAAATCAATCCAGGTATAATAGATCTCGAAGCTCAAAGAGATTTATAAATACAAATAAAAAAAATTGTCGCTCGAACAGATGCTAGAATTGATTGATTTTTATTTTTGCATAGCTCCAACCAAAAATAAGTACATTTTTATTTAAAATAATCTAAATATATATTTATTTAAAAGAAAAATATTTTTATTAGAATTAGAATTAGAATTGTTTTATTTAAATACGTTTTTTTAAATATACAAATTAAAGTATAAAAATATTTATTAGTCCATGATTGTTTTAATAAATAAAAAAGTTAAGCAACTTCATAACGACTTATTTAATATTTGACTGTTTTAGAGCAAATAATTTTCTACAAAAATAAGAAAAGCGTTTAAATAAATTATAAAATTATAAATTCATTGTTTAGAAATTTTAATTACATTGCAGCGATTAAAATGAAGGACACATTAAGAAACTGGTTTTCAAACCAAAATGTGCTTAGTAGTGGGGATTCTTAATTTCGGACTTTTTTGAATGCCTGGATTCCGGGACTGAAATTTTGTTAATCCCGGAACCCGGAGTTTTGGAATTGAGATTGAATTTTGTGACTAAAACATATACATACACAATTCGACATAAACATTTTGTAACTATTTATTTTATTGAAATAACTTTTAAATGAAAAACGTTTTCAAGATGACCTGATTTTTATAAAAATAAATTACCTTTCTGCAGAAAAGGTTTGTTCACTAGCTGGTAGAACTCTCATGGAAGGTTTATATAAAATTTCCAAATTTCCATAATGAACCATGGTTCATCTAAAAAACTTGTGTTTTGAGGACACAACGGACCCATTTGTGTTTTTCTTATGTTTATATAAGTTGAACACCGACCTGGGGTAAATGTTTCTAGAATGCGATTCAGTTGTGCTAATAAATTTTAAGTTTTTTTTCTTGGATGATTTTATTTGAATTTTGTGACTTTATGGTAGATAAGTGACATTATTATTTATCTTAAAGTTATTTGTGACATGATTATTCATCTTAAAGTTTTTTGTGACATGATTATTCATCTTAAAGTTATTTGTGACATAATTATTCATCTTAAAGTTATTTGTGACATGATTATTCATCTTAAAGGTATTTGTGACATGATTATTCATCTTAAAGTTTTTTGTGACATGATTATTCATCCTAAAGTTTTGATTTAATTCTGTCGTATATTTAATTAGTTATTTAATAAAATGGGAGTTATATTGTGCACAACTAGGGCGGGAACCAATCAGCGGGCTTAGCTAAAATTATCTCGGAATTTTGATCACTGCAAAAACAGCTACATACCGGGTGTTCAGTTGTCCGCTGTGTTCAGTTGTTTGTTGTGTTCAGTTGTTTGTTGTGTTCAGTTGTTTGTTGTGTTCAGTTGTTTGTTGTGTTCAGTTGTTTGCTGCTTTTCAATTGTTTTACGTTGCACGTGATTGCAATTTCATTTACAATAGTTGATTTTCATAGAGTCAGATGCAGTATAACATTTTCCTTAAGAAATCGAAAGAACACACTTTATAGCACAAGATCACGGAGGTTGCAGCAGTTAATAGGAGCAAACAGAATGTATAAGCAAAAATTTCTCAAGCAGTCTGATAAATTTTCAGGCTAAACTGTGTTTTTTTTGTTCAATTTGAAACAAACAAATTAGCAAACCAAAACAAAATTTCCAGCCACTTTAACGTCCGCTTCCGCTTCCTTCGCATCCTGTTTTATGACTGCTCGTTCGTTTTACGGTGAGTGTCCGTGTTTGGAACAAATATCTGTCACTTTTCAAACCTCTAATTTTAACTACTTTATATGCTGGCCCTAGGATTGAGTGCAATTTTCTCTGTTTATACTTCTTTTTCTTCTTTTTTCCTTCTTCTTTTTCTTCTTTTTTCTTATTTTTTCTTCGTCTTTATTTTTTTTGTTTCCTTTCTTTCTTTTTTTATTTTTTTTTACTTCACATTGGATGGTATTTTAAACAAAACAAGTTTGTTTTATATTTTGTGACAAATCATTGTAAATTGCTTCTAGTTTTAAAAAATTTAAAGATTTTCGTGTAAGTGGCAAATAAACTGTTTTTAAGTTGTGGAAAGTCTTAAACATAAATGTTTATAGTTTTCCAAAAAGTTTCAATTTGCATTTGATTGATGTCACTATCGAATCAAATTTAAAAATTAAAATATTGGCTATTAATAAAAAATTAGAAAAAAAACTGACTTAGATTTTTGTGTTTGTTTATAAAAAAAACTCTAGAAAGCTTAGAAAAAGTTTTGTTTTTGTCACATGGGAAAACATTTTGAACTAAACAATTAAAGATGAATTAAAAAAAGTAACCAACCACGCAATTTTATTTCGTTTTATCTTTTAAGAACTTAACTTTAAACGCCGAATAATAATTCGATTAATAAATAAAAATTCTAAAACTAATGGAAACTTGTGGAATTATAAATAAATACATTTCCAACCCCAATGATCATCACCACCTATCTTTATTTTTATTTTAAACATCATCATCATCATCAGCATCATCATCAACATCATCATCGTCATCGTCATCGTCATCGTCATCGTCATCGTCATCATCATCGTCATCGTCATCGTCATCATCATCATCGTCATCGTCATCGTCATCGTCATCGTCATCGTCATCGTCATCATCATCATCATCATCATCATCACGATCTTTATAAACACCATCATTATCATCATTGTTTAGTTGTATTCACCATAATTATCATCATTCAACTCATCATCATCATAGAGGCGCGGTGGCAAAGCAGTAAAAACCTCTATGCTTGAGGTCCCAGGTTCGATTCCCGTGAGGAATCCCACATAGCGTAACTCCCTTGGGCAAGGAGTTCACTCATACGGCTCATTGTGAGATAGCTGATTTGATAGAGTGTTAGCCTTATATGTGAGAGCTTCACCGTTCCACTCGCCACCTAGTAGTTCATGTTATCGGAAAACTTAGCGACTGAAATCATTTCTCTCTGTGTGGCATGTAAAAGAACAGCGCCACTGAACTGTGTAAGAAAGAGGTGCTCTCTAAATTACCACATTTCATTTCATGATCAGCGCCATCATCATTATCACAGCCACCACTATTGCCATCATTTGTATCATCATCCTATTTGTTATCATCAAACTCATCATCAAATAACTACCACTACCATTATTGTCATCATCATCACTGGCATTATTGTAATCATCATAAACAGTATCACCATCATTGGCGTCGTCATCACTAACCTTAACAGCATTTATATCATGCTTTCAAACCTTCCTTTTTGTAAAACATTCGCATAAAATAATTCCGCACAATGAAACTATTTTGGAATATGACACGGCAAAGACCCATATTTCTCTCTGTACCTCGGTTGCTCGTGTACCTAGGTTGCTCAGTGTACCTAGGTTGCTCTGTGTACCTAGGTTGTTCCGTGTACCTAGGTTGTTCCGTGTACCTAGGTTGCTCTGTGTACCTAGGTTGTTCCGTGTACCTAGGTTGTTCCGTGTACCTAGGTTGCTCCGTGTACCTAGGTTGTTCCGTGTACCTAGGTTGTTCCGTGTACCTAGGTTGCTCTGTGTACCTAGGTTGTTCCGTGTACCTAGGTTGTTCCGTGTACCTAGGTTGCTCCGTGTACCTAGGTTGCTCCGTGTACCTAGGTTGTTCCGTGTACCTAGGTTGCTCCGTGTACCTAGGTTGCTCGTGTACCTAGGTTGCTCCGTGTACCTAGGTTGTTCCGTGTACCTAGGTTGCTCCGTGTACCTAGGTTGCTCCGTGTACCTAGGTTGCTCTATGTACCTAGGTTGTTCCGTGTACCTAGGTTGTTCCGTGTACCTAGGTTGTTCCGTGTACCTAGGTTGCTCCGTGTACCTAGGCTGCTCTGTGTACCTAATGCTAGATATCTTCTCCCGAATAAAAAACATTCACTTTTCCAATAATTTTGTTTAAATGTTCGAAAAAATGTATTGCAGTGTTTTGAAAGCATTTCAAAGGTCGATGAAGTTGCGGCATTTTTTGAAATAATTTTTCTTCATCACTTTTCAAACCGTTTTCTCACCTGAGGGACTCCTTAGAGAAAACAATCTCACCTTATAGAAAACAATCAAAGGCCACCTCCTCCAGAGTGTCAACGCCCTTGGCTTCAAACTGCTCAACATCCAAACAGACGATGAAAGCAAAACTATCAGAGCCATACTTTTAAAGTTCTAAAGATTTAAGTGGACCAAAAGCAGTTCTTGTTGCAGATGATAGAAAAAAATTACTTTCCAAATAATAATATGTCAGCCGTTACTGCTGCACCAACGACGTCATTTTTGGAAACTAAACGGACAATAATAAGCTATATTAATGTTGTTACAGCATTAAGTGACTGTTTTGAATGTTTATTTTGTCAACTGGTAAATTTCATAATGGGAAGACCAAAAATGTAAGCTTTATTTTTGAGTTGTACCTAATTATAGATAATTTTAAAGCAATTACAGAATATCCAAAGTAATTTAATTAAAAAATATTTACAGTAGATCATTTGTATATAATAATTATAGTAAAGAATTTGTTTTAAAAAATCATATTACAACGGAGAATATCTACAAAGTTTCTAATACGAGATATTTTACAGAATATTTTATAAATATTATTTTTTTACATTATTTAATTGTTTCTTCAATAAATGTAATCGCTAAGAGTTAGGGATGTCACGGGTAGTACTTTTTGGAGTTTTCGGGTTCGGGTTCGAGTTCGGGTTTGTGAAACTAGAGTTTTCGGGTTCGGGTTCGGGTTCGGGTTTGTGAAACTAGAGTTTTCGGGTTCGGGTTCGGGTTCGGGTTTGTAAAACTCGAGTTTTCGGGTTCGGGTTCGGGTTCGGGTTTGTGAAACTCAAGTTTTCGGGTTCGGGTTCGGGTTCGGGTTTGTAGTTTTCCAAAAACCGGGTTCGGGTTCGGGTTCGGGTTCGGGTACTGGCTTATGATTTCAAATTCCCGGATTGATTTTAAATTTACCTAGTGTATATACATATACAAACAAGAGCGATCAATTCATCCATTGGACATTACACGTATTGAATAAACTCTAACAAGTTATTTTTTTAGCTTTCCAAATAATGTGATTTCTTTGGCCAAAGGAGGCTTAATTATTTTAGTTCATTCGCGGCTCAGTCCGGCCAGATAATCAGGCGGATTAGTAGTCTAGCTTACACACTCACCAATAAAATGACCTATTTGTGTTATTTGTTACGCAAAGGTGATAATACAAAACTTGTATGGCTTGCGATTAGTATAATACGTTACCGCTTAAATTATTGTAATTTATTAATTTGTTTCGCTGCTCGGTCCGGTCGGGTAATCAGGCGGATTAGTGTTCTAGCTTACACATTTGCCAATAAAATGACTTTTTTTTTTTTTTTTTTTTTTTTTTTTTTATAATAGTTTATAGTCCTTTACACCATGTGTTTTAAGACCGAAATGTCTGTATGTAGGAAGCAGCTAAGTACTTCCTGCTGTGGATCATAACTTTTCCCTCCTCCTTTCTCCAGGCTTGGGACTGGCTCGCAATTAGCGAGGCGGAGTTGAATAAAATGACTGTGACGCATAGATCATTTATAGACTTTGCCAGTTAAAGTTTAGGATTATGCAAGATTATCTTTATAACAAAGGGTCTTTGTTATATCAGAAGAACTTTGAGTATATGAATGAATAAATATAAGGTTATATAACTGAAGTAAAAAGTTTAGAGTCATGGCTATCCGCGATTTCTTCGACCGAATGAGGCTTAATTATTTTAGTTGGTTCGCGGCTCGGTCCGGCCTGATAATCAAACGGATTAGTGGTCTAGCTTACACACTCACCAATAAAATGACGTATTTGTGTTATTTGTTACGCAAAGGTGATAATACAAAACTTATACGGCTCGGGATTAGTATAATATGTTACTTCAACAAAACTTGTAATTTATCACTTTAGACGAAGACCCTCTTTTGTGGTAGAAAGATAACAGAACAAACTTTCCAAATTTAGCGGTGATCTCTAAACGCTACTTGGAACTCCGCCTTGCTTTTGCAAGCCAGTCCCAAGCATGGAGAAAGGAGGAGGGAAAAGTTAAAAGGATCAAATTATGATCCACGACTGGAAGTACTTAGGTGCTTCTGACACAGCCGTTTCAGTCTTAAAACACTTGGTGTAAAGGACTATAAACTATTTATAAAAAAAACGCTACTTGGCGGCTCCAGTTACCAGCGTTCCATCGGAACAGTTGTTCAGTGGTGCTGCAATTATTTATGAACCGCTAAGGAACTGATTATCAGGCAGGACAGCAGAAAAACTGTTGTTTATGAAGTACAACTTGCCTGAAATCGGTTCCTAATACTATATCATTTTTAATAAACTAGAAAAGTTATGAAAACTCTGTTTGTGTTGCTATTTTTAAAACTGGAATAAATATTTATTCACTAAAAAAATTTATTTGTTCACAACTCCGAGTTCGGCTTATAAATTTTCGGGTTCGAGTTCGGGTTCGGGTATCAAGTTTTCACATTTTCGGGTTCGAGTTCGGGTTCGGGTATCAAGTTTTCACATTTTCGGGTTCGGGTTCGGGTTCGGGTATCAAGTTTTCACATTTTCGGGTTCGGGTTCGGGTTCGGGTATCAAATTTTCACACTTTCGGGTTCGAGTTCGGGTTCGGGTATCAGAAAAAGACCGGGTAGTACCGAACTCGGGTTCGGGTTCGGGTACCCGTGACATCCCTACTAAGAGTTGATAAGTTCAAATAGAATTCCAGAACAAACGCCGTCGTGTTTATAAACAACTGTTAAACCAATTAAATTAAAGCAATCAATTTTAAATGTTTGATTTGAGCAGTTGTAGTGTCATGTGAAAAAGTTATTTTTTGTTTAAATTTAGAAATTAGGAAAAAATCATATAAAATTGTCCCTGTGTCATTGTGAGTGTGTGCGTGTGCGTGTGAACTGGAATTTTAACAAATGAATTATACATTTTTAAAGTAATTAAGTTTTAAAGAATGAAACGGCTTCAGATTGTGTTTTTTAAATTTAAAAAATGACTAGTTACTAATTCCTATGATTTTTTATACTAATTTTTACATTTGTTCTTGTTTGTTCGTGTTCGTTTGAATCGTTCGCTCAAACGTTCTTTGGTTTGCTACTTGAATTAGCATTGATTTTTATCGAGTCTGTTTAAGTTTGTAAGGTCTGACCTTTCAATCTTTGGAAAAAAAACTATTTTCTATGAAATTTTCCAAGAGTTGTTCCAGAATAGGATTTTTTTATTTTCTAAATAATTGATAGTTAGTCTGTCTTTATACAAGTTGAGTATAAACTTGAGGAGATGAAATTAAAAACATTTTACAATAAAATTTTCATATAATCTACAGTTCAAGTATGTTTGTTCCTTTCTTCTACATTAAATTAATTCATCCACCAAGTTTCCATCCATTTTACCTTTCAGTCAGTCCATCTGTCCAATTATCCATCCATTCTTCTTTCCACCCAAAAATCCATCCATCCATCCATCCATCCATCCATCCATCATCCATCCATCCATCTATCTATCCATCCATCCATATATTTATCTATTCGTTTATGCAATTCATGAACGTCCTGACCAAAGAAGGAACAGATGTGTCATTATTCCAAGTACTCCTAAAAAAGCTTGGTACTCAAATAAAACACAGATTTCGAAAAAATATATATAAAAAAAGGTTAAAAAACAACTTTTAAATTATTTTTCTTACAAAATAGCAAAATCAATATTTCTTTGATTCAGCAACCTTGCAGATAAGATTGAATTGGACGGGCATGAAAAGCACACGACTGTCTCTTTCTTTCACAAGCTCACGAACATAAGTCATAAACTCAGAAACAAACTTTCACACTTTTCAACTTCATCGTCTGCTTTTGCAATAGCAATACCAGCATTCTAAAGCTAGGTTTAAAGATATCAATTAATGTTAATAATAATAATAGTATTTCTTATTACAATATTCTATTATATTTTAAAAAATATAAAACAGTTAATAAAACGTAGTTTAATCGATAAAGATAGTTTAAAGCTGCTGCACAGGAGTGTCACATAAAAAATACAGAATTGTTTCAGACAGCTCTTGAAAGATTGCTGTCTGATACCCTTGCCGAGGCGTTTGCAGGTTTTCGTGTGAGTGTGGGTGGTGTGAGTTCATTCCACGCTGTCTATATTGCTCATAGTACCCGTGCTGTTCATATTGTTCGTACTGCACATACTGTTGGTACTTCCCAAGCCGTCCATAATGTTCATGCTGACTATTTTGTTCATATTGCTCATGTTCATCATGCAAAATGCTGTCTACAGAATATGACGGCTGTGAGATGCCAAGAGTTGTCCAAAAGTGAGACAAGCGGAAGAAAAAGTATGTTTAGGAAGGCTCATTTGAATTCAATGTCATTGACGGTTAGATAGAAAAAAGTTAATTACTTTTTAAACATGTTGCGCGTGGGAAATTAAAATATTTGCCTAAAAATAAAATTCGTTTGTAGTTGTTGCGATGTATTGTGAGTTTGTAGTTCTTGGTATATATTGTGAGTTTGTAGTTGTTGATATATATCGTGAATTTGTAATTGTTGCTATGTATTGTATATAAACTGATTAGAAAAAAAACTTTAAAAAAATAAAAAATACTTTCTATATGCTCATTTATTTTAATTAATTTAGAGAAAATTTTTTGTTTAAAATAGAAAATAATTTTCAAATCACTTTATTTATGAATTAAGTTTTAATGATGACAAATAGCCAATAAAAACATTGAACATAAAATGTTTTCAGAATCCAAATATTCTGGTTAAACTATTTTATAAATGACGTTTTATTAAAGCGTAAAAATTTCATTTTCCAAAATATAACCAAAATTGAACCAAACAATAATCATCTGGCCACCGCGTTGTATTGGCCCCTATAGCTAACCTAGGGTACTCGATGACCTACCTGCCCTCCGCCACATATACAGGGGACTCTTAGGTCGAGTAGCAATTCCATGTACGGGAAGTATATGGGTGGTCGATTTTAGGAACGTTTTACATAAAGCTTGATTAAGTGACCTTCCTGGATGCAACAAGATTTTGTGGAAAATAAATTTTTGTCGGACGAAAGAAGAGAAAGAAAATGTCTGCAACATCGCCATCGTCGTCTCATTAGCTTCATTCAAAGCTTGCATTTCACAGTTCCCGAAGTGGAGCTGCTTTTGCTATTTTACTGTTCGTTTGTTTTTAAAATGACGAAGTTTCTTATACAGCTGTTGCTTTTTCGTCGTCTGTGATTAATTGTCATCTGTGTGTTGTTTAAATTTGTGATTAATTGTCGTCGGTGTATTGTTGTAATTTGTGACTGGTTTTAGTCTGAGTGTTGTTGTAAGTTGTGATTGATTGTCGTTTGTGTTGTTATAATTTCTGATCATTGAAAATGAAAATCGACATGAAAAATATGTAAAACAATTACAAAAGACTTCATGTTATATCAGAAAAACTTCATTTTTGGATATTTCATTAAAATGCTTAACTCATAGATATATATGACTTAACTCTCCATATAATACAAATTTAAAAATAACTATTTTATTTTTACAGTGTAGAATTTTACAACTTACATTTTAAAAGTATAAAAACCTTAAATTGTTTTGTTCAAATCTTCCATATTGAAAATTAAATTCGTTATTATTCGCATTAAACAGTAGCTAAAAAGTGATTAATTTTTTTGTAGGTGAAAATGTTTTTCAACGCTGATTCGATTTGAGAAAATTTACAAAAATTTGCTAAAAAATTTGATGAAAAGTCGATTGGAGCATCATAGGACGTTAAGTCGTTTGAAGCTCAAGAAAGATGCCGCAGTCTCCTGCTTGCCATCAATGTCGTTGCTGGTGGCACTGAAAATGACGCTATTACAAAGATCTTATAGAGAAAAAGTTAATGATGTTATTAGTTACGAAGGTGTTGTTGCTGTGTATGATGATGATGATGATGATGAATATGATGATGATGATGATGATGATGATGATGATGATGATGATGATGATGATGATGATGATGATGATGATGATGAGGATGATGAGGATGATGAGGATGAGGATGAGGATGATGATGATGATGATGATGAGGATGATGAGGATGATGAGGATGATGAGGATGAGGATGATGATGATGATGATGATGATGATGATGATGATGATGATGATGATGATGATGATGATGATGATGATGATGATGATGAGGATGATGAGGATGATGAGGATGATGAGGATGAGGATGAGGATGATGATGATGATGATGATGATGATGATGATGATGATGATGATGATGAGAATGATGATGATGATGATGATGATGATGATGATGAGGATGATGAGGATGAGGATGAGGATGATGATGATGATGATGATGATGATGATGATGATGATGATGATGATGATGATAATGATGATGATGATGATGATGATAACGACGACGACGACGATGATGACGATGACGACGAGAAGGAGGAGGAGGAGGATGAGGATGATGATAAGGATGAGGATGATGATGATGATGACGACGATGAAAATGATGATTGCTTTGTAAATGCAAATGTACGTGGGATTTGTTAAACCACTAATTAACCATGTCCCACAGGGGCTGTAAAGTGACAAATGTCGGAATTATACAATCAGCTTATGAAGAATGCAGATGAAGTGTTTAAAACATGATAAAACGTCTAAAAATTAAGCTGCATTCATTAATTTATTCCGTAAGACATAAGAAGAAAGACATTTATGATATATAAGACATATTTCAACACAAGAAGAAACACATTTATGATATATAAGACATATTTCAACACAAGAAGAAACACATTTATGATATATATAAGTCATATTTCAACATAAAGAAAAAAGACATTTATGATATATGAGAAAATAACTACCGCAGTGGAAATATAGGAACACTATTATAATAATGATCAAGCTGTTTTTTATATTCACATATAAAACTCCAGTAATTATCCAAAAAATTTTTTTTTATAAATAATTAAATAAGTTTTCTTTTTTAAATAGTTTATTTTAACTTTTATTTTGTTGTTGTTGTTGTGGAAGGAACTTTACAGGGCTGATTAACCCACTTCCGGTCATCCAATAAAGCTAAAGCTGTTAAGCACAGTTGGAAAAATATACTTATTGGGCAGCATATGCACATTCGCACATTTGCACAAATATACTTATTGTCGGTGACAACGTCATTTTTCATTCTATTTAAAAGTAGAAAAAGTTTTTAGTCATGTTATTAGCCCGTTTTGGAAACGTCGCATTGTATCAATTTAAAGGTTTATTCGTTGATTTGTTTTGATTTATTAATTATTTTATGTATTTTATAAAATTGAGTTTATTTGGCATCTATATTATAAACAGCACATCTATTTATTGGTTATTTTGACGCTTTACATTTAAGTTTGAAAAACGCATGACGTCACTAGTTACAAAAATAAATAAATAAGTTACTTGTAACATGTTAGCGCACCCGACTCTCTCTCACCGGGTACTCGGTTCGAACGCGGCTCACAACGGATATAAAAATTTTTTTTTTTATTTATATACCTCTAGGACATGAATAATTAATGAATTAAACAGTTGTTTGGCGGATCTTGCACATTAACGAGTAATATAAATACGTTTTTTGTTATTTTTATCATCTCTAAATAGTTTTAGTTTTGTTTATTATCAGAACCAAAAATATATAAAAAAAAAAAAGTCTATAGAATCAAGCCATAAAAAAATTAATGTCTGAAAGTTATATTTTTGATGAAGAGGAGCTACATCAGGCTCCTCTATACTGACAGAAGCTGGAGGACTCGCGACTCCTAAGAGATGCGGTCCTTGAAAGCGTTTACTGTCGGGGCGTCAATTGTGTATTGCGTAAGCGCATTCCATGGAGCGACAATCCGGTTTGTGAAAAAATTGTATCGCTCTTCGCAACCTCTGACATACTGGCGCTCTAATTTGCAGTTGTGGCCACGCAGGTGGTATGCCGTGTGGCCGGCTGCTCGAGTTTGCGGAACGGAAAAGCTGACGTCGTCGATGTTGTGGGCGATTTTGAACTGCTCGATCAGGTCACCTCTCGAACGGCGGTCTTGTAGCGTTGTGATCCTAAGCTGTTGCAGACGATGTTCATAGGGCTGATGTTTTAGTGTTGCAATGATTTTTGTTGCCCGACGTTGGACCTGCTCAAGAAGGTTAATATCGCCCTTTTGATAAGGCGACCAAGATTGAACAGCAAATTCAAGATGTGGGCGGACGTAGGAGAGGTAAAGTGTACGCCACAGTATGAGGCTGCGGCTGCGGAAAGCTTTTCTGAGTCGGCTGAGCATATGATTGGCTGATGACGCTGCTTTTTCGACCTGTGCTCGGACCTTTAGATCATCTGAGACGAGAACACCAAGATCACGTTCGACTTTTGTGACTTCGAGTGGTCGCCGCGTGCCGTCAATATGTCTCATAGAGTATTGGTGGGTTATTCTGTGTGAGCGACCGACATGCATGATTTTGCATTTCTCGACATTGAAGTGCATTAGCCAAGTGAATGACCACTCAACTGCACGGTCAATGTCAGCCTGGAGGGATAAAATGTCGGAAGCTGACTTGATGATGCCAATGATTTTGCTGTCGTCCGCGTACATTTTGATTTTGTGTGTGATAGTGTCCGGTAAGTCGTTAATATATAACACAAAAAGTAGTGGACCAAGAACAGAGCCTTGAGGAACGCCACTTGTCACATTCTTCCACTCGGACTCGCAGCCTTCAATCAAAACGCGCTGCTTCCTATCATTCAGCCACGCTTCGATCCATGTGAGTAGCATACCACGGATGCCGTAAGCTTTTAGTTTATGCAGTAGGCGTTTGTGAGGTACTCTGTCGAATGCTTTGGCAAAATCTGTATATACTACGTCAGCCACATAGCCGCAATGAACAGCTTCAGTTAATATGTCGCGAGTTTCAAGTAGATTTGTCAAGCAGCTTTTTTTCTTGAGAAAACCATGTTGATGTTTGCTTGAAATGCTTTCATCTTATGTATTTGTGCGACTTCAAAGAAAGAGAGAAACTCTATTTTTGGATTATTTTTAAATTTGGTTCTGTATAAAAATAATATAAAATTTGCTTTGAATTTTTTTATAAAATTAAAAACTTTTTATGAGCGAAATTGTCAAATTATGGAATTGCTGGAGCAAGCTTATAAAATCAGTTTTTATGCTATTTGGATAGTTAAAGAATTTTTTTTATTCTGGATTGAGACCCAAGTTAATAATTATTGAATCTCTCTGTCAGCTCTTAGTATATTCAAATAATTATTTTTGTCGTTTTAGTGCGCAAGAGGAACGTGGTTTTTAAAAGGTTTTTTTTAAGTGTCATTAATTTTTTAGTAAAATTAATACATTTGATGGTCCAAGCAAGGACATGATGAAAGGTTCATAACAAGTAATCATCAATTTAAAAGTTTGTTATAAACTAAAGAAAACAGCAGATATTCATTTGTTTTCGATTTAAATTTTCAAATAATGAGCATCCTTCATGCCTATCATTACGTCCATGCTGGCTTCATACATCACAGGCCACTTGAAACTAATTTCAAATAAGAAAAACCACAAATAATTTGATTTATTTGAAAAACAAAAATGTATTCAAAGATTTGTGAATGAAGATTTTTTCAATAAATTAATTTTTCAAGCTTGGTAACGTTTTTGATAAGTTTTCTATTGTCAATTGTGCCCAAAACGTATGCCTCCCATTATCTATACAAGCTATACAATATATATTTGAAAATATATTTTGTTTATATTCTTTGGTGGATGTTGTCCAACCAAAGCTCCGGCGGCATAATCCGCAAGTACTGGGTTCAATTCCTGCTCCTTGAAGACGTTCAGAGGTCAAGCTGTCCTTCAATTCTTTATGGCTGACTGGCATTGATAGCTTTCCATGCGTCAAATTATAAGATTTATCATGCTCGGACGAAAACACATCCACGTGCACCCAAGTCGTTACTTTCACACACACACACACGCACACGAGCACGGTTCAAATTCTTAACAACACAGCTACCTTTATACATTCAATAGATGAGATGCGGTCATATGGAAATCTTATCAATCAAAAGCCCAGCTACGTATTGATTGCATGCATGGCATCTATGGTTATATGTCTGCTACAAGGAAGCATTGAGATGAACATAGTTCTTCATATAATTTCTGTTCATAATATAATTTTAACATATTTGATATTTGGATTGTATAATTTTTAACTTATTTTTGAACACTTTATCTTGAATTCATCGTGGAGTTAGCAATCCTGTAATTAATCGATTTTACACTTACTTTTGCTCTTAGATTGAGCTGAAATATTGCATGCTTATTAGTTCTTAATGATAATATTTAATTTGATTATCAAAAATAAATTAATTTAAAGTTTTTTTTATATATATATTCCATTGGGGCGCACATTTCTGTCTGTGTGATCTTTGTGCTGGACGCAAATAAATGTATCAAATAAGTGGCGCTCGTGGCTCCTGGTAGAGTTTTGTAGACTGCATTTAAGATTGTACTTTTTTTACTATTTGGATACAAATACAAATTTGTTTTTCTAATGAAAGAAACACTAAAAACGGATAGTCAATACTATGCTAGAATTTAGTAAGCCTTTGTAAGATGAAGATGATTCATCTTACGTATTTTCATAGTATTTGTTTATTTTATTTTATTATGTGTGCATATTTTGGTTGTGTTGAAACAATAGTCATTTATGTATGAATGTATCTGTGTGTATATGTGTGTATATGTGTGTATATATATGTATATATATATATGTATATGTATGTATATATGTATATTTGTGCTCCTGTGACATTGTGTGTGCGTATAATTTTTGTATCATTAATGTATATATGTGTATATGTGTGTTTGAGTGTATATATACATGGATGGATGTATGTATATGTATATATATATATGTATATATATATATGTATATATATATATATATGTATGTATATATATATAATTGGTATTGGTCCTTTTCCTTTTTGTGGTCCTCAATAGAAAAAAGTAAGGTTGTAGACAGAGAAATTGGAATTATCAAAAGATTTGTCAGAATCGGGTTAACTTCTGCAAAGTGAGATAAGTCAGTTTAGAGTCAAGAAAAGGATTATATTCAAGGAAGAATAATAAAGTTAAAATAAATTCGAGAAATATTGTGTTATAAATAACTTCGACTTTAACGTTACGAATCGCTAGAAAGCATATTCCTCTACGTTTACATTGGTGACCCCGACGTATTTACGCATTTTCATCCGTAAATATATTTTCTGAAGTTATTTGATCACAAGTGACCGAATTTTTTTTCTTTTGTGAAAGATGTCTGACGAGAAATTCATTGCGATGGGACAGGCTCTAGGCTATTCCGGAGTGGATTTAAGGAATTACGTCAAAGAGTTAAAAGATGAAGAAAGGGTTAAGAGAATGGAGGAACGGGAAGAGAAAAAGGCTCAGCAGGAGCGGGAAGAAAAAAGGGCTCAGCAGGAGCGGGAAGATAAAATAGCGCAACAAGAACGGGAAGATAAAATAGCACAACAAGAACGGGAACGTGAACGTGAAGATAAAATAGCACAACAAGAACGAGAACGTGAAGAACGAGAACTCCAACTTCAACAAGCTAAAGAAGAACGAGAACTCCAACTTCAACCAGCTAAAGAAGAACGAGAATTTCTACGTGAGCGCGAACAACGCCAGCATGAATTGGAATTGAAGAAGCTGGAATTGGAGGGCCAAAAAAAAATAGAGCCAAAACCGTCGGCGGAGGCTACTAAGATTCCTTATCCAAAGTTTTCTGAAGGTGATGACATTGACGCATTTTTGCTGAGATTTGAGTCATTGGCAAAAGCCAATGGTCACCCTCAGAAGGATTGGGGAATGCTTCTAGGGTCGTTGCTTAGTGCGAAGACTTTGGAAGTGTTTGGCCAACTTAGCGATAGTCAGATGCAGGACTACGGAACGGCAAAGGAGGCACTCCTTCGTCGTTTTGGGAAGTCAGCGGAAGACTATCGCATAATGTTTCGAGAGTCAAAGCCTGAACCGGAGGAGACCTGGGAACATTATCTAGTGCGGCTAGATAGCCACCTCAGGCGCTGGGTAGATCTCGCGGGCAAACAAAATCTGTTGTTTTTGTTTCTGAAAGAGCAGTTTTTCGGAAAGTGCCCGGCGGGAATGGTCGAGTACTTGTTGGAGAAAGAGAGCAAAGATGTCAATGAGCTGTGCCTTTGGGTAAACAAGTACAGCCAAGCCCACCCAGAGAAGAGGTTGGCAAAATTGGACAGCAATAGCAGGATGGGTTGGAACCGGGGTCAGTCGGTCAGTGACGCCAAAATGGTTGGACCTCGCTGCTACAACTGGCATCAAACGGGGCACTTGGCAAGAGAGTGTCGGCAAAGTAGCCCTAGAAATCCAGTATTTTGCCAAACACGGAAAGAGACGACTACGTCAGCACCATGCAAGGATTCCGGCGTTGTGAATGCATGCGCTGCCATGGTGATGGAAGGAAAATTGGATGAGGTGGAATTGAAGTGTGGATGCGTTTTGCCTGTCATTGCGGATGCCTGTCATCACACAGATGGGAAACTCCAGTTTACAAACGGCTTTGTAAATGGAAGTCCAGTGAAAGTCTTGAGGGACACGGGGTGTACCTCTATTATTGTGAAAGAAGCACTGGTCGCTCCACAACAAATGACAGGTAGATTAAGGCGTTGTGTTCTGATTGATGGCACCATTCGGATGTCACCCACGGCAATGATTAAAGTTGAAACGAATTTTTTTAATGGAGTCATTGAAGCCGTATGTATGAAAAACCTTATATGCGACCTAATCATGGGTAACATCAGAAACCTAAGTAGTAGAGAAGAGATTACGGCAGCCGTGATTACACGCCAACAAGCAAAAGAAGAGAAAAAAGATGGTCTATTACTAAAAACACCGGTGATTAATAATTTCTTATCAGCACAGGATTTTGAAAAACACCAAAAAGAAGACTCTACCTTACAAAAATGTTGGTCACAAGTCCAGGAAGATTTAAAGGATGATCAGAGGAATTGTTTTGTAGTTAAAAACAACTTCTTATATAGACGATTTAAAAAAGATCCAAATAGGATTGTGAACCAATTGGTCCTACCTGAAGCAACCATCGAACAAGCCCTACAACTGGCCCATGATAGTTCAATGGGAGGTCATCTTGGCATTGAAAAAACAAAAGATAGACTATTACAGATTTTCTGGTTCCCTAATTTGGGAGCACGAGTTACGCGATATTGCAAATCCTGTGAAGTTTGTCAAAAAACGATTGATAAAGGGAGGATAAGACCGGTGCCCTTGGGAAGGATGCCAATTATCCAGAATCCTTTTCAACGGGTGGCAGTAGATCTTATCGGAGAAATCATTCCACCATCAAAAAGAGGTCATAGGTGGATATTAACTTGCATGGACTATGCCACTAGATATCCAGAAGCCATAGCTTTAAAAAATATCAGAGCTGAAACGGTCGCGGAAGCACTGGTGACAATCTTTTCAAGACTGGGGATTACAAATGAGATTCTTAGTGACCAAGGGTCACAGTTTATGTCGAATATATTACGAGAGACCAGTCGGTTGTTGTCAATCAGACAGTTGACTACAACGCCATATCATCCTATGTGCAACGGACTTATTGAAAAGTTCAACGGCACTCTTAAAAAAATGCTAAAAAGAGTGTGTGCGGAGCAGCCTCAAGAATGGGACAGATTCATCGACCCGTTGCTTTTTGCGTACAGATCTACAAAACAGGATAGCCTTCAATTTGCCCCTTTTGAACTACTGTATGGGAGGAGTATCCGAGGTCCACTAAATATTATGCGGGAACTCTTAACAAATTCAGAAGATACGACGGAGGTTAAAGCCACTTACCAGTACGTTTTAGATTTAAAAAATCGTCTAGAAGAAACTTGCCGTATTGCCCATTTCGAACTCGAAAAAGCTCGAGAGTGTCAAAAAGTGCAATATGACCGTTTTACCAAAAAGCGATCTTTAAAACCGGGACAACAAGTGTTGATTTTAAAACCATCCTCAAATAATAAGTTATTAATGCAGTGGCAGGGTCCGTTTGAAGTTCTAGACAAATTGAATGAAGTAGACTATCGTATTGATCTAAAAGGAAAAAAAAAGTATACCACATAAATATGCTGAAGGACTTTGTGGTGCGTAATTTTGACCAACAAAAAAGAAATAATAAGGAAAGATTGGACAGTTCAACAATAGGTGGGGCAATGTTGTTGGAGGAGCAATCAGAACCAGAAGAAGGAGTTGACATAGAACTGCTTGAAGTCCAAAACAAAGAAGAGTTGGAGGATATTCTTATTGATTCAAAATTAGACCCAAATCAAAAGCGCGAGTTGCAGCAACTTCTGCATAGCTTCAAAAATATTTTTTCGACTGTGCCAAGTGTCACCCATCTAGGAGAACACGAGATGCATCTGACCTCTTCGGACCCTATTCGTCAAAAACCTTATCCTCTGCCGTTTGCTCTAAGAGAGAAATTGGATGAGGAAATTGACGATATGCTTAAAAACGGGATAATAGAAGCATCCAATTCTCCATTCGTGGCACCAGTGGTCATGGTTAAAAAGAATGACGGTACAACAAGAATCTGCTGCGACTATCGCAAAATTAATAAAGTGACAATTTTGGATGCAGTCCCGCAAGAAAATACGGAAGATATTCTGGTCCAACTAACCGGCTGCAAATATTTTTCAAAATTTGATTTGACAAAAGGCTATTGGCAGGTTCCGATGAGGCACGAAGATAAAAAGTACACGACTTTCGCAACTCATCGTGGTTTATATCAGTTTAATGTGATGCCTTTTGGATTGATGAATGCTCCTGATACATTTTGCAAAATAATGCGGAAGTTGTTAGAAGGGTGTCCCAATATCCATAACTACCTTGACGACGTGTTGATTCATACAGATTCTTGGGAAGCACATTTGGAAGCACTGAGGTTATTTTTTACAAAGGTGAAAGAAGGTAACTTGAAGGTTAAACCTTCAAAGTGTCACATTGGTTACCAAGAAATAGAATTTTTGGGACATAAAATCAGTGGCCGGGGCATAGAACCTTCGGAAAAACTTATCGAAAAAATGGTAAAATCTCCGATACCAGCAACAAAAAAACAAGTACGATCTTTCTTGGTTTAATTGGCTATTATAGAAAATTCATCCCACAATTTGCCGAAGTTGCTTTCCCTTTAACGGAATTGGTAAAAAAAGGTTTGCCAAATAAAGTGATATGGGGAAATGCACAGCAGGCTGCTTTTGACAGACTGAAACATCATGTCTTAAGCAAACCAATACTTAGGATACCAGAATTGTCCAACGAATTCATCTTGCAAACAAATGCTTCTGATACAGGCATAGGAGCAGTGTTGTTCCAAAGGTGGAGTGATGGCAAATATCCGACGATGTTCCTCAGTCGGCAGTTGCTACCCAGAGAAAGACGCTATGCAACAATTGAAAAAGAATGCTTAGCAATTGTGTGGGCAATTCAAAAATGCCGCAAATACCTGTACGGTAGACCCTTTACTCTAGAGACTGATCATGAGCCTCTCAAATATCTTAACTCTTCGACGTACAGAAATGATCGCATTATGCGATGGGCATTAGCTCTTCAACCATATAGAATCAAAGTGACTTATATTAAAGGACAAGAAAATATTGGAGCTGATTTTCTGAGCAGGCAAGAATCCACCAAAGATAATACAAAAAACACTTAGTGTTTTCTTCGGAAGAGGGGGGATATGTAAGATGAAGATGATTCATCTTACGTATTTTCATAGTATTTGTTTATTTTATTTTATTATGTGTGCATATTTTGGTTGTGTTGAAACAATAGTCATTTATGTATGAATGTATCTGTGTGTATATGTGTGTATATGTGTGTATATATATGTATATATATATGTATATGTATGTATATATGTATATTTGTGCTCCTGTGACATTGTGTGTGCGTATAATTTTTGTATCATTAATGTATATATGTGTATATGTGTGTTTGAGTGTATATATACATGGATGGATGTATGTATATGTATATATATATATGTATATATATATATATATGTATATATATATATGTATGTATATATATATAATTGGTATTGGTCCTTTTCCTTTTTGTGGTCCTCAATAGAAAAAAGTAAGGTTGTAGACAGAGAAATTGGAATTATCAAAAGATTTGTCAGAATCGGGTTAACTTCTGCAAAGTGAGATAAGTCAGTTTAGAGTCAAGAAAAGGATTATATTCAAGGAAGAATAATAAAGTTAAAATAAATTCGAGAAATATTGTGTTATAAATAACTTCGACTTTAACGTTACGAATCGCTAGAAAGCATATTCCTCTACGTTTACAGCCTTTTGTCGCCGTTGCAAGCTGGTTATCAAGTGATTTTTTAGCTTAGCTAAGCGTTTTAAAACCAGCAAAAGTGTCACCTATGTCTCCTAAAAATGGAATGGATGAGAAAACTTACATAAGCTCGTTTAAGATTTATATAATTTATCTAAAGACAAATAAGAGTAAAACACGTAAGCTGTAAAAAAAAAAAATTTCCACGAATTCCTTGTATTTCAGGATATGCCGGCTTTTCATTTATTGCTAAAAATTTCTTTTAAAGCAACATTTTTTGAAATTTATATATGTAAACATCAATATAATTGATTTTTTTGTTTGTTTTAAAACATAGATAATTATAATTTTTAATTACTATTTTTTTTAAATTTTATTTCAAATTTTAATCAAATGTATTGTCATGAGGGGCAAGCCTATATTTCAAATTTTAGCTTGATTAGATGACGGAAAGTTAGCTAATTTTCACTTTCAACATTTGCAAACATTCAAGCAAGCAAGCAATCAAGTAAGCAAGCAAGCAAGACCAGCGGTGAAGTTAATATAAAAGACTAGCGGGATTACCCGGCGTTGCCTAAGGTTTAAAAAAAACTTTTTAACCTTTTTCTGTCTGTCTGTCTGTCTGTCTCTCTCTCTCTCTCTCTCTCTCTCTCTCTCTCTCTCTATATTAGGAAACAACATTTTTGTGTTTAACAACATTTTTATTTGAAAATTTTGAGCAAGTTTTGTCAAAAAAAATTTCATCTCAAAATAAACTTATTACACAATATACGTAAGGTGGGACATTTATATCTTGTACTACTGATAGATACAAATGTATTTTTGAAAGTTAAAAATCAATTACTAACATTTACGAACTAAAACATAAAAACTTTTTCAAATGAATATAATGATGAAAGAAAAACAGAAACGTAATAATACAACATGGATAAACAATAAAATGTATTGACATTAACCATAATCAACGTTGTTCAATTTTTAACATTAAATTCTTTACCTTCTAACTTATTATTTGCGATTCCGTGTTTACTTTTCCAAACGGTTTCAAAACATTTTTATTTAATAAGTTTATCAAAAGAAGAACGCCTTTGAATTTACGAAAAATGCCACATAAGTTCATTATGATTGATTGATTGATAATTTACCTGAGGCGAGAAAATGTACGCTAAAAATTTTACGAGTGAAGTTTATTATAAATATAATATTTTCAAACAACAACTGATTTGCTTTAATAAATTAGCACAACATAGCAGTAGAGAAGAAATAAAAAAAAGTTGTTCTAACATGTATATCATTGAAATTATGTCATTATTTTTCCATAAAATTAAAAATGTATTTCTCTCAAATGAAAACATACAAAATTTTCACTCTGTTCAAACACGTTAACGATTTTAATTTGTCCATCGCTTAAGAACAACACAAAACATTTTCAAAAGCCTCTGTGCGCATCGATGGCTTTCTCACCGGACGACAGACTTTTGCATTAGACTTGTTTTAATTGTCTATAAACATTTGCTTAGTTACGCTTGTTTTTAAACCCTCAATGGATCCTTGAGTGCAATTTGCAGCCCCTGGCCGTTTCTGTTGTTAGTACAACGTTAATAATCGAATCTCAGCAGTTATATTCTGGAGCATTGTAGGGTAGAGACACCAAAGAGTACGTGCTACCAAAGAGTACGCAGTGCGTTTAGTAGGGTAGACACCAAATAATGCGCATTTTAAAAACTTTTATTTATTAAAAATCAGCTTTATCACTACATTTTGTACTTTTTGTTTAATTTAGGATTTGGTCATTTAGGAACATACATTTAGACAAAAATCTTATGTAACATTCAGGAGCGCAACTAAGGGGGCATGGGCGCAAGCCCCACCAGGCCAAATCTGAGGGCCCTGCAATTTTTCCAAATTCGATGAGTTTTTTTGGGTGGGGGTGCTACATTTATTTATAAACTAATTTTTTTAACATTTGCTTTAACTGGTTTGACACTGAGTTTGACTATCTTTAGTTTGCAGTCTTTATTTTCTATCATTATTAAGTTATTAAAGATACCAAAAAAAGACA
The DNA here is from genome assembly GCA_963978895.1 of Erpobdella octoculata. Lineage (NCBI taxonomy): Eukaryota > Metazoa > Annelida > Clitellata > Hirudinida > Erpobdellidae > Erpobdella > Erpobdella octoculata. Next base: position 40,005,015 of record OZ022239.1, read on the forward strand.
GCAGACTGAAGATAGTCAAAAAATTTATTTATTTTGTATTGCTTCCAAAAAAGCTTATTATTTCAATCCTCACAATCGAGCTGAAATTTGGTGGATTTATTTTTTGCTGCGGCTTTTCCATTTTATTGAATTTCGGATTGTTTGGACAACATTTGTGTGAATTATAGAATAAAATTAATTCAGACTTCATTTCTTTAAATTACAAATTTTATGTTGATACAAATTGCATGCAACTCTTCATTAATGTATTAATATCAAGACAACATTTACGGTTTGAATATCAATTGAGTAACTAGTTATGTTTAATTTATTTTTTTTAATTCTCAACTAAGGAGCAAGCCTGACTTGTTTAACCAATTCCAGAGACTGAATTACAGCCCGCTTAAATATAAATGTATGTAGAAAACACTTAAGTACTTTCTGTCGTGGATCAGAATTTGATCCTTTTTACTTTTCCCTCCTCCTTTCTCCAGGCTTGGGACTGGCTCGCAATTAGCGAGGCGGAGTTATGTATTATAAATTTTTTTTATCATAAAGTTTATAGTCTTTTACACCAAGTGTTTTAAGACTGAATTGGCTGTATGTAAGAAGCACATAAGTACTTCCTGTCGTGGATCAAAGTTTTGATCCTTTTAACTGTCTCTCCTCCTGTATCCAGGCTTGGGACTGGCTCGCAATTAGCGAGGCGGAGTTGTTTTTTTATATATTTATATACATATATTTTTATAATAGTTTATAGTCCTTTACATCAGGTGTTTTAAGACTCTAATGGCTGCATGTAGGAAGCACTTAGTACTTCCTGTCGTGGATCAGAATTTGATCCTTTTTACGTTTTCCCTCATTCTTTCTCTAGGCTTGGGACTGGCTCGCAATTAGCGTTTTTATATATATCATTTTTTTTCATAATAGTTTATAGTCCTTTACACCAGGTGTTTTAAGACTGAAATGTCTGTATGTAGGAAGCAACTAAGTACTTCTTGTCGTGGATCATAATTTGATCCTTTTAACTTTTCCCTCCTTTTTTCTCCAGGCTTGGGACTGGCTCGCAATTAGCGAGGCGGAGTTTTTTTATATATACATATATATATACTGAGGTTACAGAAACGGAAAAGGATATATTTATTTATTTATTAGTTTATTAGGCGCAGGAACAAAGCCTCTTGCCTTTACAACAATCCTTGACAAAAACAAACCACATCCAACGTTACAATAGAAATAAAAAATTAAATAACAAAAAGGTATGCATTCAAGATTAAGTTCAGTTTATATTCCATTCATACATAGTTGATGCCCATTCATCATCCAGTCTATTCTTTAATTCTTGCACGTTTCTTGCCAAAACAATGCTATCGGGCAAACTATTCCAGTGCTGCACCACTCTGTTGCTGAAAAAATACTTTCTAGCGTCTTGCTGGAAATTTCCTAAAGTTAGTTTTCTGCTGATTCCTCTGGTACAAAACACTGGTGACTTTTTGATTAATCCCAAACAATATGCTTCAAGATCTTCATTGAAAAGTTGAAAAACTGTAATCATGTCGGTTCTTTTTCTGCGAGACATTAATCATGGCAGACGGAGAATTTTCAATCGTTCACTGTAATTCAAGCCTTTACATACCAGAGGTATTTTTGAAGCTCTTCTTTGTACTCTTTCAATAGCCTTGATAAGTCCAATTCTATAAGGATTCCAAACAACTGTACCATATTCTAGTTGCGATCTCACTAAGCTTTTATACAAAACAACAAAAGCTTCAGTAGAAAGATTTTTAAAATTTCTTTTTAAAATTCCTAAAATTTTTTAGCGTTTTTTATTTTTCTGTGCACATGTTCTTTAAAAAACAATTTTTCGTCCAACCATATGCCCAGATCTCTGACGACCGGATCCTGCTGTAGGATAAACGTTTTTCTTTCTTTGTTTTTGCTGTGTATACACAATTAACAATTTGTTTGCCGAATTTTAGAACCTGGCATTTTTGAACATTGATGTTCATTCTCCAGTAATTGAACCACTTGAACACCTGGGTAATTGAATTCTGTAACGAGTTGCAATCCGACACATTTTGTATGACAGTGTACAACTTCGCATCATCGGCAAACAGAAGAATGTTATCACATATGTCAACCACATCATTAACAAAAATAACAAACAAAAGAGGTCCTAGTACATTTCCTTGGGGCACTCTACTAGTTACCTTAAACGAGCTAGACATAGGACTGTTTACTCTCACTTTGAACTGTCTATCGCTCAAAAAGCTTTTAACCCAGCCAAAAATTTTATCTGACACGCCATATTTCTTCATTTTATATAACAACAGTTTATGGGAAACTCTATCAAAGGCCTTTTCAATGTTAGTGTAAACAACATTTACTTCTTTGCCATTGTTGGTTGCCTCAGTGACCATGTCGAGAAAAGTTAGTATTTGCAGAACTGTTGATCTTCTTGGAAGAAAACCATATTGTTTTTTTGTAAGGAACCCATTGACTTTGAAGTGGTTCAAAATTTCATCTTTTACTATTGATTCAAGTATTTTACAAACAACCGACGTCAAAGACACTGGTCTATAGTTTGACACCACCTCCCTTGATCCTTTTTTGAATATTGGCACTACAATACTCTTCTGCCACTCTGCAGGTACCTTTTCTTGTTGCAAAGACTGGTTGAATATCCTACAAAGAAAGCCAGAAACTGAAAGACAACACTCTTTGAGAACCCTCGGGTGAATTTCGTCTGGTCCCATTGATTTATTAGCTTGAAGTTTTTTTATTTTGTCAACAATCTTTTCAACACACACTGTTTTGTTGTCCATTTCAACCATTACATTGCGGTTCTTTATTCTGGAGTCAACGTCACAGTCATTGTCATCTTCCTTTATGTAAACAGATGCAAAAAATTTGGCAAATTCTTCTGCCTTATCAATATCTTCAATCAGTACCTGCTCTCCAACCACTAGTGTTCCCACATTATATATATACATAGATACACGCCGACCAATTAGAACAAATGTATATATACAAAGACCAATCAGGATACACGTATATATATATATATATATATATATATATATATATTCATGTAATATCACTGATTTGATTTTCAACTTCCTATTGATAAACCTTAACAGAATCAGAATATTTATTAAGGACATTAATTATTTTTATTATTAATAGACCAGAAGGTATAACTAGCCTTAACAAAATTTCATTTATTATTTTCCAATAAAACTGCAAAACCATTCTATTGAGCCCGGTATACGATTTGGTGATATCGTAACATTGGTGTCAGAATTGGGATACAAGAATGGTTTTGAAATCATTGGATAGCTTTGGGCGAGTGAAATGAAAGACGAGCTGGAGAAACGTGGCCTGAGCGATACAGGTAAAAAAGACGAACTTATGGAACGCCTCTTAGCCGCGTTAGTGAATGAAGGCTATGGGCCTGACGACGACGAATATTTATTCGATATTGACGAGGAAGCTGTGGTCAAGCGAAGGAAATTAAAAAACAAATTGCTGGAGGAAGAAAGACAACGAACAAGAGAAAACATGGCAGCACAGGGGAAGACAGGAGAAGGAATGATTCTTGGCCACGAAAACAAAGTAGCAGCAGCCGGTACAACTGTTGAGAGTTTGGTCGCAGGGTTGGCTGAGGCAGTGGTGGACACGGTTCTGGACTAGCGGGCTGCTGGTGATGTGGGTTGCTGCGGCGAAACCCAATTTGAACTGGAGTCCATCAGCTGTGTCTCAGAGCATGTGACGGATGACTGGCGTACAGACTGCACAAGTCAGGTGGGTCATGATGATGAGCCTGTCAAAGACGGTCATGATAAGGAACCTTGCAAAGATGTTCAAGATGAACCATGCAAAGATGGTGATGACGAGCCTGGCAAAGATGGTGACAATGATACAGTCGGTTTGGACGTCAACAACAAAACTGAAAAAGATGAAAAGAATGTTGAAAACGAAATGCAAAACGATGAGGATGAAAATGACGATGATGATTATAATAATGGCAATAACAACTATGGCTTTTACCCATACAGCGACGGTTCTGAAACGGAAGCCTCCATAACAGACGACGGCACCGAATATTCAGGGTCAGATTTTAGTGACGAATCTGACTCGGATGATGCGACCGAGGATTTAAAAACTGACGAAACTTCGATGGAGAAATACGTCAAGGCTAACTTGACAAAAAAAGAAGACACTGGTTTGAGAGACGATGGCGATGATTTGAAAAAATCCGCTGGACGATACGAAAGTTGACACCGATAAAAGAGCCGAGTTGGAATGTGCAAAGAAAACGTTTAATTGTAGCTTGGAAGAAAACAAAGATGACGGCGATGAACTTCTCCAAAACAACAATAGCAATGCAGCCAGCAAAAACTCTGAAAAAGATGAGCAAAGAACAGAGAACGGTACCGAGGATTCTAAATCAGTTCTGATAAACCGTGCAAAGATGTTCAGGACGAGGCATGCAAAAAAAGCTGTGATGAACCGTGCAGAAATAGCGACGATGAGCCAGAAAAAGACTCTGTTAATGAGCCAAAGAAGGACTGGAAGAAACTGCGTCGAACGGTCAAGGGACTTGACCATGTTATTTGCGAATTGCGGTCAAAGCCACGAGTAAAGATCAAGGTATTTTGGTGTTCGTGGCCGAGTCGCATTTCTCAAACGCGACTATGCTGTTTGGGACGAACAGAATTAAGAAGGGGGTAATCATGTAATATCACTGATTTGATTTTCAACTTCCTATTGATAAACCTTAACAGATTCAGAATATTTATTAGGGACATTAATTATTTTTATGATCAATAGACCAGAAGGTATAACTAGCCTTAACAAAGCTTCATTTATTATTTTCCAATAAAACTGCAAAACCATTCTATTGAGCCCGGTATACGTTTGGTGATATCGTAACAATATATATATATATATATATATATATATATATATATATATATATATATATATATATATATATTAATATATTATATATATATATATATATATATATATATATATATATATATATATATATATATATATATATATATATATATATATATATATATGTGTGTGTGTGTGTGTGTGTGTGTGTGTATATATATATATATTTATAGACCAATCAGGATACATATACAAGCGACGCACATACATAATACACTTATTAACATAATAAGAGATAATAAAATAAAATATTTACACAAATATACGTAAGATGAGTCATCTTCATCTTACACCCACACTTTCATAGTTCTAAAACTATTTAAGAGATATAATCAGATAACACAACAAAACATATTATTTCGTATTTTTTAGTGCCTTTAGAAGTAAAAATTTATTTTTAAAACGTTTTATATTACGAATATAAATTGTATAATTTAATTTGTGCTCATATATATATACAAAAATAAGATCCTAATGAATTTTTTACACAAGCTTGAGAGTCAATGGAGGAAGGTTTTAGTGAAAAAAAGAAAAATAAATAAATAAATAAAATCGGTTACAAAATGAGCGGAGCGGGAGAGTGAGCGGGAGCTATATATATATATATATATATATATATATATATATATATATATATATATATATATATATATATATATATATATATATATATATATATATATATATATATATATATATATATATATATATATATATATATATATATATATATATATATATATATATATATATATATATATATATATATATATATATACAATAATGAGCGGAAACGGGAATGGAAAAGCAACTGAAAGCGAAAGAGCGAGCGGGAAAGAGAAAGCGACCGGGAACGGGAAAGCAAGTGAGGGCGGGAAAGCAACCGAGATCAAAAGAGCAAGCGAAAAAGAGAAAGTGACCGGGAGCGGGAAAGCTACCGGGAGCGAAAAACCGACCGGGAGCGATAAACCGACCGGGTGCGAGAAACGCCCGGGAACGGGAGAGCAAGCGGAGAAGGAAACGGGAGCGAGAGAGACAAGCATTAGAAGAACCCCGGGCAACGCCGGGTACCCTACTAGTTGTCTAATAATTAATATTATCGTAGATAGTATTTTGCATTAATTATATATAATTTATATTATAAATATTTTTATTAAATTCTTAAGGTTTTATAATAAAAATATTTAATGTTATATATTTTCCATACGTTTAAATTGGAATTTGTTTTTACATTCGTAGGGTTTTACCAGTGGCGGATCAAGGAATTTCTTAAGGGAGGCCCGAATTTCTTTTTAGTTTTTTTTTAATTTGATTACTTTCGTTATGCAGCTCGTTGTAAGACATCTTGAGTTTTTTTATCAGTAAAACCAAACAAAAATATGAAATAAAACTTTTTGTCTACTCTTTTTCTTTTTTTCTCCTTCTTTTTTTTCTTTTCCTTTCTTTCTGCATTTTGTTTTTTTTCTGGAGCAAAGTCAACACAAGACACTTCTTTTTATCAATTACGTCAAAGCCGAGAATGATTTTTTAGCTGAAGTATTTAATAGTAAGATCATCACAATCAGACGGAAAAATTTATCTCTTATCACAGATGACAAAATATTTCTTTTTTGAAGAAAATATTTTTTATATGTCCCTTGGTAGACGTTTTTGTGGGATTGACCAAAAGAGACTCTTCCATGTTTTAACCTCAAAACTGGAACTGTTCAAGCTAAACTCTAACAGTTCGATTTCCTTTATGATTTTGGGCTGCGAGATTTTTTCATGGCTACAAGGATAACTTTGAAAGATTGCGTTTATTTTGGGAAATCGTTCAGCTGGTTGATGAAACGGCCCAAGAATGAAATGAAAATATTTTTTCCGTACTTTCTTGAATTATCGGTGAGGACATTTGCATTTTAAATTTTTTTCCTGGAGTTGTTAGTTTTTGCCGATTATTCCGTAACTTCTGATGCACTGATAAAAACTCAATATAATTTTGCATCCGGAATGCCTCCTTTTTTGATAGCAAAAGAGGCATTGCGGATGCAAAATTACGAACAGCAATGACCTGCTCTATGCCAGTTTTGATGTTCTGCATAAAACCCTACAGAAATATTGTTTTGGCCAGCCAGTTTTTAACTATTTGCAGAAACGTAGGGACGCGTTAAACTGCCTAGTGACTGCGTCAGTGAACTGTTTAATCTTTAAACTAAAAATTGCATTTTTTTTTTTTGAAAACTCTAAGGGGGGCCCGGGACGCCACTAGATCCGCCACTGGGTCTTACCGACTGTTCTACGCATCATCAACTCCAAAAAATGACTAATTAAAAAACCTAAAAACAATGAATGTTCCTCTCTATTCTTATTTTTTTCTATAATACACAGTTGTTTCATTTAATTACATAAATGGTTAAACTATATTTTTTGTGTTGCAATAAGCAGTTAATTGTCTTGATTAAAACCAGGTAAATTTTAATTAAAAGTTTTATACTCAGCCAGAAACAAAATATAAAAGGTTTTTTTTAATTTAAGCTTCAATTCAACACGATTATTAAAATCCATCAGGCGACTGACTGTTTGTTTGAAATTTTATAGAAAATTACGTCTGCTTGTGGTCGCCTAATCAACGCATTTGCTCTCCAATGATGGAACTGACATGATTGACATGTCACTTGGAATGTTTGTTTGTACTGCCATTAATTCAAATTTCACGTTTGCTGGAGAAAAAAGAACTTTTTTTCTAAATTTCATTTTTACGCATTTTTTTAGTTTACAAATTGCTTATATTTTATTTCCGGTAATGTAGCATTAGTTCAATGAAGAAATTTTGTTGTTTTTAATTAACTTGAAGTCATAAAAATAAATTTGATTACAAAATCAAAACAAATGCTAAGCAACTTCAGTAATAATATTAAATATGTTTAAATTTGATCTATAAGTTTGATATGTTTCAAATGTGTTTATATAAATGAATGTTTTAAATGTGTTTATATAAATGAATATTATAAGTGTGTTTATATGAGTGAATATTATAAATGGGTTTATATAAGTGAATATTATAAATGTATTTATATAAATAAATGTTTTAACTGTGTTTATATAAATGAATGTTATAAATATGTTTATATAAATAAATATTATAAATGTGTTTTTATAAATAAATATTATAAATGTATTTATATAAATAAATGTTTTAAATGTGTTTATATAAATGAATGTTATAAATATTTTTATATAAATAAATATTATAAATGTGTTTTTATAAATAAATATTATAAATGTTTTTATATATATGAATATTATAAATGTGTTCAAAAAATGAATGTAAACATTGAATAATTTGTTTCATCAATGAAAAAATGCATTAAGCTTCAAAAAATAAATTGTGAGTAAACACTGAAATTAAAAAAAAAACACATAAAAAATAAATAAATACTTTACCCCAATGCATGAATTGAAATATATTCATGATTTTGATATATTTTATTTGACGTAACATATAAACAACAAAAATGAAAATAAAAATTTTAAATAAAATGTTTATAAAGTTATGAGACGTGATAAAAAGTCGCAAAATCTTACAACAACAACTTTCAACGAAAAGAACTTTTGCAAAAAGTGCAAATAAAAAAAATGGCAACAAAGATAAACTAGTTTTAAACACACCTAAATAAAAAAAATGTTTAAACAGTCCAGAAATTATTTATTTATTTAATTTTAAATAAAAGTCCCTAAAAAGAGACGATATGGGCAGGTGGGTTAATGAAACTTAACGCTATTAATAATATTTTAAGAAAATAAGTTAACCTAACACTTCAAACAAGCTTCGTTAAAATATTTATAGAAATTAAACAATTAGTATTTCTAATTCTCACAAACCCATGGGATGCCACAGGGTCCCTGAAAACCTAATTTTTGTTTTTCTTAAAAAATTTGATCTCATTCTCATTTGAATAAACTTATCCAGTACACAAAGTATTAAGTACAAATATTTACAAGTAAACTTATTAGGTACATCAAGTATTAAGACAAATATACACATGCAAACCTATCTAGTACATTAAATATTAAGTATAAATGTGTTTAAAAATTTATCAAGTACATTAAGTAACAATAGAAATATGTACATGTAGACCTATCAAGTACCTAAATTATTTTATAATAAAATGTACAACTGGCCAATCAAGTACAACAAATACAAATAACAACAGGTTTTGTGAGAATCCACATAATCTTTATGAATAATAAATTCAAAATTTTTTTAAATAATGCTGCATCAACCATCAGAAACTATATCTGTGTTAAAAGTATAAAAAATTATTCCTCCCAAATAAAAATTTCTTTTTCTAAAAAAATAATATTTAATTTTAGCCAAATATTTGAATTGACGTGTATTGCTTTTTACTAGTTTTATAGTAACTTGCTTTGTGAGGTTACTCGTTTAATCGGACTGTCTGTTGTCCAAGGGTATATATATATATATAGAAGAAAAAGAAAATTACTCGGAAGAAAAACATAAAAGTAGTAATAATGTCGACGATGAAGATGTTTTCTGTAACTGTGAAGGTAGTGAAGTTGAGGTTGATGGCGATGCGGCTACAAAGTGTGGAACAACACTAATCGGAGAAATTGAGAATGTTTGATTAATAGTACAGGTGATGCTGAGACACCTGCGGTGTTCGAACATTTACTTTGCAATCCAAATATTAATATAAAAAGAAGAAAGTAGAAAAGACAAAAACTACGGAAAAAAGTGAGAGTGAAATCAGCTGTGTGGGTGGCTGGTTGTGTACCTAATTTGTATTTTAGTGAGACTTTGGCTGAACTCGTCGACACTTGTTTACTCACTGAAAGCGTGTTTATTAATACTCGGCTACTTTTATTGATTTTACGTCTAACTCTGCATGTATTGAAAACAAACTAACTGCTGTTTAATTCACTTTA
>OZ022239.1:40019884-40159884 GCA_963978895.1 Erpobdella octoculata
ACTGCATTGTAAACATCATTCCATTTTGTTCCTTTCCGTTTGTACTGAACTTTATTCATTTTAATCTCATCTATCACTTCCAGTATTCAATGAGGTCAAGAGGCGCCGTAGAACAGTGGTGAAAGCAGTGAAGAGGCGCCGTAGCACAGTGGTGAAAGCAGTTATGCTATCATCCTGCCGTCGTGGGTTCAAATCTCAGTCACGGCAAGGCGTAATTCCGTTGAGCAAGGAATTCACTCACACTGCTCAGGCTAACTCAGCCTTTCATCTTTCAATGGTCAATAAATGAGTACCAGTTTCACGACTGGAGACACGTGCGGGTGGCAGGTAACACTGTGTGATCCCATATGCACGAGCAGTTCCCGGCGCTGCTGTGGTATTATACGTCTTCACATTGATTCACATCATTCAATTTAAATGGTCGTTAAAAATGAGCCGTGACGAAATCGCTTCCTGATTATTTTTAAAAGTTAACTTCCAAAAGGTTCTGAAAATGAAAAGTTAACTTTAGTTTAAGCCAACGGTCAAGAGTATGAAGTCATTTCTATAAGAAGATTTAATAACATTTTATAATGTTTATAATTGTCGAGTGAGAGATGCTGATGTGCCAACATTTGTTCGCGGATATATTATTATACGTATTTAGTGTGTCGTGTGTGTATATGTGGGTGAGTGTATGTGTGTTTAAATTTGCATAAGTGATGGTAAAAGCTCTGTATTAACTATAAGCGGAGTCTTACTGATAATTTTGTGCAAATAATTTTTCTTTATTTAATCTAAAAACCAATTTTCATAAAATAAGAAAAGGCATGAATTTCGTGGACAAAATGGTTCCAAAAGCTCAGCAATCAAATGATTTGGTGCTCTCTGGGGACTCAATGTTGATCTCAAATGTGGAGTTCAGATGCCAGATCGCTACCAGTGACCAAAATGTAATGATTCTCCATTTAAATGATACAGATCCAAGAGACAAAAGCGATGTTCGAAACTCATATATGTTTGATAAAGCAAACTTTGCAGCAATAAACAACTTTCTGAAACTTGTGAAATGGGACGACATCTTCCAATATTGTTTCGACGTAGAAAACTGCTGGAATGCCCTTCAGCAGTGTATGAGTTATGTGACACAAACCTTCGTTCCAGTTCGTACTGTATTGAGCTCACGAGGACGACCAAGGAAAATCTCCAATAGAATAAAACGTCTATATAAATCCAAATTATTCTTCTGGAAAATCTGGAAGCATACAAAAGAGAATAAAGATACAATCAAATACATGGAGTTTTCAAAATTATGTACTAAAGCAGTAAAAAGAGAACAATATGACATTGAGAAGGGTTTTGTTTTATCTGGTAACGTTGGTGCTTTCTACAAATATATTCACAACAAACTCTCCTTGAATTCTAAAATTACTGGGATAGAAACAAGTGATGGCACGATTGTTACAGATCCGGCTAAAATGTCAAATGTCTTCAACGACTATTTTGCAACCGTTTTTACAAAAGACGATGGAAGTAATCCACCTCTGGTGCAGAGGTCTCCCAATCTCCTGGAAGAAGTTACGTTCACTCCTGATGTTGTTTTTTCAACCCTCAGAAGTCTTCGAATGACAAAATCTTGTGGCCCAGGTGGTATACCGAATATATTGCTTAAACGCTGCGCCCAAAACTTGACTATTCCACTCTGTCATATTTTGGAAATGTCTCTTAAAACACGAAGATTGCCTGAAATATGGAGAACTGCATACATCACACCAATTCACAAAAAAGGACCTACAAGTGTTGTCTCAAACTACAGACCAATCTCTCTCACGTGTACATGCTGCCGCGTTATGGAAAAGATTGTTAGCAAAAGCATCTTGGCCCACCTCTCTACTCATGGTCTTATTTCTCCACATCAGCACGGTTTTCTGAGACAGAGATCAACTTGTACGAACCTTCTGGAGTGTGTACATGACTGGATTATGGGGTTACTGGATGGTAGTCGAGTGGACATTGTTTATTTTGATTTTCAAAAGGTTTTCGATTCGGTCTCCCACCCAAAGTTGAAGACTAAACTCATTAGCTACGGAATATCAGGTGATTTGTTGGCATGGATCTTGGATTTTTTGAGTGCTCGAAAATAGCTTGTTCGAATTGGTGAGTGCTTATCTGCTCCGAGAGATGTTACCAGTGGTGTCCCTCAAGGAAGTGTCCTGGGCCCCATACTCTTTCTAATTTTTATTAACGATATTACGGATGGTGATGCTTTTGGACCGGTCTCTGTCAAGATGTTTGCAGACGACATAAAAATTTACTCAGCAACTCAGCCCACATCTTCTTCGGCTCCAGAAATACAGAGAGCAATTGATGAACTAGTTCTCTGGAGTGAAACATGGCAACTGAATCTGGCACTATCAAAGTGTTTTGTATGTCCCATTCACAGGCGAAGAAACGACAAAGGCTTCGAAATACCTAGATATCGAATTGGGACATACGAGCTTAAACCGACCGAGCAAGCAAGGGATCTGGGTGTACTAATTGATAATAACCTTGATTTCAAAAAACACATTGAGAACATTATCCACTCTGCGTCTGTGAAACTTAGATTAATAAAACTATGCCTCCTGTCTAAAGATCCGTATCTGATGAAAAAAGCATTCACTACATACGTGCGACCATTGCTCGAATACTGCTCTCCAGTTTGGAGCCCTCGGCACAAGTACCTAATCGACGGCCTGGAGAAGGTTCAGAAAAGATTCACCCGTATGGTTCCAAATATGAGCCATCTACCATACTCGACCCGTCTCAGCTTTTTGGGATTGAAAACTCTAGAAGAGCGCAGACTTATCGCAGACCTTTGTTTCTGCTACAGATCTTTAAATGGAATGGTGGATTATAGCCTGGTTGGACAATTTAAACGAGCAAATTATAAAAAAAAACAAGGGGCATTAGCTACAAACTGATGCCAGGTCAATATAGAACTGACGATGCCAGGTCAATATAGAACTGACGATGCCAGGTCAATATAGAACTGACGATGCCAGGTCAATATAGAACTGACGATGCCAGGTCAATATAGAACTGACGATGCCAGGTCAATATAGAACTGACGATGCCAGGTTTTTCATAACTGGACGCGTAGTCTCAGCATGGAATTCTTTGCCTCAGGATGTTGTTGGATCATCAAACTACAGTCGGTTCAGAAGCTTGATAAATCAGATGGATTTATCTAAGTTTTCAAGACTTTGAATTTTTCATGAAGCATTAGCAGATCTGGATGTCAAATGAACAGATTTTTGGAAGTATTTAGAGGAATTTTGAAGATTGCGGTGGAAGTTTCAACTTCACGGCATTATGTATAAGCGTTAAGAACAACAATTTGTCAGGTTTAACCGTTCCATAAATGCAAAATTTAAATATTTACAAGATTTAATATCTTATTCAATATGTTATACGCGAGCATGCCTTGCTATTGTATGTTTCTAACATCTTAACAATTTACGATTTGCAACTGAGTATGTGTACATATTTCGTTTATTGGTTTTTATTGGTTTTTAAATCCTTTATATTATTTTCGATTGTCTTCCAGTCACAAACTTTGAGTCTCAAAATTAACTCACTTCCCGTTGTCCGATCGAGCTGAAATTTGGCACATCGACTTGGGCTGCGAGACAATTGAATCTATCAAAATTTCAGTCAAAACGGTCTTCGTCAAAACGGTCCCAGTCAAAACGGTCCCCGTCAAAACTGCCCCCGTCAAAACGGTCCCCGTCTAAACGGTCCCCGTCAAAACTGCCCCCGTCAAAACGGTCCCCGTCAAAACGGTCCCCGTCAAAACGGTCCCAGTCAAAACGGTCCCCGTCAAAACGGTTCCCGTCAAAACGGTCCCCGTCAAAACGGCACCCGTCAAAACGGCCCCGTCAAAAGGGTCCATATTTTTTAATTTGAATTTAATTTTTGAATTTGGCTCTGGGCTTAAAAATAAAAATCTAGGATCGTATATAAAGGATTTATAATAAAAACTTTGTTTTTATGGGTTAGTTTTTTTTTTTGTTTCGTTTGTGCTGTCCGAACGGTATTAGAGGCCGATAGGCCCTTCTGTTTGAGAATAAATAAATAAAATAACAAAACGATGTGATTATTTAATCATATAGTTTTTCATTTACGTTGAGTGCAGCTTTAAATTTTTAAATTTTAGGTTTTGTTTAATTCAGCGCATGTTAAATTAAGTGCCGCGGCCATAGTGTGAGCCCCCCTCATAAAAAACTTTAGTGAGTACCCTTTACTGAAAAGTTACATGAATATTCCTTGGCTGTCATCGTTTATAGTACTAAATACAGCAACGATTATGGCGAACAATTCAACTTGCATTTCATTTACCTGAATTCGTCTCAAAACACCGTTGTTAGCGACATCTATGAATTTCTGATAAATAATTTTGTAAAATAAATAGAAATATTTATCTGTTCATATAATACTCACTGGCTTGAATGTACCTACCGCGTAATTTTGTAATATTAAACTATCAAGAAAAAAACAACTTATCGTTCATATTCACTTTTATTTTATTTACTAATTAGAAAAGACAAAACTATTTACATAAACTAGAATTCTGAAATTTCATATAGTATTCCATATTATTATAACGTAATTAAACCATTGAAAATATTTCCAAATAGCTACTTGATTTTCACTATATTCCTTCGAGTTGGATTTCTTCACTCTGGTATCATTTGCTGAGTTATGGTTCTTCAAACAACTTGTAACATAGAGAACTGCGTTCCAAGTGTTCTATGGGTGACCAATTAAGAGAAAGCATAGGCAGAGGAGGTGGGAAGCAAATGCCTCCCAACTTTCGGGTGTCCATAATTTTCGGGCAATCAGGGGCATGAGATAAATCAAGAGCAAAGTTTTGGTAATAGTGACTAGCCCACACAACCGACAATAAGATTAATTGAAAGTAAATGTTTTCTGATTAACAGGGAGTTTGCACGAACCATAGCATTCACATCAATCAGGGGGTTCGCGCGAACCCCTGCGAACCCCCAGGAAAGCACTACTGCCCCTATCCCTGGTCATCAGATATTATATTTTGAAAGAGAAAATTGTATAAGATTTTCGAAAATCTTTGAAAAACATTGACCTACGACTACGCCCCTCCTTCTCTCTGGGCATCAGGTACTTTGAAATAAAAAAGTGTTAAAAAAAGTGAATAAGATTTACGGCAGAATAGTTTGAGTCCTAACTTTATCAACTGTTATCGAGTCATAAGAAGTTCGGTCAGCCGAAAATTAAGCCTTAATTTGCTTCAGCCAACCGACGTCCTAAAAAAATTTTGGCACCCGGGAATATGTCGTACTCGTACCCCATTTTTTCTCCAAAAATTGTAGATGACCAGAGAGAAAAAGAGTATGCACCTTATTTTCAAAAAAAAATTAAAAACGTTTTTAGAATATTAACCTCTTCCTCCAGCAATAGTTGCGATAGCTGGAGGGAAAGTGTAGATAGTAGATGGTACTTTATTTATTGAAGTATAATAGTCTGAATGGCCATGGGCATGGGTGGGTCTGAATTAAGTAAATTACTAAGCACGCTAATAGTTTCTTTAACCTTAAAATTAAAGACATTAGATTTTATTTATTTTCGTTTCTAGAAATAAAATCAGCTGTGATTTGCTGCTGAATATCTTGCAATTTTGCTTTTATTTTTAGAAAGAGACGTGATTGGCTTTCCGGGGTTTCCATAAAAAGCTGCAGCGATGTGCTTGTTCAACGACTCGATATATTTGAAAAACCATTTAAAAGTGATTTGAAATGCAATCATTTTTATTTTGAAAGAAATAAAAGAGTGTTTATTTGATTTTTGAAAAAATAAATAACTAACAGGTAAATGCAAAAGATTTCTAAATGTTCGTTACACTTTTAATTACGTTTGCCCAATTCAGTCTAACCGTGACTCAAGAAACAGGTATACAAAAACTTGATGAAATTTTAGGATTTTATATAATCTTGCTACAAAATGTTTTGAACACAAATTTTAGAAGATGTAAATTTAGCTCTGGGAAAATATACAAACAGCAGTCCGCCTCATCTAATAAATTTTTCGGCTTCTTCAAGTTTTTTTCTTGACGCCTCTTTAGCAGTCGACGGAGTGACAGCACCGAATAACAGCATGTGTTTTATGTCAGAAGATGATTTCAATCTGAG
This sequence comes from Erpobdella octoculata, assembly GCA_963978895.1. Lineage (NCBI taxonomy): Eukaryota > Metazoa > Annelida > Clitellata > Hirudinida > Erpobdellidae > Erpobdella > Erpobdella octoculata. The sequence continues at coordinate 40,026,070 of OZ022239.1, forward strand.
CTGGATGGGAATTGATTTGGAAAAGCTCACCAAACTGCAATATGTGATAATATATGGTGGTCGATACAGTGCAGGTTTCCAATGTTTCTAAAATATATATATATACGTTAAGCGCTTTATATTTAGGTAGAAGCCGCTATATACCAATTACTTCTCATTAATTGAGTGAATTAGCTTGTAATGTAGCGGATAAATTGGCTTAACATACCAAACCCTTGTTTAACAATAATTTCGTCGACAAATTAACTTACTCGGTGATATTTTTACTAACCCGAAAGCACTGCAGAATTTCAGTGAAGTTAATGACCTTGATGGTTTCATGATTGATGTGACAAATGCTACTTTAGAACCTTCAATTACAACCGGCTACGGACAAAACAGCTTCTGTAGTCAAAACAACAGTACCGTTCTGTCGAATTCAAGTATTTGGCTTAACTGTTCTGAGTTAACTCCACCCGCCGTCTTCATCATAATTCAAAAATCTTCTGGTTCTGGACGCCTAACAATCTGCGAAATAGAAGTTTATGGGAAAATACTTGAAAGTTCGAAAGATGATTCTTATATACCAATATATGGTTATTATGTAGAAATAAATTTATTTTAATATATTTTCCAGACCCTCTTAAGAAAAACCTTTTGCTTCACAAGCCAGTGAATGCAAGTTCTGTTTTGATTGTAAACGATCCGCCGTATCATTGTGGAAGGTTGGAACCTGAAAACCTTGTCGATGGATTCCATGCTACGGAACTCATCTACTGTCACTGTGCATGTACAAATAATAACCTATCTGGTCAGAATTGGTATGTGGTGGATATGGTAGAATCCTACAAAGTCGATGTCATTGTGGTCACTACACCAAATCGTACACCTCGTAAGTACTTACTACATGTAGTTATGCGTGTGTGGGCGTGTATATATTTGTGTGCATATGTCGTTCAACTCATCTCATTTAATTCCAAGATTAAAATTTATCACGATCCGTTAATCGTTTTTAAAAATTAAAACTTAAAGGGATCGACAAAGCGAATTTTCAAATCGGTTTATCCGACTTGATCGAATCAGTCCAACCGATAACCTCACACAGCTATCCTCTATGCGGGCGATATCCGGGTGATATCGATAATGGAGCAAAGGTTTTAATGAAATGTAATGCTAACTTGAAAGCGTATAGATATTTAATAGCTGAACCGATTCTTCCAACACTCAGTGGAGGTTTTGCTATATGCGAACTGGAAGCTTATGCGGTTTTCGACGAAGGTATGTGTTTGTTTTTTTTTTTAATGACTTAAGCGCGTTCAATCCATATAAATATAGAATAAGTATGTCGGAGATGAGCAGGTTTTGAGTGAGATGCCAAGATGGCCTCCGAAAAACGATTTAGAGTCTTTTGGTTCCATGAATATTCATTATTTGTGTTAATCTATTTTTGGTACGACAGCGGAGACTAAACTCCGGTTTGTAAGATACAGAAACGTCGATTTCTTATAGCTAAAAGTAGTTGATATGAGCTTTATTTTAATTTAACGCGTTATCCGACATATAAAATATACAATTCTAATTTACCGATAACACAGGCGACGTTAAATAGACATAAATAGACCATCGAACTAGAGACTACGCAAATAAAATTCAATGTCAACTGAAGTTTTATAAAAAAAAAATTGGTAATTTTTATAAAGTTAAAAACTTATTTTGTACATAAAAAATTTTTTTTTTATTAAAAAATATTTGATTAAGTTACTATACGGTTGTAACTCTCAGTTCTTCGTTTCGGATCTCCGGTCTACTAGGCTGCCTCGCTAAAAGCCTTCCTAAACGAGAGGCGGGCCGATATACTTATTCTATATATATTGTTCAATCTCTCTGTAAGTGATTTCTGAGTTCTCCAACTTTTTCTGGTATTGTTAAACGAATGTGTTAATTAGATTTAATGCATTTTAATTTCGATAACAATACTGGTTGTTTTACAGACTTATTAAAAACATTTTATGCAATAGTTATTTGTAAAAATAAATTAATGGTTCTTTGACAAGATACATTTCTGTGGAGAAGAAACCAGCTACCAGTCAACAGCAAATTAGTAGGTTACAATATTACAACATTGAATCTCCGGAGTCTTCAACACTGCTTAAGTGAATGTAAGAAATACGGAGGTTGTGATTCCGTAGATTATGAGAAAAATCTGAAACTTTGCCAACTCAATAGACACACGAATGGTTATACGAATGCGTCACTTATTTCTGATCAACCAGCCTGGAACCACTGGGAAGTTTTTTACGCATAAACATTTTTGGAAAAACAAATCCATTATTTGATTTACATAACAAAATATCGCAAAAAATGGCATGCTTCTAAAATACATTCATACTGGTGAAATGTGACTAACTTTAATGTCATCTTCAGAGTGTGAAAGCTAACCTCAAAGGTGGAATTATTTCTGTTATGTGCCACTCTAATTTTTCGATACTACAGATTTTACTCAAATCGATTACTTTTTGGTTTTTAGATGCCCTTTTATACAAAACAGCGCATTCGAAAAAGCTATTTGTTATTTGAACGCCATTCGCCCATCCCTAAGTGTACGAACGCAGCACATTTTTTCATTGTTATTTTATTTGCTTCTACTTAATTGTCATTTGTTGCAAAATTTTATAGTTATGTGCATAATATAGATTCTGAGTTTTTCTCTGTGTTTTTATTATTTTATAATGAAAATAAATTTCTTTACATTGACGTTTTTCGTTGGCAGCTAACAAAAAAGTAAGAATTATAATGGAATTAATCAATTTTTTCTCTCGTTTTATTCTTGATTGCTGGAAACTCGACTCATTAAACAAAGTCTCAGTCGTTACATTGAGATAATTAACCAAATGGTTGATGGTTACCTAACGAGTTTAACTAGCTATTTTTAGATCGTAGATTTGATTTCCAGGAACCAAGGATATCTTAAAAAAGCTACTGAATCCACAACCTTTTTTTTATATAAAGACATCTCTTGCCAGGTGCCCAGCATTCCAAAAATTGACTCAGTTTCTCATTTCCTCTCTCTTTCCTCAATAATCAATAGTAAGGACCAGAATTATTGCCGTAGAGACAATAAGGTCTGATAAGTTTTTGTCCCGGCCACGACGTCTAATTAAGCCATAATTCTCTAAATCTGTTCGGAAGGTTTGGAAATACAATTTTTAGAATTGTAATAGAAATCGATACGGACATAACAAGAAAAACAAAATAACAAATTGCACTTAAAAAAACATTGTTTCTATACTATTCTATCTATTCACTATTCTATAGCATAATAAAATATAGATGCATCTCTAGAAAGAGACAGAAATAATGTCAGTAAATAATTTTCAAAAAGATATCAGATTCATGTAGCATATAAAATCTGTGTACATTAAATCTAATCTAAACTGTTTAGATTTTAGTTTTTAAAACTAATAAAATTCCATTACAACCAATGAATCATAATCCAAACCGACCAAACGCTTATGCGTAAAAGACTTCCCAATGACGCCAGGAATATGAATCGTAAATGAGAGATCCAATTTCATAGCCATTTGTGTGTTTATTCAATTGACAGACTTCTTGGTTCTTATCAAAATCTATAGAATCGCAGCCGCCGACCATCTTACAAACCAGGATGCAATGCTGAATGGTTGGCCTATTGACAGATAAGAAACTATATCCTTGTAATCTGCTAGTTTCACAAGGCTGTACTAATCTCCACAAAACTACATCTAAAATAAAAAAATATTTATATAGTGATATAATCACATATGGAAGCTAAAATATTTTGCATTGTTTCAAGAATAAAATCCTAGACGGGCCGGGTGGCCCTCTAGCCACACTGGGCTCCGGATTATCTAAACGAAAGTCGAAGTCAGCACTGATCGGGCCGAAGTTATTGTGCCCGAGCCTAAGTATTTTAGCCTTTAAAAACGGACTGGGTCGGGCCCAAATCAGCAAATGCTGGGCACTGCCAATGGACCATAAATTTATCTCAGATCAATTATTTGAATAATATGTCTAACACTCAATGTTTCACCATTCTGAAATTATTACAATCTTAAAAAAAAATATCCGATTTACTTTTTTCTAAAGCAGCATATGCTTCTAGTTCACAAATTGCAAAATACCCTTCATCAGTTGATTCTGGACCTTGTTGAGCTATAAGATATCTGTAAGCTCCCAAATTAGCATTACATTTCATTGAAATTTTTGCTCCATTGGCAACATTACCAGGGTATCGTCCACATAAAGGATAACTTCCTCTGACAGGTGAGGAAACTGATGAATTTGAGTTGGAAAGTCCAATGCAGAAATTTCTTGTCCTTGCGCTAGCTGATAAATACCAATATCAAGTTTTAATGCATTTGGTATAAATTAATTGATAAAAATCAAACATTTTATTCTAGTTTTTATAACAAAAAAATGTTGATGAAATGTTACTAACAAAACATTCTCGAAGTTAGAACAATAAAATCAATGTAGTACTGATTGACCATATCCACCACAAACCAATTTGAGTTAATTTTATTAATGCTATCATTTCTATGGCCACAGTGTAAATGTTCCATGTAAGTATCATGAAAACCATCAACTATGTATTCTGGTAACCACACATTATACACTGAACTGGCTTTAACTTCTTTCTTCAGCAGTAAATTGCTTTTGAAAGGGTCTAAATATGAATATATTTTACTGTTGTTAAATTTTCCCTAAGGTAAATATTAGCAAAATTTTGTTTTCATAGTATATTTACTTATTATGTATGTATAAATGAGCGTATATGTATAAATTCATACACTCTGAGTTTTTTTACAAACCTTCAAGGATTCTTCCATAAACTTCCAGTTCACAGATAGTCAGATATCCACATCCATTTGAGGGCTGTTGGATTATAACAAATTTCCCTGGAGGAGTTGTACTAGAACAATTCAATTGAACACTTGTGGCTAAAGAAACAGTGCCAGAGTATTGTCCGCACAGGCCGTATTGACCAAAAACGGGTTTCTGAATGTCCAAGGCTGTGTTTGTCACTCCAACAATAAAATTGTTCAGGTTTTCTTGGGCAGTTTTGTTCAAAATGACTACATTAAAAAAGCATATTTAAACAATTTCATTTCAAATCACATGAAAATTAATAGTTTTATAATATACTACTCGGCGTACTTGGTATGTTTTGACCACTATAAACTACAACGTATTGAATAAGAGTGAGCTTCTCTAAATCCAATCCCATCCAACACGAAGAGTCAGGTCCTTCGTTTGCCATAAAACACAGTTGGTTTCCTGGAAATTTGATTCCATCGACAGCCAGCGAAGCTGATGTACTAAGGAAATTCTGACCATCACTTGAACTGTTATATGCGTATTTCCCTAGAGCTAAATTGTCGGCATTACATTTACCTTAAAGTAAATCATTTTATAATGAAAGCTTTTAATAAACTTAAAAACAATGAGTACAATTTTTAAAAATATTACAATAATAATAATATTAATTATAATATAAGGTTTGAAAATTTTAATGTAGTGTAAATTCATTAGTGGACTTAATGAAGTCTAGCTTATAACTAATGCAATTTCTGAAAATAGAAAATTCTAGAATCTCGTACCAGCAACTACAAACGATCTAGCGTCAGAAATTTCTATCCAACAATAACAGTTTGGTATGCGGACTTTTCATCAAAGGACGATTCATCAAGGGACTATTCATCAAGAGACTATTCATCAAATTTTAAAGCCACTCAGCATCCTTTATAAATATATACCCAAGATATTTTCAGCGTAAAGTAATTTGATGTATTTTTAAAAAACAGTTCTTCATCTTTGATCAAATAAATTTCAAACATATCAGTAATTTTAAAAAAATATTGATGGCAACCAGGGTTGTTAAGAGCGGTACTATTGGCTGACAAAATCGTTGATGACAGCGCCGCTACATTTTTTAGCTGTTCTCAGAGCTATTCGCTACCGCAACTTTTATTAAAAAAACAAAATAGGTTTTTTATATCAATTAAATGAGTTCCAATGTATTTAGATTTTATTTGAAGTTTGCATGAAATCTGAGTCTGGTTGATTTATCGACGATCCGGACAAGCGTAAGCGTCTCTTTGAAATGACCTTTCCTGACCTCGCTAAAGCGAGCGTGTTCGTCTCTTTGAAGTGTGGCAGAAGTGGTATACCGGGTGTTAGTGATGTTTTGAGGTGTATGGTATCTGGCTGTTGAGTGTGTATATACTCACAGTTTGTACGAACAGTTGAAAGCAGTTTTTTTGAAACTTTTGATTCAATTGTCTTTTGCTCGTTTGATCTTAAGATCTTGACGTTATTTCTTGTCCAGTTATTTTATTTACGGTATGTGACGAATAAAATTGTTGTATATTACAACCATGTCTTCTACAAGCTTGCTGATTGCTCGAGGCAAAAGTGTCTTTGAAGCGTGGCCCCTTGGTGTTAAACGACCGATGCCAGATTTGACAAAGCGGGCATGTGTGATGCTTTGACGTGTTTGTGGCCTTTGGTAAATATGTACATATATGGTTTACGAAAACAGTCGAATTTAGTTTTTCTGGTGCTGTGACCGGGAGCGGAAGCGAGAGACAAGCGGGAAGAGAGAGCGACCGGGAGGGTGAGAGCAAGCGGGGAAGAAAACGGGAGCGAGAGAGAAAAACGACCGAAAAACCTCTAAAAACCCCGGGCAACACAATTATTAAATGTAAATTTATAATGCGCTTTTTTTAAAAAGTCACAAAAGCGCGTCGCGTCAAATCATAAATTTAGGAATAAAGTTCGGTCTTAAGCAGCTTCTTGAAACCGCCGAGGTCCAAAGCTGGATTCCTCAGGTCAGCAGATAGGCTGTTCCAAACAACTGGACCAGCAGTGGAGAATCCACGCCTGCCGAGAGTCGTTGTCTTTGACGATGGAACGAACAAGTCGCCAGCCACCGCCGATCGAAGGTGGGACCGACCAGCAAGCGTTGAGATCGGTACACACAATTGCTGCAGGTAGACCGGAGCCGTGTGGTGGAGGCACTTGTATACCATCAGACCCAACTTGAACTGAATTCTCTGCGGGAAAGAAAGCCAGTGAAGTTGCGTCCGCATGAGATCTGATACGGGAGACCAGCCGGGCAGCTGAAGAACAAGACGAGCGGCTGCTCGGATAATGGATTGGAGCCTGTTGATTTGAAACTGTCTAAGTCCGGCCATGACACCATTACAGTAATCGAGCCGGCTGTGCACGAGTGCTCTGATGAGTGAATGGGCGGAGTCCGTGGTGAGGCTACGGCGGACGACGCGCAGTTGACGGAGATGATAGAAGCATGAACGAGTAAGATGAGAGATGTGTGCTTCCATAGACAAGCTACTGTCGACCATCACGCCAAGATTACGAACATAAGTGGAGGGCCTGACTGAGACACCAGCGATGACCAGATCCCCCTTTGGACAGAAGCTGAGTCGACCAGGCGAGCCCAACCAGATCACTTTGGTCTTAGAAGGATTGAGTTGCAAGCGATTGCTCGCCATCCAAGTGCCAATCTCGCTGATACATGCAGACATCCTAGGGACCAGATCGGAACACGACGCTGGCGGGGAGTGATCGTAAATCTGCAGGTCGTCGGCATAAGAATGGACAGAAAACCGATGTTTCGTGGCAATATGTAGGACGTCCGCGGAATAGAGAAGAAACAACAACGGGCCCAGAACGGATCCCTGCGGGACGCCACACAGGACAGAGGTAGGCGTGGACAAAACACCTCCGGAGCGGATGCAGTGGGACCGATCAGTCAAATAGGAACGAAACCATTCGAGGACGACGTCTCCGAAACCATACGAGAAATGGAGCCTGTTGACCAAAATTTGATGGTCAACAGTGTCGAAAGCAGCGGAGAGGTCCAGAAGTCCCAGTAGCGTGATCCGACCCGAATCAGCCGCAGCGTAAATATCAGACAGTACCTTCAGGACAGCAGTTTCAGTGGAGTGCTAATTTCTGTACGCCGACTGAAACATCGGGAGAAGGTTGTTTTCACCGAGGTAGATGTTTATCTGGGCGGCTACGCATCGTTCCAGTAATTTTGACAGATAGGACAGATTCGAGATTGGGCGGTAGTTACCGGTGTTGAGCGGATCTAGATTCGGCTTCTTCAGGATCGGTGTGATGACAGCATTTTTCTGGGCAGGAGGAAACTGTCCCCGCTCTAGCGATGAATTTACCAGGAATGTCACAAACGGTGCCAGTTCACTAGAGTATTGCTTGATCATCCATGTCGGTATTGGGTCCAGGGAACAATTTTTGTTTGGTGAAGATTTGATGAGCCGGGTAATGTCGTCGACACTCACAGGTTTAAACCTCAGCAGGTCGCAGGAACAACAGCCGGGATCGAATCGTGGACTGGAAGCATGTGACGTAGACTGGCGGATATCTCTTATCTTATCATTGAACGCTCTCGAGAAATCATTGGCTGTAAGATCTTTTGGCGAAATCGGGTTGCTCCGAACCCGACCGAGCACCCCAGATAATGTCCGCCATAATCTCCCAGGACTACCTCGGCTGTCGTCAATCTTCATCTTCCAGTAGAGATTTTGTTTCTGTCTGTAAAGGTCATGAGACGTTCGCACGTGGTTGATCCATGAAGTGCGATCGATAGGATCTTATGTTCGTCTATAACGTCTTTCTAACTTCCTCGATCTTCGTTTTAAGGCAGCGCATTCAGAGTCGAACCATGGGGTGAGGGGCCGGTCGCGCAGCCTGGCAACACGAGGCGGGGCATGTTTGTGAAGAAGTGAAGACAAGGTTGTGTCGAAGGTCTCAAGAACCTGACTGATTGACATCGTCTCATAGACCGCCGGATTACACAGAGAACTTCCCTGTAAATCAGAACGGAATTGCTCTGGGTCGAAACTTCTCCAAGCCCGGGTGTTGACGTCGATAAGCAGCGGGGGAGGATGACGGACCGGGATCCGGAAACGCACAAGCGAGTGATCTGACACCTGTGGTAGATCAACGATGATAGATGGAGGGGGAAGATCTGATCGGGTAATGACCAAGTCCAGAGTGTTACCATGCGTATGCGTAGGGCCGACGACAGACTGAATAAATCCAAATGAACGTATGAGGCTGAGAAAACGGATGGAGTGGGGGTCATTAGAGATGTTGACCCTGACGTTAAGGTAACACAAGGTACCTCGCTAGTTCTATTATAAAGAATAAAGTATTTGGATGCAAGCAGAGTAGCACTGTAAACTTGATATAGATTACCCTACATTTTGGTAACATTTTGGTTGAAAATAACATCTTACAAAATTTTATTAAATTTTTTGATGAATAGTCCGCTGGATGAAAAGACATTAGAGGAACAGTCCTTATGATGAACCGTCCTCTTGATGAATAGTCCTTTGGTGAATAGTCCTTTGATGAATAGTCCCTTGATGAATAGTCCTTGATGAACAGTCCTTTGATGAATCGTCCTTTGATGAACAGTCCTAGAATCGACAGTTTGGCTGTGTAGGAACCTTTCCAACTAAAGCATTTTTGCAATTTTCAGCGTGTTTTTAAAACATTTTGGAATTTTTATTATGATGTAAAATAAAATAAAGTTAACTAAAATTTGTACTCTAGATACCCAATTTTAAACAAAAAATTTCAAAAAAAATTTTTGGGCTCAATTGAGCCCCAAGACTCTGCACAATTTTAAGAAAAAAACGGGAGAAAGAATATATGAGAGAAAAGGTGAAGAGAGAAATAATAAGAAACTTGCCCCCCCCCTGCAAAAATTCCTGCGGGCGCCCATGGGAGCATCATAAAATTTCATATTTATAAACATGATTAAGAAGTTACAAACACACGTTTAAAATTGATTAAGTTTTATCATCAAAAAGTGTTTAGTTGGTTTATTGACATTTTGAGTTTATGAAGAAACTATAAAATAACAACAAAATATAATTTTAAAATTTAAAAAAAAACCCTGATTTGCACAAGGTTTGGACAATTTAACTTTAGATATTAATAAAAATTTTATTTTTAAAATAGTAAATAAACCTGTTTGAAAAATCAAGAACAGTAAATAGTAGATTTTTCCTGCAACGATAAAATAGCCAAAAATGCTTTCAAGCATTTCTATGAAAAATAAATTAAAACTAGAAATAGATTATTATTTAAAATTATACACTGCCACTCTTGGACTTAGTCTTCTTACTTATTAGAAACGACCGAATGGATCAATCAACACAAAGTGCTTTGCGTTGAGAAGTTATCTATCAAAAAATTATAACAGGAAAAAATCAGTTGTTTATTGTAGATTAATTATTCATTGAAAGGAAGCACAAAAATGGTGCACTTAATTCGTATATTATACCTTACTGTCTTCATACTTCTGCATGACCGTAGTCAGGTTTTGGTTCCGGTGGGGGTTCGAGCAAAATTGTCTCTAAGAAAGTTCAAACTTTTTTATAAATTGCTTAATGTGCTGATGCAATCGAATTAAATCAAAACCACGTTTATTCACATCACTCGGAAAACAACAACAACCATCAGAACAACATACACGAGGTGGTATATCACACCATAGACAATACATAGATAACATATCACCATAGACACTACAATCCCTCCTTTCTCAAACTGTTTGTCAAACATACATCAATCAACAATGTTCACAGCATCAAAACTGTTCTCAAAATAATAGCAAAACATTCAAGACATCAAATAAATCAATTAAATTTGTCCAAAACAATCGTATCAAACAGGGATTATTCTGCCCCATTTGACGACTTCAAAATTTTCAATTCAACACGAAGTCATTGAATCTTGCAGGAGTACGAGTCGTTCGACCAGATCTCGTAGTAATCGGCTTCCTGGTAGTAGACAGAGCTGGTTGTTCTATTGTCGGTCTTGGTTGACAATCATCTTCTGTCTCGTTCGGTGGATCTTCTTCAAAAGTTTGAGGGTCTGTTGTCTGTTCATCTACTGTCACTGTCACTGGTTCCACAAACTTTTTTACATGAGCAGAATTACGAACCAATTGATTTCCGTTTTCTGATTCAACTGTAAGTTTGCTTCCGCTTTTGCTCAGAACTGTGAATGGAACTTCATGGTATCGAGGTGTTAATTTGTCTCTTTTCGGTTGTTGTAGAAGAACTTTGTCACCTTGTTGAATTTCACACCTTTGTGCATTTCTGCGATCATCGGCATAATCTTTTCCACGCTGTTTGTTTTCTGCATCTTTATCTCGAGCTGTTAGATCTGTGTCGACGTCGTCATTGAATTCTGGAAGTTTTGTTCTTATTTCTCGTCTGAACATTCTCTTGGCTGGAGATACGCCAGTAGTTTCATGTGGCGTGCTTCTATAAGCAATCAATAGTTTGTAAAGTTCGGATTTCCAGTCTTTTCCCTCGGCTGTGGCAATTCTCATGGATTTCAACATCGTTCGATTTTGCCGTTCAATTTCCCCGTTTGCTTGTGGCCATAGGGGTATACTAGTTCGATGCTGTATTCCATGTTGTTCCAGGTAGTTTTCAAATTCTCCTGAAACTAATTGTCGACCATTGTCCGTTTTTAATGAAATCGGATATCCGTGAGTTGCAAAAATCTTGTCACAGGCTTTGATTACATCTGCTGATGTTATACTTGTCAATATTTCAATGTCAAAATATCGACTGTAGTAATCAACAATAGCAAATATATATTCGCCACTTGGCATTGGTCCTAGTAGATCGGCTGCTGTATGCTGCCATGGTTGAGTTGGCATTTCGGTTCTTGTCATCGGTTCTGGTGGAGAAGGTTTTGATACAAGTTGACAACCATAACAAGATTTGCAAACCTTTTCTGCATCGGAGGCTATGTTTGGCCACCAGACTTTCGTCCGTAATCGCTGTTTTGTCTTCACAATCCCTTGGTGACCTTCATGTGCTAAATTAACAACTTGATCTCGCAGGGATTCGGGTATGACAATTCGGCAACCTCTTAGGACGAGTCTTCCAATTGCACATAATTCATTTCTCACAAATTTGAATTCTTTTGGGCATTTGTCCCAGTTTCCATCTAATAGGCATCTTCTGATGACTCTAAGCTTCCCGTCTTTGTCCGATTCTTGTTCAATTTCTCTTGTTGTCAATGCTTTCGGTGTAGCAGAGATAGCAATTAATCGAACATATTCTTCCGCACTGTCAGATATTTGTTCATCTGATTCTTTTATTAACCGAGATAATGCATCTGCGGCCATCTCACTGCCAGGTATATGCTTTACTTCTGGATAGCGGTTCTGTATGTCAACAAGTGTGAGTTTATCTACTGTCATTGCACAGATATTTTCTCCAACTCTTAACACACCCAATTTTTCAGCAGTTTCCTTCCCCAAAATTGAACGACCATTTCCATCAATAACAATGAACTCAACTTCAGTTTTTCTGTTGCCTATTTCTGCGATTGTAAGAAACTTTCCGATGCACACCAGTGGTTCCTTTGCTCCATATGGATATAAACGTTTACTCGTTTGTTCAGTTTTGGCACGAATTTTGCATTGCTTCAGACGTTCCCATGTGTTCTTATCAACTATGTTCGCAGTCGAGCCAGAATCAATCAATACCTTGATGAATACTCCACCAACTTTCAAATCAATGATACCACTGTCACCATCTTTACCGTTTCTGACAGAGAATGTGTAGTCATCTTCATAGCCGTCATCAACGTTGTGGATTTTACCACGCCTTTTGTCAGGTTTAGTGACATGTCTTGTATCTTGCTTTTGGACAGATGACATTTTTGTTTTACAAACAACTGCCCAATGTCCGACCTTATTGCATTTTCTGCAAACAGAATTCTTTGCTGGACATTTTTCATCTTGTTGCAGATGTCCATAACGACCACATCGAAAACAACATTTGTCCGATGATGAGGCTTCATGTTGCCTTTTTCCTTCTTTGAAAGATTTTGTTGATACTTTATTTACCTCCGCCGCACTTGATTCGTATTTCTTTGACTGGAGTTCTACAGTTTCTAGTGCTCTTGCTGTGTCGAGGCAAATTTCCAACGTCAGCTCGTCTTTCTGCAACAATTTCTTTCTGAGGCTGTTTGAAGTGCATGTGTCAATAATTTGATCTCGAATCATTTCATTTCTCCGAGCGTTGTCACCAAATTCACAATTGAGTGCTTGTTTTTTCAATCTTGAAACATACTGGTCCATCGTTTCACCAGGTTCCTGTCGAAGAGATCTAAAGACGTGTCTCTCATACGTGACGTTCACTTTTGGTGCAAAATAGTTATCGAGGTTACGTAATGCTCTTTTAAACACATTATCGGTATCGCCTTCAAAAGCAGCAACAAAAGGTACTTCATCGATGGTTTCGAAAATGTCTTGTACGTCCATTCCCGCGGAATGCAGCAATAACGCTTTTTTCTGGTCATTATTCTGTATACCTTTACCATCTACGTAAAATTCGAATGCTTTCCTCCAACGTTTCCAACGTGGAGCGATACTAGTTAAATCTCCGGAGCAATCAAAACCGGGTAGAGGCATTAAATCAACGTTTATCGACGCCATTACTTATTTAACTAAATATTCTTACACTATTTTTAATCGAATTAAATCTGTTTACAATCGAATTAAATCTATTTACAATCGAATTAAATCTATTTACCTCGTCGCCAATGTGCTGATGCAATCGAATTAAATCAAAACCACGTTTATTCACATCACTCGGAAAACAACAACAACCATCAGAACAACATACACGAGGTGGTATATCACACCATAGACAATACATAGATAACATATCACCATAGACACTACACTTAATGACAGGGGGTGGAAGGTAGTCGTTTCCTATTCTCCAGCCCCTGTCATTGGGCCCATTAGACACAAAACATATTGTACCTTATTTTAGCCATAACAAATGTTTACTAAAAAGCTACATTAAAACCAAAAGATGTTTTTGAAGTTTTATATAAGAAGGGTTTGACCCGCCAAAACAGGTAAGAGAAAGTGAGAGGTTATAATGTCGAGGAAGTTTGAAGTGGACGGTTCTTGTTTGATTCTAAGGAGGTCAATGTTAAAACCACCGAGTAGAAAAATTTATCTGTTATTTTTTTATGCATTGTAGACATAAATTTGTAGCAGGATGGCTACACCTAGGACAATGGTACATATGCTTTGATGATTCATCGCTGACGCCGTAAAAACCCAGTTCAGCTGTCGTATATTAATTTTTTTGTGGTTTCTTTCTCCAACAAAATTTGCATAATTTACTGTTATTTTAACTTGAAATATTTCAATAGTGACTCAGAAGTTGTTATTGCATAGTTTTTTCATGTAAACTAAATTTTATTATCATAGATGTCTATGGTGTTGATGTTTATTTTTTATTAAATGTCGCTTCGAGTGTGCCGGTCAGGCGACTGTAAAAAAGGCCCTATATTTTACGTTTATTTTATTTGTTCAATTTAATATTAAAAATTTATTTTTTTTAAATGAATTCCGTTTTTGAATCGCATTGTCACTCTTTATTGGAACGCATAGCCAAAGGTGATTTCGATGTGATTGAAGCTGAAGAAATAGAAGACATTTTAGTGCACTACCTTAATTTATATGATTTAGAAAAATAGAAAATTTGTCAAGGAGACACATTCATACCTATTCTAATGGCCTAAGTTTTCTCCAATTATCAATAGTGAGAAGTTTTTTAAAAATAACAGAAGTTTTAGTTATAAAAGGAGTAGATGTAAATGTTGGTAGATATAACAGCCTTGGTGTTTACAAGCTACCAATTGCAGAGGCCATATCCAGTGGATCTCCTCAGATTGTGCCACTTTTACTAGAACATAACAGTCGAGTTGAAACATTCTGCATCGATAGGGAAGAAACAGCTCTATGTTGTGCTATTAAACATGGATATTTAGACTTGGCTGGAGTTTTGTTTGAAAAAGGAGCTGACATCAACTGTGCAGACCCCTCAATAAAAGGCAGTCTGTTGCATTATTCTGCTGCTAATGATAAACTTGCAGAAACAAAATGGCTACTAGAGCATGGTATCAAATACAGCTCAAATTCTGTCGGCCAGACTCCTTTACATCTTGCTTGTGAGAAAGGAAGTCTTAATGTAGTTGATTTTTTAATGAAATCTGGATTTGCTATTTGCTGCAAAGATATAGCTGGATACACACCTCTATCATATGCATGTTTCAAAAGACACAAAAATATTCTTAAACTAATAATTGATTCATTTTATCCTTGCGAGAAAACATTCTCAAAAGATCTTCTTTACTTTTTTTTACACCATGACAGTGATATAAATTTATTTCTTCTAGGGCTGCACACAAGAATCAGTGACTTAGATTCTGCATTTGATAAATCACTTGCAATTTCCATCAAGTTGGGTTGCTATAGTTTATCAGAGTATTTAATTTTGTGTGGTGCAAAATATCATATGGGAAGATTTCAACAAGAGGTAGCAAATGTTTCACTTGATGTTCCAATATCTGTGATCAATCCTCTTCAAATCGATAGGGTCAGAAGATGGAATGCCAACAATGAGGAGAATCTTTCTGATTCTCAGGAAACAACCTGCATGGATCTGATCAAGAACAGACTTGCTGGGCCCCTAAAGCTTTTAGAACTTTCTAGGATAGTAATTCTAAAAAATGTCTACAAATCTTGCTCTGCATCATCATTTGAGGAGTCCATCCTGCTTTTACCTCTCCCTCCACTGCTCAAGAAATATGTTAATTTTTATGATGTGAAATATGAAAATTTGTGATCAGATGTGTCTAATAAAATTGTATTTTTTTAAATAAATGTTTTCAGTTGATTTCTCGTAATATAGATTTGTTTTCTCTCTTCTCGAGTGGTTCATATTTATTGTGATGTTTCAATTTAACCGAACTGCAGATCATTTTGAGTTGTAGCTGTTTTGTGGAATAGACATTTTTGTATTATTTCTTTTGTGTATTAATTTGATTTTTGTTACTTATTTAGTGAAATTTATAATATAATGTTTATGTTTTAAAATTAACAACCTGTTCTGGAGATTATTTCATTAATTTTTAAAAGTAATAATATGTTATAATTTATTACTACTTTGGTCTGGCATTAGTTAATCTTTCTTATTATAGTCTTTCTCCACTCACTTAACAAAAAGTAATTTTTTAAATTCTGTTGTGCATTGAGTCTCACACATTTCTCAATTCTCTCATATTTCACCTCCTCTTGTCCTTCTGCACAGGTTACCTCTTAGATATAAAATATGTCTCACTATGTTGGAAATTAAAATTGCACCTCTCATATTTAAACATTTTTGTTATAAGCCAGCATAAGCTAGGTTTAGCCTAAGATCTTCTACCACTAATCATGCTTTTACTTTCTCTGTAAAGCACTTTTTTGCCAAACGCCCTTTTTCTTATTCTGGTTCCTTCCTCCTGAATTCTCTTCCACCTTCTCTCACTACGTCTTCATCTCTCATATTTTCCGCCAATGGCTGTAAACCTTCCAGGGACGTAAATTCAGCATTTTCCAGGGGGGGGGGGCAAAATTTTCCCGCCATTATATAGTATACTGACAGGGTTACCCGGTGTTGTCCGGGTTTTTTGTGCTTAGTTTTGTCTCGTTTTTGCCAATGAAACGT
Source organism: Erpobdella octoculata (assembly GCA_963978895.1). Classification (NCBI taxonomy): domain Eukaryota; kingdom Metazoa; phylum Annelida; class Clitellata; order Hirudinida; family Erpobdellidae; genus Erpobdella; species Erpobdella octoculata. The sequence continues at coordinate 40,042,689 of OZ022239.1, forward strand.
CAAAGAAATAACAGATTTTTTTGTAATTTTTCAAAATTTTCTTATCAATGAAGTTACCTGCATGCCAAATGTTAAAATTGTTCCTGCGGCTTGGATGTGATAAACAAATGCTCTCACACACACATAACCTTTTACATTTATATAAATACGTAGGTACAAGCAGAGAGGGATGGGGAAATTTATCCCCCATCAGAGTATCAATTGAAATTTTTTGGGTATAATACCTTGTTTTTGGAAAACGACCGCAGCTTTTTTGGGAGGAGAAATTGGAAGTCTTTGAAAAAAAATTTGAAAAATACTTACAACTACCCAGCTTTTTGGAAGAGAATATAAAAAAATGTCTGAAGTGAATCCCCCACCAGAAAATTCTGGATTCGCCACGCGCCACTGGGTTTAAGGGGTGAATGATTTAATCATATTGCAGTAAAACAAGTAAAGGAAAATCGAGTTTTTCAACACAAACTTTGATTTCAAATACATTCAATTTAGAAATGCAAAAGATGTTCACAGTTTTTTTTTAAATTGAATCATGTATTTTCATCAAATATAAAGCTATGCTGAAAGTTTCAACTTCCTAGCTAGTCAAAATGCTGGTTAAATTTCACTTGCAAGATTTGCGTTCAGAGAAAGACACACAAACAAACAGAGATTGTAACCTAAATAAAAGTTTGTAAAACGAGTCAGGTCAGAACTATTCTATTCTTATCAAATATTTAAGTTTATATTTTGTAAGATATTTTTTGTAAATAAAGAGATGTATGATTAATATTTTAATCTAAAGTTTGGATGTCAAAAATTATTATTTTGCTCGTAGCAGACTAAAATGCTCGTACATCTCGGTTCGTACTACCTAAATGGCCACTGTAAGGTCGTACTGAATGACCATAGTTATTCAGTATTGCTGAATGTTTAAATTTTCATAAATGTCTTTAGGTTCATTATTGATCAAAATGTTAATGTAATATAATGAAATTGTTTAATATATTAAAGACATATACATATTAATCACTACTTAATGTTGTTATGGTTATGTTTCAGAATGAGAAACAGACTATCTACAGCTGTGAAGGGGGGATGGTCCCAAAAAAACAAGAAAGAGCAGTAGAAGATGTTTTGAAAGCTTGCTTGCCAGTTAAATCTGCAGCAGAGAAGCACCAAGTGAGTAGAACATCACTGAGGCGTAAACTGGATGCAATTCGCAAAAGAGATAGTTTTGAAAGTAAAGCTTATTCTCAATCATCGATGAAAGTTTTCAGTTCAGAAGAAGAGCTTCAGCTGAAAGAGTTTTTAATACATGCCTCAAAAATGGGTTATGGGTTGAGTGACTAAAGAAGAAGTTCAAACTCCCAACAGCTCTATGGTAGTTGTCGAACCCAGTGGATCAGAGTTATTGGCAACGCTTCAGATGATCCGCCCTTTTCCGAAAGCTGCAGCTCGCAAACAAGGTGGGGGTCGGAAAAAACTGTCTTCTACCATATTGACAGATACTCCTGTAAAGAATGTTTTGCAGAAAGAAAGGACAAAAAGAGATTTGAGGAGATGCAAGTTAAAAACATCAAAACTTGCAGCAAGAAGGGATATTTCTAAAAGCTTCCCAGACATCGAGCCTGACGGGAAATCAACATTCAAAAATATGCTCACCAGTAAAGATCCTCATTTTAGCATTGACAGCACCAAGATAGAAATAGGGGATTGGTGTCTTTTTGAATATGTTTTTGACTCAAAAACATATTATGTAGGCAAAATTGTTGAAGTAAAAGAAGATAAAGTTTCGGCTGATTTTTTGAAATTTGTATACAAAGATAAAGACACGGAAGAGGCCAAATGTTTATCTAAAGATAAAGGGATTTGTGAGGCTGATATGGATCAGATTGTCATAAAACTAGGAGATCCAATCCTTCAAAAATCTAAGCGCAGAAATGGACTTATAAAATTTTTTTTTACTTTTCAGCATATAGTCTTGGTTTATAGGCTACAACTTTTCAATAAAATGACAAAAAAAATTTTTTATTTTTTAATTAACATTAATAAAGATTTTTCTGTGAAATAAAATATTTTGGCATACCATTTGTTGAGAATTGTGTCTTCTATAATAAAAATTGCATGAGTGGCCATTGAGTACTTGGGGGTGGCCATTCAATACTACCAGGTTGTACTGAATGGCCAGCCAGAAATTTTGGAAGAGGTTGCGTTATTTATCGTTTTTTATATAATTGTTATAATTTGAAAAGTTTTAATGAGCGGTTTTCAGTAGTGGAATGTTTTTGCTTTCATTATGTAAAAATTTTTTTATTTCTATCACTTATAGTTTTTTTTTATGATTGAATAAAAGTGTAAAATTGTGTAGCCATTTGGTACTACTTTCCCCTATATCTTTTTTGCACATTCGATAATATTTTGTTTGGTTCCTTTAACAAGTGTTCTGTTTGTCTGTTAGTAATTATTACTTTATGTGATTTATTAATATGTTTAACAAACGTGTTTAAGTTTAAATTGTTTTTCTACTTGAGGTTCAATTATGAACTTTCCCGGAGTAGAAAAATTTTGGCGTTTCATTTTTTCACGTTTTGCTTTCCTCGTCCACTTAAAACTTTAGCGTCATAAATTCAGATTCATAAGTTCTTAGGAAGTTCTTTATTGTGCTAAAAACATGTCAAAACACGTTGATAAAGTTTGAAAGCTTTATCGGCTTCTTTAGAACATTAAGTCGTTGCTAAGTTACGAACTTGAAGTAAGCTTGTATCTACACATTTACAGCCATATAATACTAATAAACGAAGAAAAAAGTCATAATGAGTTATAAGTTAATTACAACTTCAAAACGGTTCGAATGCTCCTTTTCTGAAAGCTTTGTTGAATTTGAATTGATAACACTATGGAGCACATCATATGTAAGAACTGTTATTTACCGTACGATCATCCGCGAACTCTTCCGTGTGGTCATTCCTTTTGTACTGAGTGTCTGGAATGGATCATCGAAAAAAAGTCTTTCTCAGTTTCTAAAGAAAGCACCGTCTGCTTCTACTGCCCGCAGTGTCAACAGGTTAAGATGAGCAGTGGATGTTTGTTTCTATTTTTATTATTTAAACGAAAAATCCATAAAATCTGTTTGTTCACCCAGACTGTTTCTATATGCACGGGCTGTTTATACAAGGGCCTGTTTAGACTTGCATTTTTGGTTAGGGGGCTGCGGCCTTTAGTGTTTTGTATGAACAATTCGTCGCCAGGCTCACTATTTTATTAAACAATTACTATTGTGTAGTTTAGTTTATTTTATATTCAAAATTAATGAAAATAAATTACTATAAGCACAAGAAAAAATAAAAAATAACATAAAAACAAAAAGCAAGTAAGCTATAAAATCACGATGTTCTAGTTGATTTTTAAACTTTCATCATTCCTTTTTTTTATAAATTTCGCCTTTGTCGAGTTTGTTACAACTTATTTTGAAATTTTAATTTATATTTCAAAAAATATTTGTGGGGCTAAAATTTGTGTTTGTAAGGTCTAAGCCCACCTTAGCACGCACTGGCCACGTCCCCCTGTGTGTCTGTTTCTTTTGAGATGTTTTTTCACAAGGGGACACTATATTATCATATCATGAACTTGAACTTTTAGTATAACGCTTTTGATCAAGTGTAGGAATACAGTGCAGTGTACAGTCGCATAAGTCAATCTTGACAAGTAAAAAATAACCGCAGAAAAAGTTGAAGTTAGAGTAAATTTATTTGACTGGTTTTTTACTTTAAACTGCTTTGTATATTTTATAAATTCAAACCCAGCTATGTGAAACCGGGAAAGATTTGGGAGTAAAAGCGTTCAACAGCAACGACTTCATATCCAGCCTTGTTGACGTGACCGTCTTCAGAACTCCTCTGGAATGCAGGCACTGCTCAACAAAACAGCGACCCGGCGTGGCACCGGCTGAGCGCAAGTTCAGGAAGGTCTCGTGCTGTTGTTTTCGCTGTCAGAGTTTGATGTGCCCCAGTTGTCAGGCCGATCATGCCAAGCAGTATTCATCAGGCCATCCGATTGTCAAGGTCGATGGATTGAGAAGACCAATGCTGGATGCTTTTGAATTTTGTGAGCAGGAATGCAGCCCTAAGCTAAGACAGTCTGAAGAAAAAGTTACCAATTCTAATGTGTCAAAGCAGCCTGTGGTGAATGATTTTATCTCTAACGTGAAAGCCTTGGTTCGCGTTCCGCGGAAAAACCCAACTGAATTTTCTTGCTCTTTTGGAAGAGACGAACTCGATCCATGCTCCTTAGTCATGTGGAACAAAGACCAGATCTTGATGGTCAACAAGCAAGGACTGGTCAAGATATTCACTGATAGCGGATTGTGCGTGAAGGAATTGAAACTTTTACCGCTGCGATACGACGCTGAAAGGTGGCAATTGAACGGGATAAGTTCGAAATGTAAAAACTCTGAACAGCATCCATTTTGCCAGAATTTTGAAATTTTTTCAATTTCCGTTACGTGCTACGGCCACCTCGTGTACACCATGCAGCATAACTGCGTCAATGAATCAGATCTACAAGCCACCCATGCACCTGTTGCTGTCGTCGAAACCATAGATGGTCAGAGAGTAGCCGAGTACATGGTTCCTCTTGACGGACGGTTGAGAAAGGAATTCAACATGACCGAAACACAAGAAATCTCAGTTTCAAGCGTCAAGCCGCGAGGTGTTCTTGGTCTGAAAAACGGTCCTGTGCTGATTTCCGACCTGGGACTTCACGGTATTCACATCTTTGATACGGCACACAATTACGTCAGAAGCTTCGGCGGCCAAGGCAATGGCGATGCAAATTTGAACGAACCGATGTTCATGGCGGAGAGTTGTGCTGAACAAGGATGGTTTTCTGTTGTCGTTGTCAACGAGATGAGCTGTGAGGTCAAGGTAGGCTTTAAAATAAAGTTTAATCAGCGTAAAATAAAATAAAATTAAAAATATTAAAACTAATTATTATTATTTAAAGGTGTTTAAGATTAGCAAAAATTGCCTCGAAGTGAACTATCTCATGAAACTCGATCCAACCGGATGTCCAAGCAAGTTTCAACCTTTTCAAGTTTCTTGTGATGAAAATGGATATGTCTACGCTCTCGAGAAAAACAGCCATGAAATAAAAGTAACTCCATTCTTGCAAGCTGCCATATTACTTTAATGATGATGATGATGCTGATGATGATGATGCTGATGATGATGACGATGATGATGATGGTGATGGTGATGGTGGTGATGATGTTGATAATTTGAAAAATGATTATGTTCTGCCAGTAAATGTTCTAACAATTATTAATAAATAATAATAATAATGATAGCAATACAAAATATATTGTTAAATACTAATTAATACTTTTAAAGTTTTGGGTTATTTGTCTTTTTTATTAGGTGTTTGACGGTCAAGGCAAGTACGTAATAAGCCTTGTCAACAGAATATCAAAAGCCAGCAACTGTGAGATGATGTTGGCGTCGGGCTTGAGTGTTCTGACGTTTCTCTTGAAGTTTCAATCCCACAGAAGCAGTTGGGAGATTCGCAGTTTCGAGTGGTGCGTCACAGGTCCGAAGAAAGAAAATGTTGATAAAATTTCCACCAAAAATAAACCGATAGACACGAAAAGTGAGAAATCAACCAATAATCAACAGCAGCAGAAGCAACAAAAACAGCAACAGCAGCAACAAAAGCAACAAAATCAACAGCCAAAGCAGCAAAACAATCAACAAGATCAACAATCTCATGATAATAAACCTTCCAGTACTTGTTCCATGATTTGAGATGTTTCATCGAACGATTCATGTCAATTGGCATGCTCTGGTTTTACAGTTAATCCATAGATGGCAGAAGCTTGATTATAACTCAAATAGTTTTTATAGAAACATTATTAATGACTTAATAGCTTGTTGCATTGATAATTTTTTAGATTTAATTATTCGCTTAGGTTGTTTTCAGTAACTAAAAACCTAAACTGTTGGATTTGCTATATTACATCAAAGCAGGGTGTTTGTTACATTTTTTGGTGACCAGACCTGACCTATTTAAATATCTGACCTATTAAAAGTGCTATTAATGTTATTTTTTAATGAAGTCATTGATTAAAATGTTAACATCATTTTATTACGATTTCTTGATGACTGCTCATTAAAGTAACAGCATTCAACCTTGTCTGCTTCATTGTAATTTGGCTTTTTTCTTCGGCTTGCACATGAACCGAGAAATAATGCAGATGTACAACACCCATAAATTATTAAAAATGCAATATTCCTAATTTTTCCGAAGGGGGACAGACACCTTTCCCGGGGGGTCGAGGCAAGATTTGATTCGGGGAGCAGTTTGCCCCGCTGCCCCCCGAAGTCTACGCCTATGATTTTGTTATGATTGAATGTTGCCGTTTTTCATACAACTTTATATAGACCTAAAATCAAATATGTTTATAGGTCCAATCGATAATAATTATGTTTGTAGTTGCTTTACTACATATGGAATTACCGTTAATGAAAAATTATGGAAAACTTGAACAGAACATAGCATTATTATATTTATATTATAGGCTATCCAACTATAATTGGTCAAATAAATTTCTATATCAACTTTGCATGAACCGAGGTCCGGGGAAACAATCCAATCAGTCACTAGGGGCCGGGGGAGAAGCGCTGGGAGCGCCATCGAAACTTTAGCCTGTGGGTTCCAAATTCTTAAATTCGCCTCTGTTAATAATAATGCATTACCTGCACTGTTCCATTGAAGTTTGATGAAAAACATAGCACATATAAATGCACCTTGTGGCTCCCACAGCCATGTTACATATAATCAGAACAAAGATTCTGCTTTTTTTCCTGTACTGGACATTGGGACATGTTTCGATGAAAAATGCTGATCGACATTCTGGAGAACAAAACTATTTAAGATTGTTCAAAGTACTCGTCTGTACAGAAATTGTTATTGAGATACACTATATGTATTTATATTTCATAGTGTATACACTATATGTATTTATATTTAATAGTGTATTTCAAATTTGTAAGCTGCTTTTACCACTTACTAAACGTTTTTAGATATACTTTTATAATTTAAAATCTTCAATAAACACGATCTGAATTCACTTAACTTCGTTTGTTTATTTTAAGTTGAAAAGATCCGAATATTATTTTTGCATTAAAATTTCTAAAGTTGAACCTACTTAAAGAAGTTTTAAATCAACAAAACCGTCCAAAGAAGAGTTTGCAAACTCTTGAAACCTCATTGAAATTCTAATTTTGTCTTTCACTCGTTTCTGTATATATAATTGAACTCTCATTCACCAATGTACTGGTTTCGGTCGATAAATTTCAAATTATTATTCAGCAGACAAGATTAGATTCAAAAATTCAATCTAATTTTTCCGTCACAGTCAATTGACATATTCTTCGAGCGCTGAAATGAAGGGAGACCAAGAAAGAAAAGATCAGATTTAAAGGTAAGTGCTCTTACCAATAACCAACACTACAGTTTTTGCAGAAGGGTTCAAACAGCCTCTAATGTTTGAAGCAAAGATGTTAATTCGTGGTTATAAAATGTCTGCGATGGTTTTTAAGAACATTTAAGCTGATGTCAAAAATGGGCCTGGAAAATAAAAACAAATTGAAACTGGTTTTATTTTGAGCTGTGATACATTTTAAGCTCAGCTGTTTAATTACGACGTCCGTGAGTTCTTTAAATAAGCAATTAGGTACAAAGGGTTTGTTTGTTTTAAACAAATTGAGATGTTAAGAGGACAAAGATTCACAGTAATAAGTCCTTATAATAACAATTTACAACTTTCAGAGAGCCGTGAACAGTGGAGAGAATTTCAAGGCCACTTTTTCAATTTTATTAAAACCTTCTTTTCAATACTATGATCAATTGAAAGCCATTTTTAAAATAATTGTTTTAATTAATTTGACAAATTCATAAGTTATGTCGTTAATTATTACGATCTTTTATCAGGTTTTATGCTGGTATAAAAATTTAGATAGAAATATGAAACTACGATTCTACATAAAGAAATGTTAAAAAATTGAATTTTAAATAATAGAATACAGTTAATTTATATCAATAAAAGCTATTAATATTAATAAAAATTGATAAAATAATTAAAAATTAATAATATTAATATAAGTTATTGTTATAAGTAAAAGTTATTAACACAAATAAAAGTTATTATTATAAAAAAGTTGTTATTATTAATTAAAGTTATTATTATAAATATAAAGTTATTCCTATTAATAAAAGAAATTCTGATTGGAATTTTTTGTAAAAACATGAGATAATTAAGTTTTAAAAACAAATGAGAAAACAAAGGAGACTTGCAAAAGATTTTTTTTCTTCGGCAAATAAATTTTATTGAAATTTTCGAGCAAGCTGAGATCGAAATGAGTGTACTCATTACTCAGATCCTAGCTTATAAAGAATATTCTATAGTCGGGGAGGCAGGTACGACGTATTGCAGGTATACTGCTGTACACTGCATAGTAGGTACATCGTACATGATACAGACACACTGTATACTGCATAGTAGGTACATCGTACATGATACAGACACACTGTATACTGCATAGTAGGTACATCGTACATGATACAGACACACTGTATACTGCATAGTAGGTACATCGTACATGATACAGACACACTGTATACTGCATAGTAGGTACATCGTACATGATACAGACACACTGTATACTGCATAGTAGGTACATCGTACATGATACAGACACACTGTATACTGCATAGTAGGTACATCGTACATGATACAGACACACTGTATACTGCATAGTAGGTACATCGTACATGATGCAGACACACTGTATACTGCATAGTAGGTACATCGTACATGATACAGACACACTGTATACTGCATAGAAGGTACATCGTACATGATATAGACACACTGTATACTGCATAGTAGGTACATCGTACATGATACAGACACACTGTATACTGCATAGTAGGTACATCGTACATGATACAGAAACACTGTATACTGCATAGTAGGTACATCGTACATGATACAGACACACTGTATACTGCATAGTAGGTACATCGTACATGATACAGACACACTGTATACTGCATAGTAGGTACATCGTACATGATACAGACAAGAAGTACTTCACAGTTCACAACACGTCAGTACAATGAAATCTTTTCTTCTGGTTAATTATAGTTGCGCACATTTTTTTTCATAAAATAATTAACGACCTTAAGACTTGAAAGATGCGTCTCAAATGCAAATTTAACTGCACACTCGCAGATTTTATATTTTTTATACTTCATAATAATATTAAACAACCAAGTCGTATAAGGTACTGAGAAAAGCAGGTTTAAATTTAAATTCAAATTAAATTAAAATAATGACATAATTTTAAACATATAAAATTATTGAATGCAATTATGATAATCCAGAATATCTCTCCTGTTTATTGTTTATTAAACCCAAATTGCCAATTTAAAAAATGCGAAATTTAAAAGATTAAAAATAGATTATTTTAAGATAAATAAAAATAACGTATTTTTCTGGGTCACGTGCCCACTAAAAATAGAATTATTCTTTCAGGAAAATTTATATAACCCACAGCTTTCAAAAAGAAAAACGATATTTTACGCCAGTAAATAATATTTTACGCCAGTAAACGATATTTTACGCCAGTAAACGATATTTTACGCCAGTAAACGATATTTTACGCCAGTAAACAATATTTTACGCCAGTAAATAACCTGAAAAGAAATATACAAAGAAAGAAAGAAAGAAAGAAAGAAAGAGAGAGAGAGAGAGAGAGAGAGAGAGAGAGAGAGAGAGATGAGAGAGAGAGAGAGAGAGAGAGAGAGAGAGAGAGAGAGAGAGAGAGAGAGAGAGAGAGAGAGAGAGAGAGAAAAGATAAAAAAGAGAGAGAAGGAGAGAAAGAATGAAAGAAAGAAAGAAAAAGAACGAGAGAGAGAGAGAGAGAGAGAGAGAGAGAGAGAGAGAGAGAGAGAGAGAGAGAGAGAGAGAGAGCGAGAGAGAGAGAGAGAGAGAGAGAGAGAGAGAAAGAAAGAGATATTTTGTAATTAGGCAGCTTCTAGTTTTAGTCAAATCATTTTTTAATGATAAAATAATACGTCAATAAAATAGAAAAACTTTCACCACAGTTTTCTAAATACTTGATATGTGGAAAACCTATGTGAAAATGGAAAATATGAGAAACTTTTGAATCAATATGGAAAAAAACGGAATTTTTATTGAAAGTCTTTGATTTGAAAAATTACTTTTTACTTTTTTTGAATAAACTTTCAAAAAGTTTAATAAATGTTTTTATATATTTCTTCAAATTTTGTCCAATCAATTCTAAAACTTTATACAATGCAATTTCACTGTTCATTGCCAGTTCTTCAATACGCCAGTTTTTAACTTGTTTTTATGACGGTAAATATGTTTTTTACATACTTTTATTTAACTTACAATCTCTGTTTGTGTGTCTTTCTCTGTATGCAAATCTTGCAAGTAAAATTTAACCAGCTTTTTGACTAGCTAAGAAGCTGAAACTTTCAGCACAGCTTTATATTGGATGACAATGCATGATTCAATTAAAAAAAATAAAAAAACCTAATTTGAACATCTTTCGTATTTCTAAATCGAGTGTATTTGAAATAAAAGTTTGTGTTGAAAAACTCGTTTTCTCCTTTACTTGTTAAGCGTCAAAAGGTCCCAGCGCATGGCTCAAACAAGCAAGCAAGCAAGCAAATACGAGAAATTAATATATAAAATTTGAAAAAAAGAAAAGTGTTAAAGTAAAAAATAAATAAAGAAAGAATGTAAAGAATATTAAAATCATAGGAGATGATCAAAGATTTTAAGGTTACAAGCAGTATGATTCTCATTAATGGTAACTGAAGTCAGAATGGAAATAGAAATTTATTTTTGTAGACAATCGGAATAAGAAATAGAATTTAAAATTTGAATAAAATTAAAAATTGGAATGGAAATGGCGTGAAAAATGAAACTAAAATGAGAATTAGAAATTATTTTTTGATTCAAAATGGAAATAAAATAAAAAATAAGAATTATTTTTTATAATAAAATAGAATTAGGTTGAGAAGTAGGAATTATTGTCCGATTTAAATGGAATGAGAATGAAAGGAAGATATTAGTTTTGAATATAAAATGGAAATAACATGAGTGGAATATTGCAAATAAAATAAAAATGGAATATTTTTCCTAAATTAAAAATAAATAAAAAGTTATTCTAACCTGTTGCCAATCGGGGTTATCAATTTTAAGATGGCGGTAACCAATTTGTAGCGAACGTTTGCAGCACAAGTTCAATGAAAATAATTGATTGAAAAGTTTTTATCCGGAGGTTTTTAAATTTCAAAAAACCGATTTTTCCTCTTTTTTTAATTTCTGAACACTTAACAATTCAAACTCAGCAATTATATCTGCTATACTGCTATAGTCCATTAAACTATTATTTCTGCTGTAGCCCATTAAACTATTATTTCTGCTGTATCCCATTAAACTATTATTTCTGCTGTATCCCATTAAACTATTATTTCTGCTGTAGCCCATTAAACTATTATTTCTGCTGTAGCCCATTAAACTATTATTTCTGCTGTATCCCATTAAACTATTATTTCTGCTGCATCCCATTAAACTATTATTTCTGCTGTATCCCATTAAACTATTATTTCTGCTGTAGCCCATTAAACTATTATTTCTGCTGTATCCCATTAAACTATTATTTCTGCTGTATCCCATTAAACTATTATTTCTGCTGTATCCCATTAAACTATTATTTCTGCTGTAGCCCGTTAAACTATTATTTCTGCTGTATCCCATTAAACTATTATTTCTGCTGTATCCCATTAAACTATTATTTCTGCTGTAGCCCGTTAAACTATTATTTCTGCTGTAGCCCATTAAACTATTATTTCTGCTGTATCCCATTAAACTATTATTTCTGCTGTATCCCATTAAACTATTATTTCTGCTGTATCCCATTAAACTATTATTTCTGCTGTAGCCCGTTAAACTATTATTTCTGCTGTATCCCATTAAACTATTATTTCTGCTGTATCCCATTAAACTATTATTTCTGCTGTAGCCCGTTAAACTATTATTTCTGCTGTAGCCCATTAAACTATTATTTCTGCTGTATCCCATTAAACTATTATTTCTGCTGTATCCCATTAAACTATTATTTCTGCTGTAGCCCATTAAACTATTATTTCTGCTGTATCCCATTAAACTATTATTTCTGCTGTAGCCCGTTAAACTATTGCTCGAAAAGTCTTTTACTTTTGTTTCCCTTTTTTATGATCTCCATTATTCTCCACTATTGTCTTTAATTACTGTCTTCGTCTTTCAAATGTCAACATAATACGCGTCTTTGCAAAGAAGATATGTTTTATAATGATGCTTAATGGATGATATTAGTGTTGTAGGTATTGCATTATGTTCTTAAGTTTTGTTTCATTGCGCTTTATTGAGCGTTTCGACCGAGTTTGTTTTCACAAAATCAAACCATACTGGATGATAAATAATTTGAAACTTTTATTGCGCTACCAGTGATGATGACTCTGGTGATTGTTAATGCATGTATTGTTATGTTAACTGTTTACTGTGACAATAAATGGTTGTTGCTACCTCCCTCCCCCGTACCCCTTAGTGACACCATTGGGTGCAGATTAAAAATAAAGCAAACTTTTAGCTCAATCAGGCCTCATCATCGATCAACTTATTCTTGACTTATTAATGACAGCACATCACGTAAGAAAATTCATTCAATTGGGTCACGAGAAAAAAAAGAGAATGCTTGATAATCAGCCACAGAAACCTATCTGAAATTCGCCACACAAGTGCATTTCCTAACACAATACAATAATTTTAAGTTTATTTTTTTAATTAAAAATATAATAGCTACTGGATAGTGGATATACACATCTTTTGAGTTTTCCCAAAATTTGATTTAGACATATCTGATCATTGAAAGATTTTAAAAACTAAAAAGTAGAAAATAAAGTTACAATTTACAAAGTATATAAAAAAAACTTTAAAAAACACATTTTTACTACGAAATGCATTTAAGGGAGAGCTACGTTGGTGTATAAGCCGATAGGCAAACGCTTCATCGCTACGCCACCACCAACTTGTTTACCAGATGAGTCATAATGAGCAACCAGTGCCGGGGTTATGGTGTGAGTGTTCCCCTCAAAAAAACATTAGTGGAGCCCTTTACTGAAAGGTTACATGGTTACATTTTCTCCAAATATATCCGATGACCGGGTGGTATTTTTATGGGGGATTTGAAGTTACCTAATTGTGGGCAGCTGTAGATATGGGTCAAATGATAAGTGCTTGATAAACAGTATCATGCGTAAATCTGCTTTCATTTATTTCAATGTTGTGATTAAAATATGCGTGTGTTTGTGTGTGTGTGTGATTGTGTGTGATCAGGAGCTCGTACCACTGAGTGCAAATATGGATTGAACAAATCAACTTAATTAAAATATTTATATTTAACATTAAAATTTCTTTGTTTAAGAATCACTTCACATGCTGTGCAAGCGTTACATTTACTCTATCGTCCGATTAATTCGGCCGACATTTTGAATTCAATAAGTCGTAAAACTAATTTTTTTTATGAACAAAACTTTGAATATCTTTCTGATTTCGTGATTAATACCAGACTTTATCACTTACAGTGTTGAATATCAAATTTAATAACTCTTTTTTTTATTACTTATTAGCACCCATTATTATTATTATTATTATTATTATTCATAAAATGTTTTCATCAGCTTGAAGCCTGCAAGTATATAAAAGTAAAGAAAATGCGTTTGTTGACATAGCAAATTATTGTTTTGTTATGGCTGACAATGAAGCAAGAGAGCGGACAAAACCAATCAAATGTAACATCGTTTCTCATCTAAATGAGCGTGACCAAAAACGCAGATTGGTCACACACACATACATACACACACACGCACACATACAAACACACGCATACACACACCACATGTGCGCTCTTGAAATATACGTGAAGTTGGTCTACACCGCGCCAAAATGGTTATAAAACCAATTCTAATTAATAACGTAAGTTCAATGCAATACAAATTAAAACAAGTAACATTTTTGAAACGTTCTCATAAAAAGAAAAAAAATCTTTTGCAAAGGCACGCAGTCCCTGAACATGACCAATTAAAAAAAAACCTTAAATAGATATGCCTTTAACCTGATTTTAAATTTAGTGTCTATTTACTGTCTATGGATTGGTAAACAGGCACGAACAAGCTGTTCCATTTAATCGGACCTGAGATGGCCACAGCTTGGTTTCCAAATTAAAGGCGAGACAAGGAAGGATGCAGATGAGATCTTCCTTGCCAGCAGAACGCAGACGACGCCTTGCAGGAAACGACGAGCATGGAAAGACGAGAGATGACAAATAAACTGGAGAAGAGCCTGAGAATAAATTATTCATTAAAACATTTGATGTAAATTTTTTATTTATGAATGATGAACATAAGTAATAATTATAATTATAAATTCCAGCATCACAAGTGGTGTTTATTTAAATAGTCGAATGAAAACCATTAAAAGCGTGAAAAAACACATGAGGTTGAGAACATGCAGTTTAATGTCAAGGTACAATAATACATAGATATCTATAGATATTATTGTATAGACAGTTGATAAAAAAGGTTAATCCAAGGCACCTATTGGTGCATAAATTATGCATCGTTACTCGCATCGTTATTTGCATAACGTTTGCATGGACGGAAAAAGAATAAATTGCAAACTAAGTTTGGTATGTTCATGAAGTAGAAATATAAATTTTTAATGAAGAGATAACCATGTAAGGCAAGGTGATAAAAAACAAATGCTTTGTTTAAGAAGGCGAGCCAGTTCCATGCCTTGGTCGAGAAAAATGGAAAACCCGACCAAATTATGACATGCGACAGGTATTACCTGTTTCCTACTTGGTGATTTTTGTTTTAATATACCTGGTGTAGAAGACTATAAAAAAATTTAAAACCGGGGAAGGATTGATGGAAGGAAGGAAGCGAGGGATGAATGAACACACCTCCATTAATCACACACGTGTTTGTTTAACAACGAATCTTTTTTGTGAGCAGACATCGTTGATCATAAAGATAGATGGAGGGAAAGAAAGAAAACAGAACAGAGTTGGTGTAACACAACGGTTTGTTTTGACAAACAATGTACACTGATGGGATCATCGCAACTGATCCCAGGACAACTGATCCCAGGACTACTGATCCCAGGACTACTGATCCTAGGACAACTGATCCCAGGACAACTGATCCCAGGACTACTGACCCCAGGACAACTGATCCCAGGACAACTGATCCCGGGACAACTGATCCCACGGACAACTGGTCCCACTGACAACTGATCCCACCGACAACTGATCCCATAGACAACTGATCCCATATCTGCATCATTTTATATTTCATTGTTTCTGCAATCAATAAACTGATATTAACATACATAATTTCCGATTTCTGTTTGTATGTACGAATGTATGTGTATGTATGTATGTATGTATGTATGTATGTATGTATGTATGTATGTATGTATGTATGTATGTATGTATGTATGTATGTATGTATGTATGTATGTATGTATGTATGTATGTATGTATGTATGTATGTATGTATGTATGTATATATGTATGTATGTATGTATGTATGTATGTATGTATGTATGTATGAGTATGTTTGGATGCTGTAGTGATGGTCCTAGTCATGGACTCCTAAATAAGCCGATAAGAATTATTGTTGGAGTGACTGTTCATTAATTTATTTAATTCATATCTTCGAAAAAAACAACTTCTGAAATGAGCTAAACTCTATTATTTCTGGATTGGCACGGTTCCATTTCTCATTATGAACTTCACGTAGAAAGGAGTGAAACTATGAAAAGTAATACGAACTTGTCAATTTCATTTCTACTGTGTATCGTGCCCTCGTGCGCTTATACTAAATATTATTTCTCCGTTTACTAATTGAAGTAGCCAGTATCATTATCACCACCACCGTTGTCGTATGCAGCCAGCCATCGTAAGCTGGCTACGTAAGCTGGCTACGTAAGCATCATCTGGTGATTGTCGTCAAAAAATGAGTTAAAATGAGTTGCTTGTGTCTATGGGATCAGTTGTCTATGGGATCAGTTGTCCATGGGATCAGTTGTTCGTGGGATCAGTTGTCCATGGGATCAGTTGTACTGGGATCAGTTATCCTGGGATCAGTTGTCCTGGGATCAGTTGTCCTGGGATCAGTTGTCCTGGGATCAGTTGTCCTGGGATCAGTAGGCACTAACCCACATTACGTTACATCATCCAATCACATTTCACCACTCACGTTGCTGAGTCACATCAATACACAACAGTCACAACACATACTAAAAGCTGAAGAATCTCGCAGTGGATTTTCGCCATGTATTTCTTATGCACGCCGCTGTATTGCTGCTGTATGAATTATACGACTTATGACAGTTATTTTTAACGTAGGCTGACGAGGATAATTGTGATAATCTGCTTATATTAAAAAATGAAAATATTTTTCATGGTATGCTGGTCTATATTAATATCAGAAAAATCAAAATCTGCAAAGTTTTTCCACGATTGCTTGATTATGCAAAAGAAGGAGCTGTTCGGCTGCCAGCAGCAAGTGGGCGTAAAAAAAGAAAGAGACAGCGAGAGAGAAAGAGAAGAAGAGAGAAAGAGAGATAGACAGATAAAGAGAGAGAGAGAGAGAGAGAGAGAGAGAGAGAGAGAGAGAGAGAGAGAGAGAGAGAGAGAGAGAGAGAGAGAGAGAGAGAGAGAGAGAGAGAGAGAGAGAGAGCAGCTGTTGTGAGTTGTTTCATAAGAAGAATGGATGAATGGTGGATATCCATAAGATGTTGTGAATTTGGGAAGCATCAGTGTGCAGGTTGTTGCCATCTAATTACGACGCTACGATAGAATGCATTTAGGAATTCATTGAAGAATGCATGAAGGAATGCATGAAGGAATTCACTGAGGTATGTTGATTTTTATTCTAACAGTTTTTTTTTACTGCTGCTTTATGATGAATTGCAGTAAACTCTATTAAAATGATTTTACATAAATTATACAACACACACACACAAATACAAACAAATATTTGTACTGATGAGATGTTTAATAAAAATGTGAAAGTTAGATATGTTAATATCTTAAGAATGTGGAGAAATCCGCGTTTGTAATGTATAGAGCAGGGGGTTTCAACCTTTAATTTCATTGTCCCACCAGTTACAAAATTGAATGTTGGCGGACCACAGGTAGAGAATGTCAAGTAAAAATTAACTGCCTAGCAGCTCAGCTAGTGAAATTTATTTGCAGTTTCAGAATGGGGGATCTCTGTTTTTTTTAAATTACAGTACTATTGATTATAAACAAATAAATAATTATTTATTGATTTGAATTTTAGATTCGTTTTAAAACTAATTAATGTTTACGGCTGGTACAATTGATTGAAGTTATATAGTTTTTGATCGACAAATTTTAAAAAAATGTACAAATTAAAACATGAAGTAGAAAGCGTTTACATTTAATTTTAATTTATCATTATCAACAAAATTAAGTTATAATGAAATGACTAAAAATGGTGTTAATGTGAAATCTGTGCTTGTTTCGAAAAACACATAACAGCAATATCTACTTTTATATTATATTATATTTTATATTATATTCGTCGAATAGAAGGCGTAAACAAATTGAACTCTTTTTGCAAAATGATTAAAAGTAAATATAATTAATTGGGCTAATTTACCGATAAAAACGTTAATTGGTTTAATGTACTTAATAAAATCATTAAAATTTAACAAAATATTTGTAATGGTTATTCATTGTTATATTACAAGTTTTTAAATTTATAACTAACTCATTTTTGGCGTACCACCTAGTGACATCTGGCGTACCACGACAACCGCGGGCTGAAAACCGCTGGTATAGAGGTAGGGACTCGGTAATGTTTTGAATTTTAACGATTGCGATTCATCAAATTGTGAAAAATAAAATTTCGCTAAAACCTCAGATCGTAAAATCATTATTTTGTTTCCAGACAATCATTCACTTTGCACAAACTTGTTTGTTCAGTCTCGTCTCAACCACGACCGTCCGTTTCGCAGTTTCGCAGCAGCCCAGAATAGTTTTTTTCAAGTGCGGCGAAAAGTTTTCAAACTATGATCATGTGATCATGTGATCATGTGATCATTTTCTTTGTTTTCTTTTTTAATTTTTCCAAGACATTACTTCTACATTTCAACTCGAAGCGAGGCGTGGCCATTTTCATATGGCCAGCCATTTGGTCCAACAGCAACTTTTCTCCGATTCCCAGTCCACCATATACCTAAATAAATCAATAAATGTCATGTCAATTTGTTCGCTAGATATAATAAATTAATTAAGTTCATCTGATTGTTTCAAAATCAACGTCTACATTCCTCAATAAACAGTGTCCAGAATGCATTTCTACACCAGTACTCTGCAGAAATGATAACAAGTTTATCAACGTTCACTTGCTATGCTGAGAATGGATACACTGATAGTCTATCTTGCAACTAAGCCTATGGGTGCCCGCAATAATTTTGCAGGGGGCAAGCCTTCACTCTTTTTTCTCTTCTTCCTTTTCTCCGTTTTCTCAAACATGTGTGGGGGTCTGTAGGGCTAATGAGCCCCTAGACAATTTTTTTAAATTTTCTGCGCAACGTTTGGTAGATAAAGAACAGTTGTCAATTAACTTTATTTTATTTTACATCATGATAAAAATTCCAAAGTGTTTTAAAAACACGCTGAAAAATACAAAATTGCTTTAGTTGGAAAGGTGTATATTATTGACAGAGCTAAACTGTCTATTTGCCAAAATTAATAGCCTATTATTGCCTTTACTGAATGAATTATTGTCAATAAATTCCTTTAAGCTACACTTTGAATTTTGATAACTGATTAAACCTGTCTTAGCAGGCCACGCTAATTTTTTTTTTGAGGGCCACTCCTACGATATCTCCGGCATTGCGTACAGCTATAAATATAAATGAACATATTAAATTAAGTAATACATGTTGGAATAAATATGACTTAGAATATTATTATTAATATCATCATCATCATCATTACCATCATCACCACCACCATCATCACCACCATCACCGCCGCCACTACTACCACTACCATCATCATCGTCATCGTCATCATCATTATTATTATTATTATTATTATTAAACAGTTAATAACGCAGCTATTTGAACAGTCGTCGATCATTCCTGACGGTCTGGATAATTTTCGAAACAATTTAAAACATGATAATTGTGTTCATGCCTATAGACTAACAATACTATTATCAGGATTTTATTAGACTATTTTATAAATTAAGATTTAGAATAATTATCATCCTATGATAATGTCAGATATGTCACATAATTATAGTTATAGAATACTCAAATAACACCCACTCTGGCTCCTCGAATCCGACCAATAATATTCAACGGATGAGCTAGTGAGCTTCCACACACATACATACATAATATATCCACTAGGGCTGCGTGGGTAAGACAAAATCCGTACTCGACCCGACCTGTCTATTTTTCTTTTCATATCCGTACCCTACCCTACCCTACCGAATCACAGCGTAATGGGTAAAAGATGCACCGCTATTATGTTGTATTTTCATGTAAAACTGTGATTTTTTGGTTTGCAGCCCGTGGGTTTCAAAATTTTAATAGGCTTACTTTGTAGTTGTCGACCGTCATCATCATTATTATTATCATCATCATCATTGCGGACTTTGCGGACTTATCCTCCCCGATCCGTACCCGCAAATACAAATATGCACATGGGTACATGTAAACCCTAATACACACACCCATACTCAAATACACATATTTTTAAAGTTTCTACAGTAAACATCAGGTAAGCTTCCACACGTATACTGCATACACGCACGCACACACATGTTTATCTTCACAATATGAGGATGGCCTTAAATAAATATTTTAGATGCACGAGTGGATGTGATGCTTTATGATGCAAAAGAATTTTAGAATAATAAAGATATAACAGATGCAAAAGGATGGGCTTCAGAAAAAAAAGAAAAGGTCTATTTTTAATTAAACAGCTACAGGAATTAAATTGAACTTGACACATCTAAGCAACGTAAATAACAAATAACAAAACTTATATGCCACTGCATTGGTTAAATATTTCAGATGTCGAAAACCTTCTAGACAGCTTGTTTATTTATGTGAGTATACTTAGTGAACGTTGACCTAGTTAATACACGTGAAAGTTCTACAGTGAGGTTTTGAGTGAGTGAAGCTCGGAAATTATATAACTAGACTTGGGTTTTGATCCGCACAAGCTCTTGTATTTTTTTAACACCTGGGCCACATAATTATAATTATAGAATAATTAAATAACACCTGGGACACATAATTATAATTATAGAATAATTAAATAAAACCCATGCTGTCTCTTTGAATCTACCCAATAATCAACAGTTAAGCTTCCACATACATTTACACACATACATGTTATGAGACGTGTTGGTCTAGTAATTTAGACACCTCCGGTCATCTGTCATTTTGGAAAGGAAATTTTATAAGAATTTGGACAAGTTTTGGAAAAAGTATCTACGATTACCCCCTTCCCTCCCTCTGTCCATCTGCTATTGTGGAAGAAAACAGTTTATCGGAGAAGTTTGGAGTATGGATTTAAAACTATTTGCCGCCCCACTTCATGCTAAAATGACGCATCAGTCTTCCCTAATTTTCAATTTTCTTCTCAAAGTCAAGTGGTCTGAAGGAAACACTGCTGGCAATATTTCTCAGAGGTTATTATTTATTATAATTTTCCCGACGACAAAATGTTGTAGGAAGAAAAAAATAAACCTCAGGGACTAACGTCTCATGAGGAAAAGGTGCAAAAAACGAGCACTATAAAACGGTGAAGAATTTTGCTGGATCAAAAACTAGGGGTGACAAAATAGGGCAAAAAGTTAGTGAGAACTTTCCTTAAACCGTGTTGGCCAATATAACAAATATTGAAAAATAGTCTTTTAATGTAACCCAAGAATATCTTGATATAGCAAGATATTCTTGATGTAACCTCTGCGAGTATGCAACCAAATGTTTCCCAATTAAATTTTAATTGCAATCAATATATTTCTTGACATGGTATTTCTTTTAACTCTAGGGAGTACAGGAGTAGCGAAGCAAATGAGACTAAGATAACATGAAAGTGATATCAATTGTTTTATAAAAACCTAATTTGCAAGCAAAAGGGTTTTATTCGGATCGATCAATTAATTCGTGCTTACTTTTTATAATAAACTACCTGGGATACCCGGTGTGACCCGGATTTTAGGAGGAGGAGGAGATTTTGCCATAAAAAGCCATCCGGTTGGCAGATGTTTTTGCAAATTGGACACAAGCCAGACTCTGCCAATTTCCTCAAACAACTTTTAATCAAATCAGTTCAAGTCTTAAAATTAAATGATGATGCATTAATACATTCATTTTTATATATTAGATATAATTTAAATCATAATTTCTGCACGCCCCTCATCAATAGCGGATAAGGACGACACAATGATTATTTATGAGCTTGGTTAATGAAAAATTTAAAAAAAGAAAAGAAATGCAATGCAGACACGTAACATTAATGTACAAGGGGAAGTATTTTTGTTTATCAAAAAATGATTCGAATATTTGATTTGTTTTTTAATTCTTTGTGGAAACGATTTTAGATTTTGCAATTAGTTGCTTCAAGAACAGTGGCATTTTGCTTAGTCATTTGAATGCTGCTGTAGTTTTGTCTTGTTGTTTTTTTTTAATTATCTCATTTATGTATTATTATCTATCACAACCTGCATTACTCTGAAACGATGAACAATATTAATGAAAATTTCCAGATTTTGGTTAACTGCATTTACTTTGAGTCTCATTTCTGGGACACGGTGTCTGCTATCATCTCATAAACTCATCAAACTGCTTTCGTTTTGTTTAAATTAAATTAAAGTGATCCGTTTTTCTGTTGTATGTATGTATGTATGTATGTATGTATGTATGTATGTATGTATGTATGTATGTATGTATGTATGTATGTATGTATGTATGTATGTATGTATGTATGTATGTATGTATGTATGTATGTATGTATGTATGTATGCATGTATGTATGTATGCATGTATGCATGTATGCATGTATGCATGTATGCATGTATGCATGTATGCATGTATGCATGTATGCAACTATGTATGTATGGATATGTCCATTCCCTTTGTCGACAAGAGAGTTTCATTGGAAATTTTGTTTCCATTAAAAATCTTCTAAAATGCTGACAGGAGCTCAACTGGAATATTTCTTTAGCAAATTTGAGTAACGCATTAGTTTAGTTTGTTTGTATCGGCCTGTAGCAACTTTGAAATATTATTTCCATTTTAAATACTTCTGTTAACCCATATTGCATTAAAATACTCTGAAACGATTCTTGTATGCTTTAGCTTAAGCATTTATTTGTCTCTACCAGACTTATATTTAGTAATGGCTTTCATTTATCCTCATAAAATACGTGGTCTTTTAATTTAAGCATCACGAAGATAACAACTTTCCAGGCACAATGTCATGAGTTTGATATTCAACACAATTGTAATGAGTTTCATGGAAGTTGGAAGCTTAGAAACATATAATCGATTTTAGCAGGTTTTTATTTTCCACTTTTTAAGTCGGTTCTCATTCGTCATCTAATATTCATAACTATTGGCAGAGGTTCGACACAACCGTTCCATAAAAATTATTTATTTTTATTACAATTCATAAAATTTATTTAAGGGCTAATATTTATAAAACTCACTAATTTGTCGTTTTCTGCACGAAAACGTAACTATTATATATCTGACCATAATATTTCTCAGCCCCCCGAAATCCCAACGTAACCGGGCCCGGTTTACACCCATTTACAGATACAATACCTCTTCTCAGTTTGAAAATTGCTGACTCAACCCAGCCCAATCAAAGTAATTACGACACAGAGTTCACGCTGTGCAATAAACTCAACAGGGATTGAAAAATGTTAAAAATGTGTTAATAATAGAACTTCTTGTTTCTTATTTCGGCCCAACCGAATCCACAAAAATCTCTTCGTTATACTTCAATACATTGTCATTTTTCTTCTAAAAAGTTGTATCATTTTATAAAAAAAAATTGAATGTAGTAGTTAGTATGACTAGTTTGTTAACTGTGTTGAGGCTCGACGTTTTCAACTTTAAGGGTTTGGGTTTGTGTTTTTAATTTTCTAAACTTCGGTCTGGTTTGGGTATAGAAAAAAACTGGGTAGTACCAAGTTTCGGGCTTGGGTCGGGTAGTACCGAATTTCGGGGTCAGGTCGGGTAATACTAACCCACTAACTGAGGAATCAAAGACTATGTCGATCAGAGTAGCTGAAGGAAAGAACTCCAAATCGAGTAAAGAGGTAATCGGGATGATGATCTATCTAATAATTACTAAAAAAATGATCAAATGTTTTTTTATTAGAAATTTGTAAACAAAACAACGGCTAAGTGTTTAAAATTTTAAAGTGTTTTTAGTTTCCATATTTAACTTTGAGGTAATAATAACTTGAGTTACTATTGCAATCATCAACCAGTTTCTGAAAAAAACTAATTTATATTAAAATTAACAAGCAAACCCGTAAATTAAGTGTTTAGGTTTTTATCGTATTTTTATTAATACACATTTTAATTTAAACATTAAAACTCAAATCAAATATTATTTAAGTTTCTTTCAAACATTTAAGGCAGTTTTTTTAAACTTAGGGACAGTGTACTTCTGAGTGATCCAAGCCAAACAAAAAATAGCAGCCATTACACAATAATGAGAAAAGAAGGCAAGATGACGATGTTTTCATCGATCACCATCCGGCATTGAGAACTAAGCCAGAGGACGGCATAGATCAAGAGAACGAAAAATATAACAAAATGGTTCTAGAAAATTTTCTACCGTTTTTTCTTTCTTTTATTTACTCTTTTTTTATATTTAATATTTACGTATTTCTTCCTGTCTAAATAAATTATGTTTGAGAACAATAAACTATAATAAAAAAGCTCAAAATCAACATACATAATTTCCTGTGCATGTGTATATGTGTGTATGTATGTATGTATGTATGTATGTATGTATGTATGTATGTATGTATGTATGTATGTATGTATGTATGTATGTATGTATGTATGTATGTATGTATGTATGTATGTATGTATGTATGTATGTATGTATGTATGTATGTATGTATGTATGTATGTATGTATGTATGTATGTATGTATGTATTGCTAAAATTAGTGCGCCTAAGCTATGTTAGCTGAGTTGGTAGAGCGTTAGCCTTGAATGTGAATGTTTCACGGTTCGACTCTCCTATCACTGCCTAGTAGCTTATGTCAACGGACAACTTAGCGGGTAAAATCGTTTCTATTCGTGGGGCCTGTAAAAGAACAGCGCCTCTGAGCTCTTTGAGAGACGCTATATAAATTATCAAACATTTACATTTACAGGCGTGTGATATTATTACGCAATTGTACACTGTCCTTATGATCAAAAGGTACTGCAATCGAAAAATAATATATAACTAGAAATAGCCCGTCAAAAATGACGGATTTTTTTAAATATCATTATATATTATTTTTTTGATTGCAGTACCACCTCTTTTAATGCAGGTTTTGTTTATTGGAAACTTGGAAACATACAACTGTTCAAATCTAATGATGTCACCTGTAATTTCGAACTATTCAATTTGGTTCTGTAAGACTCCTAGACCCCCCCCCCCCCCCTCTAGAATGCGATGTATTTTAT
Source organism: Erpobdella octoculata (assembly GCA_963978895.1). Lineage (NCBI taxonomy): Eukaryota > Metazoa > Annelida > Clitellata > Hirudinida > Erpobdellidae > Erpobdella > Erpobdella octoculata. Next base: position 40,067,565 of record OZ022239.1, read on the forward strand.
GGATAAATGACCACTATATAAATCTAGAGAACATTGGCCCATCAGCTTCGTTAAAATTAGACAGAAGATACTCGTTCTTCTTTCTCGAAACGCTTTTGAAACTCCGAACGTGACTGTAAGAAACCGCCATGGCAATTCTCTCACGTTGCAACTTTAAAACCTCGATCAAAATGGTTAAAAGTAACTGTTTGGCTTACATGCATTAGATGAGAAACTAGTATAGATGTTTTATTGTAGTCACTTTTTGTCGAAGTTTAAATTTTTTGTCGTTTATAGGGAGTTTGAAACCGGGTTGGGGCCAGATAAGTGATATTCAGACGGATACTGGCTACCACCTGATATCCGGTTTATCCTTTATTAGGGTGTGAATAAACTCTTTTCCTCAGGTACCTTACACCACGTTTTTGGTCACAAACCACCGCAGAAAGATTATCCTCAAATATTATAGAGCATTTAAGAAATACACCTCCTTTCTTATTTTATGTATCTACCGAGTGTACGGCCCACCATTGAGTACAAAAATCTACAGTACTTTATTAGGACTATAGTACTATGGGCCTACACACACAAACACATCATTGCATACATAGGCATATACACACAATGGCACACATAGTCATATGCACACAATGCCACACATACGAGTAGGCACATATACACGCACACGTAGTTATATGATGAGCATTATTCAACATAATTCTTCGCAAGTAACTGATAGTGACGTATAAGTTCGGACGTAGCTTCATGAGTAGATAACGGATATAGCTGAATTTAATTTCTTAAAATGTTAACACTTTAACACATGACGAAGTAAGCATTTAGTGTAGTATTTTCTTTTTTACTAAGTTATCAATTTTAAATTTTATGAGTTTCATGGTTGACTTAATAGTTAAAAAGTAAACACATGGATATTAATGCAGATTTGTACACCCTTATTGATTTATTCATTCAATTATTTGTATAAGATAACATTTACTTGAAGCACGGGCAAAGAAACTGCTACTCGTACACACTCCATGTCTAACTTTCTATCGAGTTCATAATACATTTGTAATGTTTTAAATTTTATTCCTTTTTTTATTTCATTCAAATTTTGTCCAAAAATCTGGAAATTTGATAGAATGCATTGCCATTATCATCAATTCAATACACCAAATTTAGGATTGTCTAGATGACGGAAAGTATGTTTGTTGATCGTCACAAGATTCCAACGCGTTTCATCAAGTAAGCAAGAAAGCAAACTAACGATTAACCAAGGGAACCGTAAAAAACTTCGTTTTTCACAAATGCTTTATAATTTTTGCAAAATAAATTTAATTATAATTAACATACATAATTTACAACGTATGTATGTATATATTTATGTATGTATGCATGTATGTATGTATGTATGTATGTATGTATGTATGTATGTATGTATGTATGTATGTATGTATGTATGTATGTATGTATGTATGTATGTATGTATGTATGTATGTATGTATGTATGTATGTATGTATGTATGTATGTATGTATGTATGTATGTATGTATGTATGTATGTATGTATGTATGTATGTATGTATGTATGTATGTATGTATGTATGTATGTATGTAGATTTAAATACGAACCGAGACAGAGATATAAAAGTTAACATAAGTGTATAGGAGTAAACATAAGTATATATAAGTTAACATATTTGTATCGAAGTTAACATAAGTATATAGATATTGAAATTATGAATCTAGCTGTAATATGTAAGATTTCAACGATTTTTTAAATAGCGAAATGCTTTTCAATGAGGAAATTGTTATCGGAATACTTGAATACAACCGCGGACCAAAACACTTTATGGAGAATGTTTTGAGAGTTGTTCGAGCAAATGCAAAGAACACACATCATGAGAATGTACATGAGACGATTTAATGAAAAGGTTATCAAATGACGACGGTAACATATGGTTGTCATATTTGTATGTATGTATGTATGTATGTATGTATGTATGTATGTATGTATGTATGTATGTATGTATGTATGTATGTATGTATGTGTGTGTGTGTGTGTGTATGTATGTATGTATGTATGTATGTATGTATGTATGTATGTATGTATGTATGTATGTATGTATGTATGTATGTATGTATGTATGTATGTAGGTATGTATTTATGTTAGCAATTTTGCATAACGCGACGGGTTATAAAAGTTATTACGTAATTGTAATTGTACACTGTCGGTCCTTAAGATAAAATAAAAAAGAGAGGGCGTTGCAATCGAAAAATAATGTATATTGAGATATAAAATATCCGTCATTTTACTTCAGACTTCTAAATACTTGAAATCTGAAGTATGTGAGAATGAAAAATATAAAAAAAATTTGAACTTTAATATCAAGGATTTATAAATACGAAATATTGTTTCAAAATTGAAGCAATAAGTCTCTGTCAGTGCGAGCAGATTTTTTTCAATAGTTATACATATTATGTCATATATATTATACTAGCTGACCCAGCAAACGTTGTTTTGGCTTATAAATTGTATTGGTTTTTTTATTAAAATTTTAATGTACAAAATTGTGACAATTAAAAAAATCAATCTCGAAGAGCAATCGAGTGTACAATGCCCGGGTTTTTGAAAATTTTTCTATCGTTCTTCTTTCTTGCTCGTTCCCCATTGCTCTCCCGTTTCCGCTTGTATATATATATATATATATATATATATATATATATATATATATATATATATATATATATATATATATATATATATATATATATATATATATATATATATATATATATATATATATATATATATATATATATATATATATATATATATATATGTATATATAATATATATACATATTATATATATATATATATATATATATATATATATATATATATATATATATATATATATATATATACTAGCGGGGTTACCCGGCGTTGCCCGGGGTTTTTAGAGGTTTTTCTAATGTTTGTCTCTCTCGCTCCCGTTCCCTTCTCCACTTTCCCGTTTTCGTAGCGTTCCCGGTCGCTTTTCCGCTCTCGGTCGTTTTCCAGCTCCCGGTCGCTTTCCCGCTCAGAAGTTCTGTTATCGATTTTCTCTCTTGCTCGCGTTTCCTTCCAAGCTTGCTCTCCCGATTCCAGTCGCTTTCCGCGTTCCCGGTCGCTTTCCGCGTTCCCGGTCGCTTTCCGCGTTCCCGGTCGCTTTCCCGTTCCCGGTCGCTTTCCCGTTCCCGGTCGCTTTCCCGTTCTCGGTCGCTTTCCCGTTCCCGGTCGCTTTCCCGTTCCCGGTCGCTTTCCCGTTTCCGGTCGCTTTCCCGTTCCCGCTCACGCTTGCTCTCCCGTTCCCGCTCACGCTTGCTCTCCCGTTCCCGGTCATGCTTGCTCTCCCATTCCCGGTCACGGTAGCTCTCCCGTTCCCGTTTCCGTTCCCGCTCATTTTCTCTTTTACATTCTTTCATAACTTCTGTTAGCCTATAAAACGCAAAATAGATTTGCTAAGACTATATATATATATATGAATGTTTGTGGGTTAGTTTGTCTATTATAGAAACGGGAAAGCACCCGGAACGGACAGCGAGCGGGAACAGAAAAGCAAGCGTGAGCGGGAATGGGAGAGCAAACGTGAGCGGGAACGGGGCAGCGACCGGGACGGGAAAACGACCGGGAGCGGGAAAGCGACCGGGAGCGGAAAGCGACCGGCAGTGGGAAAACGACCAAAAACGGAAAAGCTAACAGGAGTGGGAAAGCAGGTGGGAAAGGAAACGGGAGAGAAAGAGACAAACATTAGAAAAACCTCAAAAAACCTGGGCAACGCCGGGTATCTCCGCTAGTACATACATAAACACACACACAGACACACATACATGCACATACACATACATACATACACACATACATACGCACATACATATATATATATAGTTCCCGCTCGCTCACCCGCTCCGCTCCGCTCATTTTGTGACGGATTTCAAAAATTTTTTTTTTATTTTTGATTTTCATTGACTCTCAAGGTTGTGTGAAAATTTCATTACGATCGGATGAATGGTGTAGCAATGCATAAAGGACATTAACATACATAAATACATATATACAAACATTCATTTTTATATATATAGATATATATATATATATATATATATATATATCTTTGAGACACGCTCCAAGAAACACAACTCGCCATTTGGCAGAAACAACTTTTCGAGCCAAATTCTCGACCTTTCGGCACAAAACTCTCTGTTCGAGACTACAATTAGCCAAAAACTTTTCCATTAAACTTTTATTGTCAGACCGACGGACCGTTTCAGCTATGTCAGCCATCCTCAGGGTCAAAAGTAAAACTAGAAAAGTAAACAAACAGAAAGAACCGAAATTATCAAAGAATTAGCACACTAACAAAAGAAAAAACGAAAAAACACTCTACCTATCAAATCAAAAGAATATAAAATTTATACTATTGGAAATCAATTTTTGCGCTTTCGCTGTGTTATATTAGAAGAGACAAGAAATGCAAACGATGAGGATGAAAGTGACGATGATGATTATAATGGCAATTACAGCGATGGCTTTTACCCATACAGCCACGAATCTGAAACGAAAGCCTCCATAACAGACAACGGCACCGAATATTCAGGGTCAGATTTTAGTGAAGAATCTGACTCGGATGAAGCAACCGAGGATTTAGAAACGGACGAAACTCTAATGGAGAAATACGTCAAAGTTAACTTGACAAAAAAAGAAGACACTGATTTGAGAGACGATGGCGATGATTTGAAAAAAGATCCGCTGGACGATACGAAAGTTGACACCGACGAAAGAGCCGAGTTGGAATGTGAAATGAAAACGTTCGATTGTAGCTTGGAAGAAAACAAACATGACGGCGATGAACTTCTCCAAAACAACAATATCAATGCAGCAAGCAAAAACTCTGAAAAAGATGAGCCAAGAACAGAGAACGATACCGAGGGTTCTAAATCAGATGAGTCCACAGAGGATTCTAGATCAGATAAACTAAGAGTCATTGTAAATCAAATAACAGTTTGATGAAGGGATTTATTGGATTTATGGAACATGTTTTCGAAAAACCTTTTGAAGAGTTTCTTGAGAAAGATCTAAAAGATGTGAAGGAAGAAGAAAAAGCAGACAGCTCCGATAAACCGTGCAAAGATGTTCAGAACGAGGCATGCAAAAAAGGCTGTGATGAACCGTGCAGAAATGGCGACGATGAGCCAAAGAAAGACTTTGTTGATGAGCCAAAGAAGGACTGGAAGAAACTGCATCAAACGGTCAAGAGACTTGACCATATTGTTTGCGAATTGCGGTCAAAGCCACGAGTAAAGATCAAGTTATATTATGATTGTGGCCGAGTCGCATTTCTCAAAAGCGACTGTGCTGTTCGGGACGAACAGAATTAAGAAGGGGGTAATCATGTAAAATCGATGATTTTACGATCAGTTTCCCATTGATAGAGATTAATAGGATTTATTAAGCTTCATGAATTAAAATTCCAATAAAACTGTAAAACCATTCTATTGAGCCCGGTATACGATTTGGTGATATCGTAACATCGTATTTGCTACCCAGAAATACAAACAGTAATGTTGTTTGGCACAGTACAAATTTCTGAGAAACCATGGAAGTAATGATGCCAATCGGCATTGCTATGCGGTAGAGGGTTAAGACATGGACGTCTATATAATAGTATCTGGACAGTTAGCCAATAATAGCCTTGTACCCAGTTGGTCCCATGACTGCGCAATGCTTCATATACGCATTATAAGTTTGATTTATAGCTAAATCATGTGGAGTGAAAAACACAACGCTGTTTTGAGATAAAACAAATATATTTTACTTAATCAAAATCCATAAAAAGTAAAAATCATAAAAAAATAAAGAAAAAGTAAACTTAAGAATTTTAAATTATAACAATTATAGTTATTTATTAGTAGTAAAGTCAAAGTTATTAGAAAATTTTCAATATTTTAACATTGTGATAATTAAAACAGTAAAAATTGTATGTTTTCAGTTCTGAGTTGAGATTCAAAGGTGTGCAATCAATTATTTTGCAGAAAAGTACTCTGTGACTCGATGACAATGACGACAGAAATAATTTTGCCAGTTCTGGTGATGCCTTGATTTCTTTAAAAACTTTCCAGCAATGTACGCATAAAATGAAAGCGTACTCTGATGGTCGTGTCAAATCTTCCTGCTACTGCTATCAAGGATCTGTTTTACAGAAATTAAATAGCAAGCACCAAATTATCGAGCCCATACATTTCATCAAGACATTTGATGATCTTTTTCAAAATGCTGGTCAATGGAATAGTTACCTAACTCGATTATCTTAAAGTGTTATAAGCTGCTGGACTTTCTGCATGAATCGTATATATGACATGATTGTGAGCCCTGGTGAGTAATGACAATGAAACTTGCTTTTTGTAAGCAGTTTGGCTTGTTCTGAAACAAATTCAAGTTTGCGTTGTTTTTCACTTTCAGTCGACGTTGAAAAAGCTGTCCGGACTCTAATTTTAGTTTTTTCCTTCTTTGATGCTGATTTGTATCGACACAGCTGGATTCAAAGTCTACTTCATTGAAAAAATTGAGCAAATTTTTGAACTGGCAGTTGGTTTCCAGTCTTTTCGAGGATTTGCTTTAATTATATTTCTGTAGAAGTATATTGTCATTTATAGGAACGCTATGAATTGTTGGTTTATTTTCGCCCGCCGATAGTCCCGGAACACTTTTGTAGTTGGTTTTGCAACGATATGCCTGGCCCTTGTGTGGCATTTTTAGCAATAAAAACTTTTATAATACAGAAATAAATCCAATTGTTCAAAATAGTAGCAATCCCAACTGTTTCCAAACGTCAATCAAGTCAAACTTACGATAGCGTAAAGCTAAAAATAGCTATATTTAAATAAACAAGTGTTGAGCGCAGTCACTAAACTAAAGCGTAATTTCAACAATAAATATTATTATATTTCAATGTTATAAACATTTTCAATGTTAAAAGTAACCAGTACAGGCTTTATAACTATAAATCCAAACGCAGACCGAACAACTCGAATACGAACAGCTAAATAGATATGGGACCAACTGGGTACAACACAACAGCTCAAAATGATTTGGCTCATTGTCCAGTTGCTATTATATAGACGTCCATGGTTAAGACTGTATGTTGGAAGCACCTAAGTACTTCCTGTCGTGGATCATAATTTGATCTTTTTAACTTTCCCCTCCTCATTTCTCCAGGCTTGGGACTGGCTTGCAAAAGCAAGCGGTGTTTGCGATCGGATGAATGGTGTAGCAATACATGAAAGACATCTGGACATACATATATAATATAATTTACATATATATATATATATATATATATATATATATATATATATATATATATATATATATATATATATATATATATATATATATATATATATATATATATATATATATATAAATCTTAATTATGCTAAAAATTATTATTTCCGTTAATTATAACGAAGACCGCCACTGCATTACGAATATGCAAAAATGTAGTTTTGTTAGTTTTCTGATGGGAATGATCGATCAATTTAATCCCGAGAATATTCACGTAATTGGACTGCTACTGTGTTCACCTGAGTTTGTATGTGATTTAATAAATGAAGTTGTACGAATTTGTTTGGTTCAGTATCGAATTGAGTGCAACGATCGAATTGTATTAAGAATGTAATTCATTGATTTCAATGGCAGTGCCTCAATTGGTGTGGAAGTTCAGAGAAGTATATTAATAATTTGTGTTTCATTTTGTTGCCCTCTCTTGCTGTGCTAGACGTTTGCTTCCATATCTCTTTCTCTTGTTTTCTTTCTTTCTTTCTCTTTTTCTCTACCTCTGTCTTTCTCCGTTACACTTGTTGTTTTTAGTTACTTTTTCCAATCAGATATCGCATTAATTGTAATTTAAGTGCTTTATAATCAAAAATCTCTAATTCAGTGGTACTCACTACAGGTGAACTCAATGCGTTTCGATTTTTAGCAAAATGTTTCATTTGTTTCGTTGCGCTTACCTGTAAATTTCTCGTTTTTATATTTCCAACAAAATTTCTATATCATAGAAATATTTCTATATCATAGAAGCTCAACTATATATTTATACATATATGTAAATATAGGACAATGTGTATCTGATCGAGATTCAAACCACTTGAGTAATTCGAACACAATTTGGCTTGAAGAAAGTCTACATTAAAGAGAAAGTTTTAAGAAATTAAAAAAAAATCTGCTGTAAATTTTAAGTTCTATGGGCAAAAAAAGAAAACTAAACTAGAAAACCCGGGTAGTTAATATAATATAATAATATGTGAGATAGAAATTAGAAATACTTCAGACCTACTCAAAGAGAGTCATGGTGGATAAATTAATCGGTTTTAATTCAGATATTTAAAAAATACATTCCCTGCTATCAAGACTGTCATCAGAATCATCGATATTCTAAAACGATAAACAAAAACCATGCACTGGTGTGAACTTGTCTTGTCTGATTCAGGCATAGAATACTTTAATAAAACACTTTTGTTATTGTAAGCACAGTCACTGAACTCGGTATTATTGGTTGCTGCAATGAATATGTAGATTTTTAGGCATTGAATTCGGTAATTTCAAAAGCACAAATTGGAACTTCAATCAGGCCCATTTTTCAATTGCCGTAATTAAATAAGAACTCGATCTGATGAAAGACTAACCCGATCCAACCGGATATGCAAATCTTGAACAACTGACCAAAAGGTTTTAGCGTCCGCTTTGTTTTTAGTTTCTGAAACGAAATTCAATTTTCTCTGTGTGCTCACCGACTAAGGGTCAGCGCTTGTCTTATGGTGGAAAACATCTGAAAGAGGGTTTGTTAACTTTGTTCCTTTGTTATAAATTCACAATGCTCTTATGTTGTAAGATTGCGATGTCGCTATGATATAAACCTACCATGTTGATAGACTGTTTAGCAGTTCAAGTGCTAGACTTGTTCAGTCTGGTGATAATTGAGTCTTTCAATGACAGTTGTTTTCTTCTACGAGAATCTGTGCATTTGTTAACATCTCTCTCTCTCTCTCTCTCTCTCTCTCTCTCTCTCTCTCTCTCTCTCTCTCTCTCTCTCTCTCTCTCTCTCTCTCTCTCTCTCTCTCTCTCTCTCTCTCTCTCTCTCTCTCTCTCTCTCTCTCTCTCTCTCTCTCTCTCTCTCTCTCTCTCTCTCTCTCTCTCTCTCTCTCTCTCTCTCTCTTCTTCTCTCTCTCTCTTTCTCCTTCTCTCTCTCTTTTCCGTTATTTCTTTTTCTCTCCCCTCTATCTTTTTATCTTTAGAAAATTTAGTTATTAACTAGCATTTTTAAATATCAATTTCTATTGATTGTGTGTTCCTTATTATAGAGTAGCGTGCAGGACTTGCTTGGCGTTTCTCGGGGTTTTAAAAGGTTTTTCTTTCGTTCTTCGTCTCTTTCACTTTTTGCTTTTTTTCCTTTTTCTTTTTCTTTCTCTTCTTCTGTTTTCTCTCGTTTTTCTTGCATTTTCTCTTTTTTTCTTCCTCCCTATATCTCTCCATTTTTTCGAACCTCTTTCTTTCTGTTCCACTTTCTCACATTCTCTCTATCTCTCTCTATCTCTTCTTGTCTTATCTCTTTCTTTTATGTTTCATCTTTTTCTCTCTGTTCTTATCTCTTCCTCTCTTTCTCATTGGTTGAAGTTTGTCTCCCATCGCTCCCAAAATTATACTCTTCTATTTGAATAAAATTTAAAAAAATTAATAAATGTATAATTTTGAAAATTATATAGAATTAAAATATCATTAAGATAATTATATCAATATATTCTAAGAAATTCCGAAACACGGTAAGCTTTTATAGTGGCCCGCATAGCCAGTCCCGAAGGGGGGGGCTCTGACACTTGCACTGAATTACGAAGCCTTAAAATCTTATCGATTACGAAGAGTTGAAATCGAAGAAGAACTTAATGATCAATTATAAAAGCTTATCGATGAAAGGTCTAACTGGAAAAGAGATAACAAACCCTCACGCGTCTTATCGACTCTGTTGTTGGAGTGTAGAGTCGAAACTTTCTCGAAAGCATATGGGGACTACTTACTTGCCAAATTTTGAGTGATAACCACTAACAAACACAGTATCAAATCTGATTTTGCTTTAATGTTGTTAATTCCAAACGAATTAGCTGAATTTTTTGCTTCAAGCACTGCTGGATTTTCAACTGTGATTTTGGCAAGATCAGCACAATGTTCGATGTGTTCTTAATGATTTTAGTAACAAATGTTTTTACCTGCTTTATATTTAAGCTGATATACCTTATTTTTCTCAATACATGCACAGTGCAATGATAGGTTACAGAAAATATTTAGATTTCACTTTATTTTAAACACCAGTACAATTTTCGGGCAAGTTTGTAAATGCCTTGAATGTATACTTTGCTGTTTTTTTAATTTTGTCTAATTAAAATAATTAAGATATTCGTCAACATTCTTGACTTTCACAAACTTAGCAAAATAAATTAACAAAAACCTTTCAAATGAAGCTAATTTTTTCTGTAATTGCCATACTTTAAAATATAATTAGTTTTTGCAGTCAGAAAGCCACACAATAACAACCGAAAAAGAAACAAGGGACAATAGACCAAAGACTCTAATACTCACGATTATAAAACCGCTATAGAAAACACATAAAATAAAATTACAAATATAATGTTAGTTTAAAATTAAAAAAAAAATAATAAAAAGTTGAATTGTTAATTCAACCCAGCCCTTGATTTGACCAAGCCCAGTCCTACCAGCTCAACTCGTGCGCCTGCGAATCAGCAATTGACATATGGCGCGCTACTAATTGTATTATTATTGTTATTATTATTATTAACCCAATCCATGTTCACCTTTGCACCAGATAACAATATGACAAATTACGTATTTCACCCATTAAACTATTTCAACAAGCCATTATATTGATTTAAGGAGCAGGTAAGATTTAAATGTATGAGTTGTCATGTGGAGTCCAAATGTTTTATTTAAAGAAGAAAGCTGCTTTTGTTTAGATATTTTATTTAAAGTCTTATTGAACCATTTAAATAAGTGCTTTTAATGTATTTCAAGAACATTTCACTGTACAATTAAATGACATTCATCACTTAAATGGAAGGAGGTCGTGTTAGCTAAATTTTTGCAGGCGCCCCACAATTTTCTTAACAGCATCTAATTACTCTAATGTCATTTGTCTTTTTTTAAACCGTTTCTTATATAGTACAGTACATCTTATTGAGTATACCACAACCCATGGACGTCTATATAATAGTATCTGGACAGTCAGCCAATAATAGCCTTGTACCCAGTTGGTCCCATGACTGCGCAATGCTTCATATACGCATTATAAGTTTGATTTATAGCTAAATTATGTGGAGTGAAAAACACAACGCTGTTTTGAGATAAAACAAATATATTTTACTTAACCAAAATCCATAAAAAGTAAAAATCATAAAAAATAAAGAAAAAGTGAACTTAAGAATTTAAAATTATAACAATTATAGTTATTATTAGTAAAGTCAAAGTTATTATATAGACGTCCTTGCACAACCTATTAACTACATCATATCCTATTCAGTACATTATATATTATTTATTACATCATATTCTATTTAGTACATTTTATACTTATTTACTACACCATATCTTATTTAGTACATTACATTTTATTAAGTACATCATATCCTATCTAGTACATCATATCATAATTGATAAATCATATCCTATCTAGTACATCATATCATAATTGATAAATCATATCCTATTTACTACATCACAACTTATCTTATTCATATATTATTTAGTACACCATTATTTAATACATCACATCCTATTTAGTGTATCTTATCTTATTTAGAACACGGTATATTATTCGGTACAACATATACTATTTAGTACATCATATATCACTGATGAATCGCACCGGGGCCCAATCACGTTGGAGTAGTTAGTGGAAAAGAACCTTATTCATTTACATGGATTCTTAATATCTGCAGCTCTTCTTCTCTTTTTTTTGAAGGTTCATATTATAATTATGTCAAATTATGTGCAAAATAAATTGTTGTCTGTTGCTGTTGTAATGTTCTTTTTATTCATTTCAGAACAGCCCGATTTCAATGCAAGTGGAGAAAGGAAATAATATGCTGCCATTTAGAAAGTTTAAAAAGTCTTTGCTTTTGTTACTTGTCATGGTTTTATTTGGGGCAACTTATTTGACCATTTACTGGGGAAAACCCAACGGGAACGCGCTACCTCAGCTATGGTTGAGAGATGCCAAGGTGGATATGAGAAAACTTCTCGACGAAAGCATTAAAACCGAAAATGACTTCATGACCTCCAAGAAGAACCTGCGCTTACTTGAAGATTATTCTTCCTCGTTTGATCATCTGTATAAGGACGAGCTGGTTGTCAGTTGTTCAGATCTCTTTCTAGGGGATTCAATGGCAATAGAAAGATCGCGTGAACTTATGAAGCAAAACAGTCCCACTGTATTAACTTCAGATTATTACTTTGACTCGACCAGGAATTGTTCGCGTTTCTTGAAAGAGCGAAACTACATGCCTCTGCCTGAGTCGCAAGAAGAAGCAGAATTCCCGATCGCATTCAGCATTTTAATCTACAAAGACTTCCAGCTAGCCGAACGTCTACTCAGAGCCATTTATGCTCCTCAGAACTTTTACTGTCTACACGTTGATGCCAAAGCTCCAAATGACGTGAAAGAGGTATTGAGGAAAGTCGCTGGTTGTCTGCCCAACGTGTTCTTGCCGCACAAGTTGATTCCAGTGTCGTGGGGACATATAAGTATAATGCATGCGGAAATGATGTGCATGGAAGAGCTGTTAAAATACAAGTGGAAATATTTCATCAACCTCAGTGGACAAATGTTTCCGACGCGCAGCAACGCTGAACTCGTTCAGGTCTTGAAACTCTTCAAAGGAGCAAACGACGTCGAAGGAAGCAGTAACAAGTAGTTTACAACATTTTCTTAGCTCATTATTATTATTAATAAATATACCAATTAATGCAACGTCGGTAATTCAGTGAATAATGATATTAAACTCATCTGCTTCTATTTCAGTTCTTATTGGATAATAATTCATTTTAATCGTTTTGACCACATCTAACATTACCGCTACAGAGCCAGAAATATTATCCTGAGCTTCCGCCAGTTGGTTGAATGGCGTCATTCCAACACCTTGGATATGAACATCTTTACATTCCGTCTCAAGTCAAACCCTCCGCATAATGTCACAATATACACGGGCACCAATCAGGTATGCTGGCTAGTTGTTCATGCAGGTTTAAATCAATTAATTAATCACTTGCTTACTCATTTAAGCAAACAATTTATCAGTTCCGTTTAGAAAATGGCGAAGTTTTTTTGTGGAATGAAGAGCTTTTTTTTAATTTTCAATTTGAATTCTAGGTGATCCTATCTAGGGCGTTTGTTGTGTATTTCCTCTACTCTAAAGTTTCTCAGGACATCATCGAATGGTATTCCAACACTCTCGTGCCAGATGAGTACATTTGGTCGACACTTAATCACAACGCTCATCTTAACGCACCCGGTGCTTACAGAGGTAGAAATTTTGTTGATGTAAATAATTGGGCCGATCAAAGGGATGGCTCGTAAGTTCAATGTTTTGGAGGGCTGGAGTAAAATCTTTAAATCATAATTGAGAAAACATACATAATTTCTTATGTATGTGTGCATCAGCAGTCAGCAGTTGATAAGATTAGTGCGCGCCGCCGTGTAATAAAAGTTATTGCGCAATTGTAGACTGTCAGTCCTAAAGATCAAAAGAGGTGGCGCTTTAATCGAGAAATAATATATAATGAGATTTGAAAAACCCGTCATTTTTGATGGGCTATTTCTAGTTATTTCTTAATTCTGAACTTATATTTCTTAAATTGTATGTTTTGCATGCTCAAAGGCAACGCCGAAAACAAGCCCACATTAGCCCGTTTGAGTCTCTGGAACTCGCCGACCAACAAAGGAACGGGGTGGACCTGCCAGGGAACGTACGTCAGAGAGCTGTGCATATTTGGAGTTGGTGACTTGCAGTGGCTGATCCAACAGCCACAACTGTTCGTCAACAAATTCCACAGTGATTTCGAATGGTTGGGATTGGACTGCATGGAAGAATTGGTATTCAACAGAACGAGGAACAATCTTCTCGACAAAGTTCACCTGTCACGACCTTTTGATCTTTCCAGCGACGTATCCCTCAACATGACATTTTATAGAAATGTGCCTTTTGTTAAAAATACTTCCCTAGTCATAAGCGTGCGAGAATCCGAGATGGGTCGTTTGTTGGACGGTCGGGGTAGTAGTGATAATAGGTAACCTACAGTGTTGTTGTTTTATCTGTTTTTTTGTATGATTTTCACATTTTTGTATAAAGTTTTTATACCTAATAAATTGTACTCTTGTGCAATTTAAGTTTTCTTTTATTGACAGTCACCGACTTTTCTATCTACGTTTATAGAACTCATCTTTCAAGGGTAATGCATCTTTTTATGGTTTTTTAAATTTTTACTGCATTTTTATTGAAGTAGGTAATGTCAAAGTTGAATTTCTCATCTACTTCACAAAAGACCGGTTATTTTGAAACTGAGTTGGTGGAAGGAAAAAGTCCAAAGGAAGCAAGAAACGGCGAGGGATGAATGTGTCTATAGAAATTGTACCCTAAAATTGTATTCAAAATATTGCTCTATTCTATTTAGCTAGGCTTACAGCATTTAATTCTTGATAAACATTCAATGCTTTTTAATATCGTTTTCATCCCGAGCTTTCTGCATGGCCCTCTGTCAGAGACTGGCTTGCAGTTGTTAATTTGTGCTTTACTTCGACTGTCTTTTATACGAAAGGAATAAACTAATAGCTAAAAAAAAATTATACGAAACTGGGAATTAACTGAAATTCAATGTTGGGTAACTTATTCAGTTATTCTGAAATCCAGCACCAGTAATAAAAGCGGACGTATGAAAAATATGTAAATTTATTTAGCTTGGTAACTCTTAGATCTTGATTCTTTGTTTTTTGAAGCAGAGAATTGACGGTTGTGTACCTGTATTCATAAGCACTCTGCCGCAAATAAATTTACACATCATTTAGATTATCCTACTATTATAAGTGTGGCAAATGGTTGAAATCAACATCACTTCCACCAGGGAGGAACAAAGGCAAACCGGTCTACTTTGTAAGTCGTGTCTAGTGATGATCTTCCAACATTTATGAAACATCAACCTTGTATTGAATACGAGCCCTTAGGCTTACTTGAAACAGATTTGAATGCGTTCTGTCGTCACTTCTGTCGTTTGCAGGTTTCGTAGAACAACACAGAAACAATCCGAATAATGGAAGGCGTTCTGCTTACGGACTGTAGACATTATAGTTGAAAATGAAGGATTTTTGGATTATAAATATACAGCAAATTAAAATATAAATGAGCTATTTTTGAAATTTGGCATTTATTTTTTAAAATTTAGGTTTTATAAATTGTATATATATATATATATATATATATATATATATATATATATATATATATATATATATATACACAATTTGCTGGCATCAATACTAGTATTAAGTAACTAAGATGGTTAAAAATCACAAAACTCCTATTTATTAAGTTTGTTCACAGATCGCTGCAGCAGGGTGGCATTAGTGGCATACCAACCAGATCCTGTTTGACAGTCTATTGAGTCTATAATTTTGCGACTTGAATTAAATTAATCCTGTTTAACTTTCGAGCTGTCTTGATGCTGATTTGGAAACTGAATTACTGTTTCTTACTGAACGTCCATTATTAAAAAAGTAAACTAAAGCGTATACAAGAAATCTGTTGACTACAAAACTGCGCCACATTTGCAAGCATTCTTCAGATCACACTCGAGACATGTTAATGACTGAGTGCATTAAGCAGGCGCCGAGTGCAACGTTTGTAGAAACTATTTGTTTATTTGTTAATTGACACATTTAAAATCGGATGAAACTACCTATGATATAATTTCAAATTCTTATCTCTCAGTTATTCAATAAGATTTTGCATTAAATTTGTATTAATTTGTCAAAAAAATATAGAAAAAATCTTAAGAGTTATAAATGTCATGTCGTACGAGAGTTTCTGAGTGAAGACATTTCGATGACCTAGATTTTTCAAATTTCAATCTTTCGAATTCTTTAGATTTATTTATTGCAAATACTCCTCGGTTTGTCTGTTTTGAGATTGTTGAATGAACTATGAATAATTTATTAGCTGTCAACAAAACTAGCCATTCAGAACCTTGTACGGGGATGTGAGTGTTGTTGACACATCAGATATGCCAGCGAGTCGGGTTGTGTTATAAAAAAAATTGTTAACATGTCATAATAATGTAATTTACAACATACAAGGATACTTTATTGTAAAAAATTACGCATTTCATTTACACTGTAAAATAAGTATTCCTTGTCGGTGTAACAAGCTTATTCGGTCAATTCGGTGTATGGACTCTGTCATATGCTATTAAACTTTGATAGCGTTCCAGACAAAATTCTTTCTATTAATAGATGCAGGTAATTATCAACGACAAGAATCAAATTTTCAGTATTTTCAGCAATTAGCAACGATCCAACAAAAATTTCTGCTAAAAAATATTCCTAAAATTCTTATCCACCAGAGATGGCATCTCACAGCACTCACAGCAACACAACAACGGTATCAAGGAACCGAATTTTTAAATTTTACATTTCTAGTTGATTAACAAATATATTTAAGAAATTAATTATCTTTCATTTATTCCTAAATACAAAAAAGTATTTAGAAAAGATTATGATGACAAAAAGTTTAGGGAACCTTAGTGGGAAAAGTTTCTTGAATTTCAATGCTAACATTTTATGATGCGAAATTTGACAGGTCTGAAGAAATCAGAAGGAGCGGCAGAAAGGCAAAGAGCGGTAAACATAAAAAGATCTTCATGCCAGATAAACAGAACAGTCATTTCAAGCCACAACACATATGCACACACAAACTCACAGAGATAAGCACACAGGCACGCAAAAACATGTTTCAGCAAGGCATAAAAACGTATAATGATGCAGTGATGACCAAAGCGATGGACAGAGAAGATCGAATAAACTCTAATGACCTTTATGTAATAAAAATAGACATCGTCATCATCACCGCTATCATATTTTACAATAAAATGATACATAAATATTAAACAACATTTTCTAAACATTTGATCATCTAAATAAAAGCAAATTTAAAACTTTCTGTCGTAAAAAATTAAAAAAGCCTTAAAAACATAAACACAATTTTTATCATGAGCAAGTTTACAAGCACACAAAGATGACGACACAACATCAAAAGAGAAATTGGTCAATTATACATTTTATCAACCGCTTTTTCTTACAGGAAAACATTATTGCACCGGTCAACACGGCTGACTTTGCCGACTAAAATGTTTTCTTTTGCCGGATTACATGGAAATGTCTAACTCCACCGTCCGAAACATATTACTAGACCGGCTTGTCTTGGTGCTCTTGCCAGAATATCTGACTTCACGGGCCTAATGGTTTTATATGCAAGCGTGTCAGTCCGGTCCATTTCAACGTGTTACAAAATTACAACAAATTGCAAAAAATTGAAACAAAATACAACAAATTAAAATAAAAAGGAAATTATTAGTTATTTTAAATTGCAGCTCCCACTCGTTTGAGGAGCAAAATTCTACCAGCCTGGATGAGTATAAGGTGATCTGGTGTCTGGAAGATCGTTTTCAATAAGTTCATTTTAAAATAAATCAGACGTTTTGTTTGGCGCAATAAAAATATTCCTTTTTTGAACCACAAATTTACAACGAGCCGGCTCACTCAGACTACCGCTATAGCAGCTATAAAATAATTTAATGTTAACATTCTTTTTTGCAATGAAAAATCATCAAATAATTTAATGAACAATTTTGTCTCAGAAAATTTAACGGTTTGAATTGGTGAAACCACTCAAGATCAGAAAAAAGTGATAAATGCCAAAAACGAATAATTATTGACATCATAGCGGACATCATGGTGCAGGTCCCTAAATAAACAATTATAATTTTTTTTCTATTCAACCAGCGAACAGCAGACCAGCAACTTTTATGGACTAATCCCTTTTATTTTTACTTCATTCTGCACACCCCTTAAATTCTCCCCAAATGGACTGGTTCGTTTTCAGAGGCTTCCATCATACTTCTTGCTCTCACACCTTTCCTCTTTCTGGAGTAAACAAGAAAGACCACTCCAGGTATGAGGTGGGACAGGAAGGCTACCCAGACAAGATAGTATGACCATCCGTACTTGATTTCTTGAAACTCGTGTACGAATGATTTCATGGCTTGCTCTTCATACATCATCGACTGCCGAAAGACTTCCGACACCACCCAGCAACTTGCACCTAAAAAAATAATTTGATATGAAAACTTTAAGCAATAAAATTTTTTCAATTGTTTAATAATAATCAGATAACCAAATCTAAAGATATGTTTTTTTTCAACCTTTTCGGATTGAAAATTCCAAAAATCAGAAAAACGTAAAACGCAAGCGTTTCGAGTTCAAAGTTCAAAGGTGACCTGTAATGAGATGAAGACATCCAGCCAATCTTTTGAACATGTACCTCAGCTGATTGGTGGAGTACCACGTGAAACAGTGAGCCAAGACTGAGAGCACAAGGGCTATGATCCCCACTGCCACAGTAGATCGTCTGAAATCTGAGATCAAGTTCAACTACCTTGAATATTTTATATTTATTTATTTATTTATTCTCAAACAGAAGGGCCTATCGGCCTCTAATACCGTTCGGACAGTACAAACGAAACAAAAAAAAACCAATAAACGAAATATGTACACATACTCAGTTGCAAATCGTAAATTGTTAAGATGTTAGAAACATACAATAGCAAAGTATACTCGCGTATAACATATTGAATAAGATATTAAGTCTTGTAAATATTTAAATTATGCATTTATGGAACGGTTAAACCTGACAAATTGTTGTTCTTAACGCTTATAGATAATGCCGTGAAGTTGAAACTTCCACCGCAATCTTCAAAATCCCTCTAAATACCTCCAAAAATCTGTTCATTTGACATCCAGATCTGCTAATGCTTCATGAAAAATTCAAAGTCTTGAAAACTTAGATAAATCCATCTGATTTATCAAGCTTCTGAACCGACTGTAGTTTGATGATCCAACAACATCCTGAGGCAAAGAATTCCATGCTGAGACCACGCGTCCAGTTATGAAGAACCTGGCATCGTCAGTTCTATATTGACCTGGCATCAGTTTGTAGCTATGGCCCCTTGTTTTTTCATAATTTGCTCGTTTAAATTGTCCAACCAGGCTATAATCCACCATTCCATTTAAAGATCTGTAGCAGAAACAAAGGTCTGCGATAAGTCTGCGCTCTTCTAGAGTTTTCAATCCCAAAAAGCTGAGACGGGTCGAGTATGGTAGATGGCTGATATTTGGAACCATTCGGGTGAATCTTTTCTGAACCTTCTCCAGGCCGTCGATTAGGTACTTGTGCCGAGGGCTCCAAACTGGAGAGCAGTATTCGAGCAATGGTCGCACGTATGTAGTGAATGCTTTTTTCATCAGATACGGATCTTTAGACAGGAGGCATAGTTTTATTAATCTGAGTTTAACCGACGCAGAGTGGATAATGTTCTCAATGTGTTTTTTGAAATTAAGGTTTTTATCAATTAGTACACCCAGATCTCTTGCTTGCTCGGTCGGTTCAAGCTCGTATGTCCCAATTCGATATCTAGGTATTTCGAAGCCTTTGTCGTTTCTTCGCCTGTGAATGGGACATACAAAACACTTTGATAGTGCCAGATTCAGTTGCCATGTTTCACTCCAGAGAACTAGTTCATCAATTGCTCTCTGTATTTCTGGAGCCGAAGAAGATGTGGGCTGAGTTGCTGAGTAAATTTTTATGTCGTCTGCAAACATCTTGACAGAGACCGATCCAAAAGCATCACCATCCGTAATATCGTTAATAAAAATTAGAAATAGTATGGGGCCCAGGACACTTCCTTGAGGAACACCACTGGTAACATCTCTCGGAGCAGATAAACACTCACCAATTCGAACAAGCTGTTTTCGAGCACTCAAAAAATCCAAGATCCATGCCAACAAATCACCTGATATTCCGTAGCTAATGAGTTTAGTCTTCAACTTTGGGTGGGAGACCGAGTCGAAAGCCTTTTGAAAATCAAAATAAACAATGTCCACTCGACTACCATCCAGTAACCCCATAATCCAGTCATGTACACACTCCAGAAGGTTCGTACAAGTTGATCTCTGTCTCAGGAAACCGTGCTGATGTGGAGAAATAAGACCATGAGTAGAGAGGTGGGCCAAGATGCTTTTGCTAACAATCTTTTCCATAACGCGGCAGCATGTACACGTGAGAGAGATTGGTCTGTAGTTTGAGACAACACTTGTAGGTCCTTTTTTGTGAATTGGTGTGATGTATGCAGTTCTCCATATTTCAGGCAATCTTCGTGTTTTGAGAGACATTTCAAAAATATGACAGAGTGGAATAGTCAAGTCTTGGGCGCAGCGTTTAAGCAATATATTCGGTATACCATCTGGGCCACAAGATTTTGTCATTCGAAGACTTCTGAGGGTTGAAAAAACAACATCAGGAGTGAACGTAACTTCTTCCAGGAGATTGGGAGACCTCTGCACCAGAGGTGCATTACTTCCATCGTCTTTTGTAAAAACGGTTGCAAAATAGTCGTTGAAGACGTTTGACATTTTAGCCGGATCTGTAACAATCGTGCCATCACTTGTTTCTATCCCAGTAATTTTAGAATTCAAGGAGAGTTTATTGTGAATATATTTGTAGAAAGCACCAACGTTACCAGATAAAACGAGACCCTTCTCAATGTCATATTGTTCTTTTTTTACTGCTTTAGTACATAATTTTGAAAACTCCATGTATTTGATTTCATCTTTATTCTCCTTAGTATGCCTCCAGATTTTCCAGAAGAATAATTTGGATTTATAAAGATGTTTTATTCTATTGGAGATTTTCCTTGGTCGTCCTCGTGAGCTCAATACAGTACGAACTGGAACGAAGGTTTGTATCACATAACTCATACACTGCTGAAGGGCATTCCAGCAGTTTTCTACGTCGAAACAATATTGGAAGATGTCGTCCCATTTCACAAGTTTCAGAAAGTTGTTTATTGCTGCAAAGTTTGCTTTATCAAACATATATGAGTTTCGAACATCGTTTTTGTCTCTTGGATCTGTATCATTTAAATGGAGAATCATTACATTGTGGTCACTGGTAGCGATCTGGCATCTAAACTCCACATTTGAGATCAACATTGAGTCCCCAGAGAGCACCAAATCTAGAATGTTGTTTCCTCGAGTCGGCTCTTGAATAAACTGTTGAAGTCCAAATTCATTTACAAATTCCATGAACGCTCCGTAGACTCTGTTGTTTGGATATGAGTAACAAGTCCAATCCACCTCCGGCAAATTAAAGTCTCCAACCAGGCACATTGTACGTATCGGAGAATATAACGCTTTAAAACAATTAATACTGTCCACCATATAGATCTCCGCCTCAGCACCAAAACCTCCAGGACGATAGTATGTGACAATTCTGTATGATTTATGGTTTAATTCAATATCTACACAAACAAGTTCAATATGCCGGAAGTTATCAGGTACTAATACGGTTCTGTGAGGAATACTTGTTTTTATTACCATCGCTACACCCCCTCCACGAGTTTTTCTATCGTGTCGAACTGAATCATAATCTTTAGTCAGAAATAAACTACTTGGAATCTCTTCTAATAGCCAAGTTTCAGTAATACAAAACATATCTGGTCTGCAGTCTTCTAGAAAAAAACGAAAATCTTCAATCTTGTTAGATATACTTCTGAGGTTTGTGAAAGCTAGGGTGCTACCGTTACTTCCGAAAAAGTTGACCCTCGCCACTTAACCCAGCCGGGGCAGGAGGATGACCATCAGTAACTTTTCTTCTTTCGCATCTCTTTTTGTAGTTGAGTTCAGCCTGTGGTTTTGTCAGGTCTCTGTTCATGAAGATTTTTCGTACATCCTCATTCTTGGACGAGCGCAAGATCCGAGACGACATCAGTAGTTCTTCAGCTGCCGCAGGGTTTTCTAGAGTAACACATACTTTTGCTCTGGGATTTCTAAGGTCTTTTCCTAACCGCCTTGTCGCGACAATCCTGGGCACCACAGCAAGGTTGTTTTTACAGAGGTCTACCACACAATCTGCATCTGATTTTTTCTCATCATATTTCAAACCAGAAATGACAATGTTATTTGCTCTTCGCTTTTTGTCATCTTTTTCTTGTTCCAACCTCCAGAGAGTGGTAGTCAGTACTTCGGCAATACTAGTTGGATTGCCTAATAGATTTCGCTCGTCAGTCACTAATTTAGAAGACTCAGTCCCAGACTCCAAAGCACCCAATCTTATAGAAATGTCCTCGAGTTTGGTCGACATTTCTTTTAACGAGTCAGTTGTTGTTTTGGCTATTCTATCAAGAAGAGCCTCATAGTTTTTATTCATGGTCTCCAGTAGGCGCGTCATATTGTCGCTCATTCTGTCGACGATACGGCTGAGAACTACTTCTAGACTTTCGAGAGTTATAGCTTTCGACATATGCTTGGCAAAAAGCTAAGAGAACTTGATGGTAATAAATCGGCTGGACCAGATGGAATTCACCCTAGGGTTCTGAAAGAAACATGTGCATCAATTAACGTTTATTTAAAGCATATATTTGAATGTTCATTGCAATCGGGAGAAGTGGTGAGGGATTGGAGATCCAGTTGTGTTGTTCCACTGTTTAAGAAAGGTCGTAAAGATATAATATCCAATTATAGACCAGTGGCATTGACATCGGTTTGTTGCAGGATACTGGAGTCAATCATTAAAGATCATCTGCTTGGATATTTTTTGAAAAATAACTTGTTTGCCAGGAACCAGTTTGGATTTCTTCCTTCACGCTCCACAACTCTACAGATGCTTGGTTTCCTTGATGTGCTTTCTAAGGCTGTGGATGTGGGAAATGAAGTTGATGTGTTATATACTGACCTGGAAAAGGCCTTTGACAAAATTCCGCATGAAAAATTGTTATATAAGTTGGAGAGATACAAAGTGCATAAACAGATTCTAAAGTGGATTAAAAACTATTTGAAAGACAGAACGTTTAGAGTGAGACTAAATGAAGAGCATTCCGAGGCTTTACGGGTGGAGAGTGGTGTTCCTCAGGGTAGTGTGTTGGGTCCTGTATTGTTCCTGATTTATATCAATGACATTTGTACTGTTTGCGAGAATATGTTTCTTTTTGCGGATGATGCTAAAATATTTAAAGTTTTGAGCAGTAAAGATGATTGTAGCAGGCTGCAGAATGATATCAATAGAGTGGTGGAGTGGTTCAATAGATGGCAGATGCAGGTGAATATTGGAAAATGCTGTCTTCTCCATGTTGGGGGGAAGCATTTCATAAATAAATATCATTTGATAGATTTAGATGGCACCACGTGTGAGATACCAACAATTGAATCAGTCTCGGATCTCGGTATTATTATGGATTCAAAACTGCAATTCAAAGAACATATTTTATCTCGGGTAAAGAAAGCCAACATGATGCTGGGCATAATAGCAAGAAATTTTAGAAAATTGTCAGATGAAGCCTTTATTACTCTATATAAAGCCTTGGTGAGGTCCCAGCTAGAATATGGAGTACAAGTGTGGAACCCATATAGGCAAGGATTGATCGATGCAGTAGAAAGGGTGCAGAGCAGGGACGTAAATTGAGGGGGGCAGGGGGGGGCATTTGCCCCCCCCTGATTTTCAAAATTTGAATTTTTTTACCTAGAGTTTACTATATATTTATTTAATTTTAACTTTACTAAACCTAGTGATGATGCAATGCGTATTGGAATCCTTCTGGCGTGTATAGACAATTCGCCCCCTTGATTTCCAAAATTAAAATTTTTTTACTTAGAGTTTACTATATAATATGTTAATTTTAACTTTACTTAACCTCGTGATGATTCAATGCGTATTGGAATTCTTTTTGCGTGTGTAGACAATTTTATATCTTAGCTCGATGCTAGATTTACCAATAACTGCAGAGGAATAATTTGTGTATCAGTGTTGGTATTGATACAATGTTGATTCCCTCACAGCTGTCTACATCAATGTTATTATTTATTACACAAAAATAAAACAAAATTATAACCACCCCATTTTGGACATCTCTTTTACAAACTTTTATTTAGGTTACAATCTCTGTTTGTTTGTTTGTGTTATAGAAAAAAAATGAAAATAAGCTTTTATTTTTTTTATGTCTACCTCATTAACAAAGACTTCCAATTTCTCTTCCCAAAAAAGCTACGGTCGTTTTCCAAAAATAAGGTATTATACCCAAAATATTTCAATTGATACTCTGATGGCGGATGCATTTCCCCATCCCTCTCTGCTTGTACCTACGTATTTATATAAATGTAAAAGGTAATGTGTGTGTGTGAGCATTCGTTTATCACATCCAAACCGCAGGAGCAATTTTAGCAACATTTGGCATGCAGGTAACTTCATTGATGAGAACATTTTAAAACATTAAAAAAAATCTGTTATTTCTTTGACGTTTCATTGGCAAAAACGAGAAAAAACTAAGCACAAAAAACCCGGACAACACCGGGTAACCCTGTCAGTAAGCTATATAATGGCGGGAAAATTTTGCCCCCCCCTGGAAAATGCTGAATTTACGTCCCTGGTGCAGAGAAGGGCGACTAAACTGCGGCCATCCTGTGTGGGAATGCCATACGAAATGAGATTGAGAAAATTAAAGCTTCCGACATTGAAATATAGAAGAATCAGAGCGGATTTGATTTTATTATTCGATTTGTTGGCTGGAGATCTAAGGAGCTTGGTTTGTCCCACCCTGACCTTCTGTACGTATGAAAGAACCAGAGGCCACGATAGAAAGCTGGTGACATCAGGTGCACACAAAGACTGCAGGAAGTATTTCTTTGGTAATAGAGTTATTCAGGAGTGGAATAGATTGCCACAGTCGGTCGTGTCAGCTGGAGATAAATATACTTTTAGGATATTATTAGATGCTTTTTGGGGTGAAAAGGTTTATGAGTTGTGAAGACGGGGGTTTTAGATGTGTTTTATGTTTAGTTTTTGATCTGCCTCTAATTGCGTGACATTTTGCAATGTTTTTGGTTTGCTTTAAGGTCGTGTTGGGTTTTAGATAGGTTTTCTGTTTAATTGACACTATGTTTTCGGTTTGCATGTGATGTCGTGCTGGTTTTCTGATTACTTTTGAATTGATTCATTCATTAGTGGTGTTGACAGTTTTCTTTTTTTTCGGTTCGTTTGTGGGGTCCTGTTGTACTTTTTTTTCTGTTCGTGCGGTTTTTTTTTATATTATTATGTTTTATGTTTAGTTTTTGATCTGACTCCATATGTGCGACATTTTACTGTTTTTGGTTCGCTTGAGAGTTCGCGTTGAGTTTTAGATATGTTTTCTGTTTAATTGACATTATGTTTTCGGTTTGCTTGTGATGTCGTGCTGATTTTGGACATGTTTTCTGATTACTTTTGAATTGATTCATTGGTGGTGTTGACATTTTTCTTTGTTTCCGGTTCGTTTGTGGGGTCGTGTTGTGCTTTTTTTCTGTTCGTGTGGTTTTTTTGTTTGTAATTCGGCAAGGAGTTATTTAACTCGTGTTGACAACATAATAAATAAATAAATAAATAAATATCTTGTTTAAACTATTAATTAATCAATGTTTAAACACAAAATCGACAAAACCTCAAAGTTTTAGACGCGAAACAACAAGTTAATAGCGAGAGCAAGTACCGAGTTGTTTACTTGTAAATTTCTTGTAAATTTGTTGAGTGCTGACGTAAGCGCTTTCGTTCTGCGTTGTGACTAAATAATAAAAAATATAAAATATTTTAGGTGAATCTGTTGTTGACTTATGCTTTTATGAAGTCACTATCTTTTAAAAATAAGAAGAGGGTTGAGGAAACTAGAAATCTTTTAAAATTACAAGTTTTTACATAAATTGTAGAAATAACTTAATTTGAATAAAAAATTGAAAAAATTATTTAAAAAATTGTCTTAAATAAATATGACAACTTATTTTTTCAAAATTGTTATGTATTAAAAAAATCCCGTTTGAAACTTAAATAAAGAATAAAAGTATGCATACACGATAATATCTCCCCCACTCCTGTACAATATTTTTGTATTCGTAGCATCTTAGTAATATTTTAGGTTATCTTACAGTGTACAAAATACGTGAAAAATAGATTTTAATAAAGAAAAAAAAATTAATTATTTCATAAAACCTGTTCGTAGGAATAAAATAATTTACGACTGATGGAAAACCACAGTTGTAAAATGAAAGAAAATCTTAAATATAATTTTGTTATTCTTAAGCTAAAATAAAATTCAGGGAGAAAGATCAAACCTGCCATTTTAGTTTCCACTCCTCTTCTTTCTGGTTTGACGTTCGGGAGAACATCGAAAGTCATTCGTCGGCAGAACAAAACTGAAAGAAGCGTTTATATGTATATTTATTTGTAACAAAATTAAATTTAACAAGTGAATCAAAAACAAAGGTTTTAAAAACACACTTTTATATAATCGATTGTGTAGGCCACATTCTGTTACATAAACAACGAACATATTAGCATAGACAATAAATAGTTCGACGAAAATATCACAAACAATTATTTCATTAAATTTTGTCCAATCGATCCGAAAATTTGATAAAATGCATTGTTAATCAGTTTGGAGGTATGCTTAAATTTTTAAGTCTCTAGCTCATCGGGAAGTTAGTTTAAAATCGATTGCGAAATTTGACGACAGACAGATAGACAGACAGATAGACAGACAGACAGACAGAGAAGTCAAGTTAAGTAAAAGTGTGTAAAAACAACTACATAGGAGAAGTGGTTTATAAAATTTAATAATTGGGCTATTTAACTTGAAAAATAAATGTAAACTTAAAATAGTATAAAACTAGTTTCCGTAAGCCTAGTATCAGAAAACATAGAGGTCTTGATGATGGTGCTCCTTCAAGTGCATACAACATTTGCATAATGAAATGGAGAAACATTTTTTCTGCCAGGTTTTTTTTTGACTTATGCGATGATTTTTGCAAAATATGTGTTTCTTTTGTTATTTTTGCAAGGCGTATTTTGTACGATAAGACTGACTGTTCGCTATGTGTAGTTGTTTTTGTCAGTTGGTCTCGATTTGAAGGTGTAACGGGTACAAGCTGTTTCAAATATTTTCCATTCATTCTCTTTCTCTCTATCACGCATACACACGTATAAATACACATACATACATACATAAATACATACATACATACATACATACATACATACATACATACATACATACATACATACATACATACATACATACATACATACATACATACATACATACATACATACATACATACATACATACATACATACATACATACATACATACATACATACATACATACATACATACATACATACATACATACATACATACATACATACATACATACATACACACAAATACATACATACATGCATACATACATACATACATACATACATACATACATACATACATACATACATACATACATACATACATACATACATACATACATACATACATACAAAATTATTAATTCGCGGGAATATAGAAATACAATGAACGAAACAAAGCTTTTGTCTCCTTGGATATGTGGTACACTTCTTACGTAATAATATTACGTGAAATAGTGATATTTAGTAACGTACGTGTGGCAATTAATATGGTTTAGCTAGGTGAGTGTGAGAATTAATGTTATTTTGTTACGTAAGTTTGATAATAGTTAATTTTATTTTGTTACTTACTTTTGATAAGAATTAATGTTATTCAGTAATGTACGTGCAGTGTCGGAGCTAGGGTGTGAGTGCCCCCCCCCAAAAAAAAACAAACAGGTTAGTTGAGCCTTTTACTGATAGGTTTCAAAATTTTTAGGCTTTTCCCAATATTTCAGTCCGTTTTGCTCAGGTTTTTAGGTTTTTTTTGTCAGAATCTGGGGGAAGGGCTTACTTGTAGCCTTGGCACCTTCGACCGGGGTGGATGGGGTGTAGTAACCACGGTACTGTGTTCGTGTGAGAATTAATGTTATTTTGTTACGCGAGTGTGAGAATTGATGTTATTTAATGAAAAATCCTGTTCTCTTTCTTTGAAGGAAAATATTTGTAATCACTTGTTGTGATGTGGAGAACAGCTCTCCGTAAAGTGGGAAGTGTTTATGATTCTCAAAAGTGTGTGTAGATATAATATGCAAACATTTATTTTTGTGCCGCTATGTGCTTGAAAGTGTTGTTGTTGTTGATGGAGTATGTATGTGTATGGAGTGCAGAGGTAATGTCCAAATAGTACAGTTATTTTATTGACTCTTCCAATCGCACCACTTACACATCGGCGTTTTTCTGATTGCTTTCCAGCATGTGGTGAAATTATGAACACATGCTGAAGTCATCGGTACAACATATGATAATCTCAGACGAAGGCAATATGATTATATGAGAATTTCACACGTAGAGCATATGTTCATATGATTACGTCAGACATTGAACATATGAACATATGATAATGGCAGACGTAGACCACATGAACACATAAAAACGTCAGAAGTAGAGCATATGAACATATAATAAAGTCAGATGTAAAAATTAGAAACATGTGGTAATGTCATGAATTGAAGATGTAATGAAAAGAGCAAGTAATATTAACTAAAAGACTGATAAAACAAATTACTTTGCTGTGCAAAGTAAACAAAACTTGTAGAGTTTTAAAGCTTTAATTTGATTTTTACCGGGAAAAGATTTGTTTTTCTTTGCAAGGATTGGCTGGGAGAAAATTAAATTTATTTTGTTTATTTGTTTTTCAGTTTGTCTTTTGCTGGAGGGTTTTTGAATAAATACTATTTTGGTGATAATAATGATGATGTGGTGATGAAATGATCACAGGCTGGCACTAAATAAACTTGTGATGATATGATGACGATGAAAGATCACAGTTTGGCACAGAGTAAATTTTTGCTAAATAGATGATAAAAAACAAGTGAACCTTTAAAAACTTCGTTTTCCTCAAATCCTTTATATTTTGTAATTCTGTAGTAATGGTCTGCATTTTGGCCGCAATTTGCTGTAAAATGCCGAATTTACCGAATTGACGGCCTTGCAGAGGGTCTCAGCAAGAATTCCCTTTTTGCCGACATATGTCAACGATTCGACGAATAAAATCGGCAAACACCGAAAATAGCAAAGCAATCCACGGCAACCCTGGCAAGTTTTTGTCAACGTTGGCGTTGTCTCGATTTTTTTCTCATTCATCGTTTTACGCGCATTATGGGTCAAATAAGATGTCCGAATTATGGATAGGAACAATAAATTTATAATTTACCAACTGTTTTTCTTTATCAACAATCTTGTTCTATTTTAACATGCTTAGTATTAGTAGAATCTGAACGTCGAAACGCTTGACAGGTTTGTGGACTACGCCTGTGACAATGAGCTATATGCAACTGGCAACTGCCCACCAATTGGATCTTTTTTTCAAAGATAGTCAAAAAATGCTTTATAATCAGCTCAGGGAAGAGATCATCAAGGATCATGATCTTCTCAACCAGGTCTGAAGTGAGACTCAGATAAATGAGGAAGTACAGGAGATGGACTAACTTACCATGGAGCCAACACTTAAAACCTAAAAAAAAGCCAGAACGACAACAAAGTCTAACATAAAGTTTCAGTTTGAAGTGTATAAATCAATGCCAAAGCCTAGAACCGACAGCAAGTTGACATCTTATGCTGATTGAAGACTAACCCAAAAACTCTTCCAAAACTTTTTGAACTTGTCAGTCAAGTCTTGTGTGTGCCAACTAGTTTAACATGTTTAGTATTAGTAGAATCTGAACATCGAAACGCTTGACAGGTTTGTGGACTACGCCTGTGATAATCAGCTATATGCAATTGGCAACTGCCCACCTACTGGATCGTTTTTCAAAATGTGTGTGTGTGGTTAGATTAACGTCTGTATCTGTCAATTAGACAATTTAGACGGTATGTATGTTTGAGTGTTTGGTGACGTGTTTATGTTGGCTTTGAGGCAGAGAGGCCACCGCAAACACAAGGCTTTCGTGGGCACATGGCTCGACTCACTCCAGCCCGCCAACTAATAAGTGCAATAAGTTGGACAAAGACCGGCAAATCGACCTTCCCTCCAGCTAGCAATTTAACCAACTTTGGATGATCCTCATAGGCAATGGTATCGCTATGTTTTTTGTTTTCAAAGATAGTCCAAAGATGCTTTATAATCAGCTCAAAGAAGAGATCAAGGATCACTCCTTATATCATGATCTTCTCAACCAGGTCTGAAGTGAGACTCAGATAAGTGAGGAAGTACAAGAGATGGACTCACTTATCATGGAGCCAACACTTAAAACCTGAAAAAAGGTCAGAACGACAACAAAGTCCAACATAAATATCTATGCTATCTATGTTATCGTTCGGTGAGTAAACAACTTTGCTTGGATCTCCGAAGTCTTTTACTGTGTTTAATTAGTTTAGTTCGTACGAAAACTTCCTTATCTGTTCAAAAGTGTTTCGTTTACTTATTGTGTCATTTGCTACTGTTCGCCTTGCTTGTTTGCGACTCTGGTTGACGAGGTATGCCTAGAGCGGACAGACCATCGGTTTCGAACGACTGTCTGAAAGAAATTCTAGTGGAGGTGACGGACTCGCTCTGCACAAAACTTGCACAAATTAACGAGAAGATGATATTGTCTATCACCAAACAGCTGAATAATAATTTCAGCAAGTCCACAGAGGTTATGGACCAGACTTTCCAAAACATGATTGCTCAGGTGACAAAATCCTTGTCTGAGGCTTTTCATAGTGCCCTATCTTCTTTAATATTAAGATTAGATGCTTTGGAAACAAAGATGCAATCCAGGTCATAAGTCGAAGCTGAATCCAACACAAAAGAAGCGGCTATGGTAGCTACGAAGACCCTCTTTGAATTTGAAAGAGATAGAGGAGATTCAGCGCAGAGCAAAAAATGTTATTGTCACCGGACTGTCAACCAGACCCGACGGAAAAGAAGCGGCGGTTTTCGAAGAGTTCTGTGAAAATAACTTATCGGTAAAGCCCAAGGTTGTGAGAGCGAGGCGTCTGGGAAAAGACAGTAACAATCTGAATGCCAAACTTTGTGTGACGCTGGAAAGTCCAGAGACTGTGTGGGATGTAATTCTATCATCAAGATTACTTCATACCTCGCCAAATGCTGACATCCGAAAAATCTATCTGAACCATGACCTGACCCGGGCTCAGGCTGAGTTGGCGTACAATCGGAGAGTTGCCAAACGTTCAAGACTGGAGGTAATGCAGGGTAAGGGTACATGAAAAACGATGTTTTTCTGTGATGGTCCACTGGCAAACAGATGGATGTCGAACAATTTTGAAGGTTGTAAAGATAAGTTGGTCTACGTGTTGCACAAACTAATATACGAAGCATTAATAACAAAATAACTGAGCTACACCTTTTCCTACAAAACTACGATCCTTCTATTATGTGCTTGACCGAAACTTGACTATCCAGTGATATGCCGAGTAGTTTGTTTTTACCGCAAAATCTTTTTGAGGTGCGATGGGACAGGCCGTCACGAGGTGGCGGTGTTGCACGTATTATTAAAAACTCTATCTCCTACCATCAACTCCACACACCTCCTGAATATTTTCAGATTGAAATGATAGGTGTCGAAATAAAGTCAAATTCAGTTAACCACGGATTTATTGGGTACTACCGAAGTGATAATTTCGACTCTGCTGCCCATTTATACGCTAGAGAAAGCGTCTCCTGCTTGGGACGTTTCTGTTCGGATAACCACAAAATCTGTCTATTGGGCGACTTCAATCTGCCCAATCTTGACTGGGAATTTAATTCAGGCCCTGATAACCCCGTCTATAGAATATTCATGGATTTTTTCAATGATTTCGGTCTTCACCAATTTGCAAAATTTTTATTTCATGTAGCTCACACTTTCTGTTGTTCATCAGTGTATTTACTGTTTTGTTCTGCCAATTTTCTGTTTTCTCACCGACCCTTTTATGTATTACTAGCGGGGTTACCCGGCGTTGCCCGGGGTTTTTAGAGGTTTTTCTAATGTTTGTCTCTCTCGCTCCCGTTCCCTTCTCCACTTTCCCGTTTTCGTAGCGTTCCCGGTCGCTTTTCCGCTCTCGGTCGTTTTCCAGCTCCCGGTCGCTTTCCCGCTCAGAAGTTCTGTTATCGATTTTCTCTCTTGCTCGCGTTTCCTTCCAAGCTTGCTCTCCCGATTCCAGTCGCTTTCCGCGTTCCCGGTCGCTTTCCGCGTTCCCGGTCGCTTTCCCGTTCCCGGTCGCTTTCCCGTTCCCGGTCGCTTTCCCGTTCCCGGTCGCTTTCCCGTTCCCGGTCGCTTTCCCGTTCTCGGTCGCTTTCCCGTTCCCGGTCGCTTTCCCGTTCCCGGTCGCTTTCCCGTTCACGCTCACGCTTGCTCTCCCGTTCCCGGTCATGCTTGCTCTCCCATTCCCGGTCACGGTAGCTCTCCCGTTCCCGTTTCCGTTCCCGCTCATTTTCTCTTTTACATTCTTTCATAACTTCTGTTAGCCTATAAAACGCAAAATAGATTTGCTAAGACTATATATATATATATATGAATGTTTGTGGGTTAGTTTGTCTATTATAGAAACGGGAAAGCACCCGGAACGGACA
Source organism: Erpobdella octoculata (assembly GCA_963978895.1). Classification (NCBI taxonomy): domain Eukaryota; kingdom Metazoa; phylum Annelida; class Clitellata; order Hirudinida; family Erpobdellidae; genus Erpobdella; species Erpobdella octoculata. The sequence goes on from OZ022239.1 coordinate 40,100,451, forward strand.
GCGAGCGGGAACAGAAAAGCAAGCGTGAGCGGGAATGGGAGAGCAAACGTGAGCGGGAACGGGGCAGCGACCGGGACGGGAAAACGACCGGGAGCGGGAAAGCGACCGGGAGCGGGAAAGCGACCGGGAGCGGGAAAGCGACCGGCAGTGGGAAAACGACCGAAAACGGAAAAGCTAACAGGAGTGGGAAAGCAGGTGGGAAAGGAAACGGGAGAGAAAGAGACAAACATTAGAAAAACCTCAAAAAACCTGGGCAACGCCGGGTATCTCCGCTAGTACATACATAAACACACACACAGACACACATACATGCACATACACATACATACATACACACATACATACGCACATACATATATATATAGTTCCCGCTCGCTCACCCGCTCCGCTCCGCTCATTTTGTGACGGATTTCAAAAATTTTTTTTTTATTTTTGATTTTCATTGACTCTCAAGGTTGTGTGAAAATTTCATTACGATCGGATGAATGGTGTAGCAATGCATAAAGGACATTAACATACATAAATACATATATACAAACATTCATTTTTATATATATAGATTATCTGTATGTCTGTGCTCTTCGTTACCGATCAATAAATAAATAAAAAAAGCTTTAGTTTGAAGTGTATGAATCAATGCCAAAGCCAGGAACCGACAGCAAGTAGACATCTTATGCTGATTGAAGACTAATTCAAAAACTCTTCCAATACTTTCTGAACTTGCCAGTCAAATCTTGTGTGGGCAAACATCCAGTACCACGAGTGAAAGGCTGTTTTCAGCAAGTGGCAATGTTTTGATAGACAGACAAACCAGTCTTGATCCCGAGAACGTAAATATGATAGTCTACATTCAACAAAGCTTTAAGCATATCTAATCTGGATCCAACTTTACTGTGCTTGAAACAACTGGGGAAAAAACTGAAAATAACCAGGCAGATGATGAACGTGTCAAGAAGGTCTCGACTCAATCTTTCAGTGACACCGACCATTGATACTTGCTAAGCCGTTGAGTCATAGCTACTGACATTATTGTGATTAATAATACCTGTCCAAATCTTAAATTGATTAATAGTACCTGACAAAATTTTACATTGATAAATAGTACCTGACAAAATTTTATAGTGCGTTTTATTTCTTATAGTATGTCTTATTCTTTTTGGATTTAATAAAAAACCATTTTTAACAAATAAAATTTAATATTGTTTTGAAATGGTAATTATTACGCATTTAAGCAAAATTAGGTTACCTGGAGTAAAAAAATTGTAGCTTTTTATTACATACTGCAAGTTTATTTTCATTAAACGTCGGCTACTGCCTATTGCCGCGAATTGCAACAAGTCTAAAAAAATCTGGTAACGCAGATCCTTATTCTGTAGATCCTAATTTTTTGTAAATCATTTTTATGATAATAAGTCCATAAAATAGATAAACATTGATCACATTTTTCTAAATACTTGATATGGGAAATACGTGAGGATTGAAAATAAAAGAAACTTTCGAATCACTATGGCAAAAACTATTTTTACAATCTTTTATTTAGGTTACAATCTCTGTTTTTGTGTGTGTGTGTGTGGCTTTCTCTGTACGGAAATCTTGCAAGTAAAATTTAACCAGCTTTTTGATTAACTAGGAAGCTGAAACTTTCAGTATAGCTTTATATTGGATGACAATACATGAATCAATTTAAAAAACTTAATTTGAACATCTTTCGAATTTCTAAATCGAGAGTATTTGAAATAAAAGTTTGTGTTGAAAAACTCATTTTTTCCTATGCTTGTTTATTAAAAGTTTTAAACTAAATAATGTTTTTTTTAGATAAACTAAAAAAAGATACTTCATTTCTCTATAGAATATTTGTAATTTTTAAATTTTTTTAAAAGTTTTAATCAATTTTATTCTACAATTCATTCACATATTGTTTAATCAATTTGAAAGTTTAATATTATGTAAAATCTGCGCCAACAAATAAACCCGTCAACTTTTAGCTTAATTGGATAACGGGAAGTTGGTTTGTTAATTGGTAGAGTCCCAACGTATGGCTCAAGCAAGCCAGCAAGCAAGCAGGCAAACACGAAAAACTTAATATAAAGGATTTAAAAAGGTGATGATGGTGATGATGATGATGATGATGATGATGATGATGATGATGATGATGATGATGATGATGATGATGATGATGATGATGATGATGATAGCAATAAATATTTTTAAAGTATTTCAAAGTAAGCAGAAATTAAAATTTACTATAAAATTCAAAGTATGAAAAAATTAAAATTTTCTTTAAATCATCAAAATGAGCAAGCTTCTCACAGTAAAAAATTATGCAACTAAAAATTCAATGAGAGTACAAATTTCATGCAACTACAAATGCACTGAGAGTGAGAAATGTACGCAACTATGAATGCAATGAGTAAGAAATGAATGCAATTAAATATATGCAATGAGAGGGAAAAATGTATTTCTTCATATCACACGCATTTTAGTATTTTCATTATTTTGTTTATTTCATCATCATTTTCTGTTATTATAGTTTGTTTTTTATGTAAAACATAAGTTTAAAGAAGTAACTCGTACCCTAGCAAGACATGTTTGGACTGACATGAAATGGTTGTGGTGATGATGATGATAATGATGACGATGATGATGAAAGGTACTTGTGTGGTCTTCGTCGTCAAACGAAATCAATCACTACAGAAACTTTTAAAAAACTACAAACATAAATAAATGTTACTTACAAGAATTTCAACGCCTGCATAAGATTTATTTATATTTAATAATAAAAATAAATTTAATATAATAAAATTTATTTTTAAATAGTTGTGCCATTTTGTGTGAAAGAGTTGAGGACATTTAAGTTTTTAAAACTCAAAAACAGAAAAGTTGAGATATATAAGAAGTCAAACCACATTCACATCTAAAGAGCTCACCACTATGAAGACGGAAGAAGAAGAAAATCAATATTCAAATGAGCTGTACACGTCACCAAAGAGTCTTTATAGATAAAAACCAACAAAAATCGCCAATATTTTTTTATTGTTTGTCTGGCACCTCTTCAAGGAGTTTTGTTAAAAAATGCTAAAAACGTTTTTACAAATTCATTTACTTATTAATGTTATTTATTAGTAAGTTATCTAGGTTTAACTTTTATGAATCAAAACCATGTCGAGACTGAAACATCATCAAAACAAGCTGAAAAATTAAAAATTGGTTTTACTGCTTGCTCAACTTTGCTAAAACAAAACCAAAAAAGTAAGAAAAATTTAACACAAATGTGATCCGTCAAGAACAATTTCGTGGAAAATAAAAAAAAATCGCAAAAGTCTAAGAAAAGTGGAAAGCGAAAGTCATCTCCATAAATAAATGGAAATTTTGTAGAAATAGTTTATGCATAAATAAAAGTTTTTTTAAGAAAAATAATAAAACAATAAAATTGTATAATTAGTACTTAATATCAATAGCAATAATAATATTGATAATTTAAATTTGTAACGAGTCATAAGTATTAGTGCATGTTGGTGTAGGTACTATCTGAAAAACAAAATCAAATCGGTTAGTTTACGACAAATTGGACAAATGTGTCGACAGATCATTCCAAACAGAAGGTGACGCGTGGAAGAAGGCGCAGCCAGCAAACTCATATCTAGACATATATTTGTACATTTATCGTGTATAACTTGACCAGAGACCTAGATTTAATGTTTGGTCTGAGAGTTTGAGCGAGATATTTGTGCCTGATGGTCTTGATTGCTTCGAATGCCCACGACTATTTTAAATCCAATTTGAGTCGGGATCCAAAGCCAGAGTAACTCAGCTATGCTCCTGGTCCCAGTCACCACCCGAGCAAGCGTGTTGATTACTCAAAGCAATCGGTTAAGTTTACCGGACAAGCTGATGTTCTGTAGAGAATAGAGTGGCAGTTATCGGGTCTAGCGGCAACCAAACAACCAGCGAAGATGTGAGCCTTCATCGACGTATTGGGGTATACGACGCAAAGCTCTGGTTTGGAAACTGGATAAAAAAATGTTGTTCACTGCTGAACAATGATGTCTCGTCAGAGGTAATTCTAGGAGTCTTCGCTGCGTTATCTATATATATAAAAGAACATGTCCTGACTGACTGACTGACTGACTGACTGATGACTGACTGATAATCAACGCCGAGCTCAAACGCCTCATCCTAGGAACGTGAAATTTGGAACTTATATTACTTTTATAGCGTAAACATCCGCTAAGAAAGGATTTTTGAAAATTTGGCTCCTGAGGGGAAAAAACTGGAAAACAAACTTTTTTCTAAAACAATGTATATCTCGAAAACCAAAAATGAGGAGATTTTGAAATTTGGTATATAGATTCTTTTTAAAAAATAGAAAGATACGTGTTTCACCATTTTTTGAAAATTTGGTTTTCCGGACCTCAAATGTGGGTTGGAAAATTGGGTTATTTGGTTTTTAAAGTAGCTTCTACTCAAAAACTGTTAATGCTACAGGAGTAAAAATTAGTATTTAGTTTTTACTCCAAAAATAATGAAATACGTGTTTTAGCATTTTTTGAAAATTTGGTTTCCAGGACCTCAAATGTGGGGTGGAAATAAGGGTTATTTGATTTCAAAATAACTGCTACTCACAAACTGTAAGCGCTACATATGTAAAAATTAGTATTTTGAAGTTTTGTGCCGGTTAAAAGTAGCTAAGTCCAGTTTATCATCGGCCGGGCCAAGCCGTTATTTTAGAGTCTTCACACGGGCCAGGCCAAACCTTAAATCAAAGTATATAGATATTTTAGTGATTTTAGGGTCTTCAGTTTGGCCGGGCCAAACCTGAGGTCAAGGTGGGACGGGCCGAAGTTTTTCATCATGTATATAGAACTTCTAGGCCTGTAAAAATGGGCCGGGCCTAATTCAGACGGGCTGTGCCGGGCCAGGAGTTTGGGTTTTTAAAACGGGCTGGGCTAATTTGTCGACGGGCCGAGCCGAGACCTAAAAAAATGATCTCTACTATGGATGCACGGTTCAAACTCTCTAATTTCATGCGAGCGAAGCCGCTACGGGCACTGCTAGTTTTATTCATATATTTTTTGCGGTTTTAGCCTAAAATATGGTTGTTCGCATGATTATCTTTTTTGTTAATTAGAATATTGCTTGTTTAATTAAGTGAAAATGTTTATTACGTTTGATTCTTGTTTTGTATTAAAGCTGCGTGAAAATTGGTTGATGCAGCCACACAGTTTAAGCGAGTTATTTTGGCCTGATGGTCTTGATTGGTTTGAATGCCCACGACTATTTTAAATCTGATTTGAGTCTAGATCCAAAGCCAGCGTAACTCAGTCAGAACAAAAGTACTACTGCTATGCTCCTAGTCCCAGTTACCACCAGATCGAAAGTGTTAATTACTCGAAGCATTCTGTTAAGCTTACTGGACTGGCTGATGTTCCGTAAAGGAAGGAGTTGCAGTTATCAAGTCTAGCGGCAACCAAAAAATTAGTTCTGGCTCGGAGACTGGATTAAAATAACGTTGTTTACTACTGAACGATGATGTCTCGTCAGAGGTAATTCCAGGAATCTTTGCTGTGTTATCTTATCTACATATTTTTTTGCGGTTCTAGCCTAAAATATGGTTGCTCGCATGATTATCTTTTTTTCTAATTAGGATATTGCTTGCATAATTAGATGAAAATGTTTATTATGTGTGAATATTGTTTTTTATTGACGCTGCGTAAAAAATTGGTTGATGCAGCCACACAGATATAATTTTAAACGTATAGTAGTTTAAGCAGTAAAATAAAACGAATCAATTAATACTTGCATATGAAGATAATAAACCTTATTTGATAGCAATAAATATTTTAAAAAATTAGGCAAACGCTTGTTTGGGTTGATAATTTAAGGTATTTCTAAGTATGAAAAATTAAAATTTACTTTAAAATTCAAAGTACAAAGAAATTAAAATTCATTGTAAAATTCAAAGTATGCAGAAAGTAAAATTTACTTTAAATCATAAAAATGAGCAGGCCTCTCACAACTACAATTGGTCAACAAATTAGTTGAACTGGTAAACTGGAAATCGGAACCGCTTCCACCCTGCAGTATAATCAAATGTTTCAAAACCTTACAGAATTTTCAGATTACAGCAGTAGGTTGAAACTTGTTTATTAAGTTCAAGTTGTTCACGACAAAAAGGTGTCTATGTTCCTATTTATCTTTATTTACAGGCGAGAACTGCCTGATAAAACCACAAGTAAGCATTTAATCGGTTTACATTTACAACCAGAAACGAATTATAGTAGTTAATACTTACAACTGCTTAGTTATTAGTAATACTATTTCAAAGAAAAGTAATATAAATAAGACATCAAAAATGTGTTTGTTTCTACTTATTTCAAGTCATGTATTGTCATCAATCAAAGATGGGATTTGAGCCAACCAAAGTTTTTACAGCTGAAAGATGAAAAACTAAAAATGAGAAATTTATGCAATTGCATATGTCATGATAGTAAGGCATGTATGCAAGAATATATTTGCATTTATGCAACCAAAAATTCAATGGCAGTAACAAAATTATGCAACTACAAATGCAATGAGAGTGAGAAATGTACGCAACTATGAATGCAATAATTGAGAAATGTGATCAATTACATATGCAATGAGAGAGAAAAATGTATTTCTTCATATCACACGCATTTTTGTTTTTTTTTTCATTATTTTGTTTATTTTATCATCATTTGCTGTTATTATAGTTTGTTTTTTGTCTAAAACATAAGTTTAAAGGAGTAGGTTGTATTGTATTAAGACATTTTTTGTCTGACATGAAATCATTTAAGATATTAAAAAATATTAGGGCAAGTCCCCAGTTGTAAGTCAAACTCCCGTTTTTTCATGTACGTTTCTCGAATATCATTTAAAGTGCAGTTTCCCAATGCTCTTAAACTCCACTTCTGAATATGCCAGATGCTTTCCATTCCACTTCATCATCACTGCTACCGTGTTTACCTTTCTTAGCATTAAATTATAATCATTATCATTATTATCATCATCAACATACTAGTCATCATTGACGTCATCATCGTCATCATGACCACTATTTTCACTAATATTTTCATCGTCATTATCGTTGTCAACCCCATCGTCATCGTCATCATCGTCGACGATCATAATCATTATCATCGTCATCAACATCTCCACCATCTCAACAACATCATAATCAACGTGTTGACCAATTCCAATTTTTCTTATGCCAATAACAAGCTGTGAAGGACAAACTCAGCATAAGAGATTACCGTAGAACTCAAACTTCTTTCCATCCAATTAAAATAACAGCATAAAACTTCTTTTTTATTAATTATTAATTAAAGGCGATAATTTATTTTTTTATGAAAACACTCGTGGGAGGGCGCCTTTTTTAAGCGAATAATAAACCATTGTGATTATAAGACATGTATTACCTGTTGGGATGTGAAATTAAAACAAAAATTAAATTTTAAGCAATTAAAATAAATAAACCAATAAATAATTAAGTTATTTAAAAATAGTTTTCTTTTGAACTTCTCATTCATCGCTAGGTCTCATATGAGTCATGCATCTTTATGTTCAATCAAGAATATCTACTTATTTATTTATTTTTTTTAATATCATGCTTTTTTGACTCTAAAAAGTTTTGATTCATAAATATTCAAAAAAAAATCATTTTTATAAGATTTCATCAAACGTCAGATAAGTTTCAGTCTGCTAATTCATTATTTGTGGATTTTTGTTTAGTTTTTATTCCAGCCAATGACAAACCGCAACGCTTAATTTATATAGCGCCGTGATTAACAATGTTACATGAAGGGCGCTTTTAGCAGTTTTTGGCAGCCCCGCATACTACTCGCTAGCTCCACAGACGCAGAAAAGGCTTTAACCCCCCCCCCCCAACGGAAGTTGGTACCCATTTATCGACCATTAAACGATGAAACGCTGAGTTGACCTGAGTTCAATTCAATTCAGTTTGACGATCTTTAGTGTGGCGTGGATCAGCAGACTTCTAAGCCACACAAGTCACATGCTAGCTGGTTTCTTGCTTAAGGAAATTACGTGACCGAACCTCGAATAGAACCCGGGTAATTGTAACAAGAAAATCGCGTAACAGTCGGCAAAACTGCAAATAAATTCATACAAACGCATATTTGCGGCAAAATGCAAACACATCACATACGCACAAAGAAACAATAAATAAAAACAAACAAACAGATGATTGAAATTTTTTAAGAATTATAAAAGTCTTACACTTTTTATAGTCATTTTTTCTTTACATTGGTTATTAGGCTTCCACTGTGAATAAATGTTCAATAACCATTCCTTCTCGGAAATGTTATTTATTACATTCTTGCGCGTGTATAAAATTTTTTTTGGATCATGCTGGTTAATTTCTTCCGAGCTGAGATTGAAAGTGAAACAAAGAAAGAGAAAAAAGGTGAAACAAAGACAGGAAGAAAGAGAATGCGGGAGGGAGAGAGAGAACCGAAAGACCATCAAGCACTCAGAGTTCTCAATCAAAGATACTGGCCGATAAAACAGAATGCCGTTTACCATTTATCAGCTATGGAATTCTGTAGTTATCTCATGTGCATGGGAGATAATTGTATGGTCTCATTCCTTTAGTAATGCTTTGTAACAAAGAACGGGAGTTTGAGCTCAAAATTCAAGTCTTAAGTGCTTACTGAAGTAAAATTAATGTTTAAAAGAGAGACAAACAATTATTAGTTGAGGTAATTTTTTCATGTCTTTGCCTTAAAATTTTTGAAATCGTTTTTCAGGTACAGCGCTGTGGTCTATATAAGTATAATCTATAAACATATTATTTTTCTATCACAACTGTGTCTTATATAGTTATAACATATATATATATATATATATATATATATATATATATATATATATATATATATATATATATATATATATATATATATACATACATACATACATACATACATACATACATACATACATATATATATATATATATATATATATATATATATATATATATATATATATATATATATTTACAGTATTTCGGCACTAAATGTTCATTTAAACATGCTCTGTTGAAATATACACGCCATTTAGAAGACACGGTTTTGTCAATTAAACGCTTAAAATATTTTAAGTGAGAGAAAACACTTTTACTAAATCTAAAATCAAACGTTTTATTAGCAACCAACTTGCAAGTTTCAGCCATTGCGGCCATCGTCAGGGTTGTTTTGATTGTCTTAATGTAACTAAAAGTTAATACATACAGTACATAATAATAATTAAAATCGGGACGATGAACTTAAATTAAGCAGAAAATAATTAAGACGGAAGAGATGACATTGTTTTGATATGATATATAAGCTTCTTTGTCTGTTTCACATTTCTTAAAACTTTTGATGAATTTTATAAATTTAAATTATTATCTCTCGATTTAAATTAATATAATTTTTAAAGTATTTTTATTTTGATTTTAATATTATTATTTTATTTTTATTATTATTTTATTAATTATTTTCTGCTTTTTTCTCACTTAAAATATTTTAAGCGTTTAATTGACAAAACTGTGTCTTCTAAATGGCGTGTATATTTCAACAGAGCATGTTTAAATGAATATATATATATATATATATATACATAAATACATACATATATATATATATATATACACACACATATATATATATATATATATAAATATATATACATTATTTTTTATCACATCTGTGGCTTAAACAAGTTAGGAAATAATGAAAAAGAGAAAATGAGCGAGAACGGGAACGCAGAGCAAGCGTGAGCGGGAACGGGAAAAGCTTCCGGGAACGGAAAAGCGACCGGGAACGGAAAAGCGACAGGTAACGGGAGGGCAAACGGAAACGGAAAAGCGAACGGGAGCGGGAAAGCGGTCGGGAACGGAAAAGCAGTCGGGAACGGGAAAGCGACCGGGAACGGGAAAGCGAGCGGGAGCGGGAAAGTGAACGGGGAAGGAAACCTGAGCGAGAAAGTCAAACATTAGAAAAACCTCGGGCAACGCCGGGCAGCCCCGCTAGTATAGTTATAAATTAAAACACATCTATCACAACTGCAGCTAACCAAACGTAATCAACTTTGTGAGAACTTTTACACGAAAAAAATTGATTTTGAGTTCAAGAGATCCATCGACAAATGTTCATAGAATGGGTTATATATTTTTTGTATTTATGAAATATTTAAATGTGGTTAAGCAATCGTTGCTAAACAACACTCAAATAAAACATTCATTTTGTTGTTAGCATTTCTTATAGACAACTGTACTGTTTTGGTTGGACCTTCTACATAGAAAACATAAATTAATTTGTCAAAATGTATGTTTTGTCTCGTGGACACTTTTGTTATATTTATAGAATATATTAAAGAGAAATGAAATATAAAATATATTAAAGAGAAATGAAATATAAAATATATTAAAGAGAAATGAAATATAAAATATATTAAAGAGAAATGAAATATAAAATATATTAAAGAGAAATGAAATATAAAATATATTAAAGAGAAATGAAATATAAAATATATTAAAGAGAAATGAAATATAAAATATATTAAAGAGAAATGAAATTTATACGAAAAAAAACTCAGAGTAATGTTAATATCACAAATATGCATTAAATAAATGACACTTAAAAATATATTAAAAAACACCACTGACTCACATGGCTCAGTCTCGTTTGGCATGTTTTCCTTCGGCCACAGTTCATTTCGACAGAACCTCCACAGACCATGGTAGTGACCAGTTTTTTGAAATTCCCCTCTCTCTTTGTCTTGCTTCTTTTCCGGCTTCTGTAAAGTCACGTGCACCCAGAATTCACTGGAAAATGCTATGAGGAAGAGCAATGTGCCGAGCAGACCGCAGACAAACGCAGCCATGAGGATTCGATTTTCCAGTTTTATTTCGCGTTCATGTTTTAGACGGAGCAAGTTCCTCTTCTCTTGTCGAGATTCTGGAGTGCAGTTGTTGGTGGGGGGGAGCTTCTCCATAGTGATCCTGCTGTGTTTTTTCTATCGATTAAACTCAAAGTTGTTTTTTTTGGATGATTTGCAACGCTGTTTTCAAATAGTTCTGGAATAAGGATAAAAAAAACTTACAAAGTTTGCATAGTTTTTAAAATATTTTTATGATGCACCTTGTTATCATCATCAACACACCTTGTTATCATCATCAACACACCTTGTTATCATCATCAACACACCTTGTTATCATCATCAACACACCTTGTTATCATCATCAACACACCTTGTTATCATCATCAACACACCTTGTTATCATCATCAAAATACATAATTCCGATGTTCGCATGTATTTATGTAAGCACTTTTTCTTTCATATTTATTTTTTATAAATAACGGAAACTTCTACGGCGTTTCAATATAATGTTCGCAAGCAAAAATCCAATCTAGCAGTTCATCGTTGCAATGGAAAAAACTTTTAATTCTAATTTGAGCGACGTTGGATAGAGAATGACTTAAGTCATGATGTCACGAGGGAGTGAAGAAAGAATTAAAAATACAGTGAATTATTATCGTATTGTATGACCTTGACTTCGGTTTATATATATTTTTCGTGAACTCTGACCTACATTACGTCTGTAAGTGCCTGGAGTTGATTTGTGTTTTTTGTGGTTTCGTTAGATTTTTAACACAATAATATGCAATAATATGAAACAATATGCAATAATATAAAACAATGTATAACATATGACATATGTGGTGCTGCACGTTGGGTGTGGTACTGTACAAAAATATGTGGTCAATATAAAATTGTTGTATTTATAAATTTATTACTTTATTATCATTGGTATATCAACTATAAAAATTATTAATTTTAAATTGTTATCAATAAAATAATATTTAGTACATTTGGAATAAATATTTTAAAAAAATGTTATCAGTCAACATTGTAGAGGTTACATTTCTTTGTTTCTTAATCGAATTAAGTTTAATTTAAACCAAGTTTTGATTTCTTAAATAAACCAGACCAAATACAAAATATCTTTAAATATGTTTATTCTGAAAATGAGCTTGAAGTGAGTATATTGTCGCAACCCGATATTTCGCCCATATCTTTACCGAGACGTTTTTCGGCGAGATTGGCGACTCAACGACGTAATAAACAATGAATAAAAAACCAGGTTTGCAGAAATAAGTTTAGTCATTATACATGGAAAGAGAAAAAGTTTGTTTAATGTTTCATAAATGTAAATAATTTCTTTTTAAAGCAGTTATTTTCCTTTTCAGCTTTGAGGCGCATTTTGAACATCATCAAGTAATTTTACACCTTGCGATACAATATGGTCGTATCCTTTTCATATCAACAATTTATAAAAAAAAGAAAGAAAAATAAATGTTTTACATCAACAATTTCTTCACATTAGCTTTTTAAAAATAAATGTTTGTTTTTCTGCGTGCAATGCAGTCTGCACGTTTCTTAGTTACATTTTTTTTAAGAACAAAAATAATTCGGTTGAAGAGATAACTTCCACCAGATATTTTTCCTTGCTTGTTTTAGTTAGGAGTTAAACGCGGATAATATAAAAGGGGAATATTTTCGTTTTAATACATTAGTTATATGCAAGTATGCAAGCGCGGAAGCTGTATTTTGTGTCTTTCGTTTAATAGCTAAACTGGCATTTGTATGTAATATATATTTGAGCATTGCGTGCATATGTGAGCGTTGCGTATATATGCACTGCATATGTTTGTATTGCGTATGGATGCACGGAATCTGTGTACATTACGTACAGTACGCATGCATTACATATGTAAGCACGTATGCACTGTATAAGTAAGCATTGCATGTGTATTGTGTATGTATGCACAAATGCACATGTGTACACTGTGTATGTATGCATTGCGTGGGTATACAAGAATTGCTGCATATATGCTCTCAGGACATGCATGATGGCAATAATAAATAATTTCTTAATCAATTGATTAGTATAAAAATTTTCTAATGACTATTGACAGTTTGACGCAGACAACTGGACGCGCACTGTCAATAAAAAAAGTGGATATTGACACAACAAGCCGAAAACCATTGAAAAGCTAGAAAGAACTTCTACGACTGATTATTTTAAAAATACAAACAGTAGTCATGCTACGAGCTTTTTTCCTAACTCATCCCCTTGCCTCACCCTTCGAGGGGATACAGAGGCATGGCAATAAACACATTTTTACACAAAACATCCACAGTTTCTCCAACTACGTCAATTTTTTTAACAGATTTTTTATAATAATAATTACTCTACATTCATTAAAACAGTGTTGTACTATAGGTTTGATTTTAAAATATTATCAAAATAAGCACAAAAAGCTGCATTAGAATTTAGAAATCAGACTAGAACAATGCATAAAATAGAGATAAATAACATTTTTAGACACTACTATTTCCAAACGTAGTTAAAAGAATAACTTTAATTCTTCTTATCCAGAAATATTGAATTACTTTAAAAATTAAAATAATAGTATGCTTTCTAGGGATGTCACGGGTACCCGAACCCGAACCCGAGTTTGGTACTACCCGGTCTTTTTCTGATACCCGAACCCGAACTCGAACCCGAAAGTGTGAAAATTTGGTACCCGAACCCGAACCCGAACCCGAAAATGTGAAAACTTGATACCCGAACCCGAACCCGAACCCGAAAATGAGAAAACTTGATACCCGAACCCGAACTCGAACCTGAAAATGTGAAAACTTGATACCCGAACCCGAACTCGAACCCGAAAATTTATAAGCCTAATACCCGAACTCGGAGTTGTGAACAAATAAATCTTTATAAAAGCTGTGTCTTAGAGATTAATAAATTACAAGTTTTGTTGACGTAACATATTATACTAATCGCGAGCGTAGAAGTTTTGTATTATCACCTTTGCGTAACAAATAACACAAATACGTCATTTTATTAGTGATTGTGTAAACTAAACCGCTAATCCGTTTGATTATAATCAGGCCGGACCGAGCCGCGAACGAACTAAAATAATTAAGCCTCCTTCGGTCGAAGAAATCGCGGAAAGCCATGACTCTAAACTTTTTACTTCAGTTATATAACCTTATCCTGATTGCCCGACCGGACCGAGCCGCGAAAAAATTAATAAATGACAATAATTTAAGAGGTAACGTATTATGCTAATCGCAAGCCCTGCAAGTTTTGTATTATCACCTTTGCGTAACAAATAACACAAATAGTTCATTTTATTGGTGAGTGTGTAAACTAGACCACTAATCCGCATTATTATCTGGCCGGACCGAGCCACGAACGAACTAAAATAATTAAGCCTCCTTCGGCCAAAGAAATCACATTATTTGGAAAGCTAAAAAAATTTACTTGTTAGAGTTTATTCAATACGTGTAATGTCCAATGGATGAATTGATCGCTCTCGTTTGTATATGTATATACACTAAGTAAATTTAAAATAATTCCAGGAATTTGAAATCATAAACCAGTACCCGAACCCGAACCCGAACCCGGTTTTTGGAAAACTACAAACCCGAACCCGAACCCGAACCCGAAAACCTGAGTTTCACAAACCCGAACCCGAACCCGAAAACTCGAGTTTTACAAACCCGAACCCGAACCCGAACCCGAAAACTCTAGTTTCACAAACCCGAACCCGAACTCGAACCCGAAAACTCTAGTTTCACAAACCCGAACCCGAACCCGAACCCGAAAACTCCAAAAAGTACTACCCGTGACATCCCTAATGCTTTCATTTTATATAAAAATTTCGCCACGCATTTTTTAAACACTCTTGAATAACAAGAAGAAATGTATCTTTATTTTTTTGGTGCACTTTGAAGTGAAAGTGTGTTTTCTATTTTATTTAGTCTTTTTTTGTTTATCAATTTTTTCATACAATTGCTACATGGACTTATGAAAGTTGTCTCATCCGGTTCATCACTGCCCAAAGGGCTTTTACTCAAAATCCATCTAGTGAACGTACCCCGCTTTGTACCACATAGGCCTGACCCTTTGTGCCAAAGCTCAACTTAGCAGGGAATTAAATTGCCTATAGGATGCGTCTTTACAAAAGTCTTCTCGAGCCCCAATTACATAGCAACTTCTTCGCCGTACTCCTGCGCTCCACGGTAAATTGGTCAGATGACTTCTGTAATAGCTCCAATAACGCCATTCACTAGTTCTTTCGCTATATCGATTTCGAGCACAGTAAAACCTTCGTTTTTTTAAATATTTCCAATTTATTGAATAATCTAACTAACTTATTAATAACAGATGGACTGATATTTTCCAGGCTGATGTTTTCTACGTTTCTTGCAGCATCTACAAACTGATCTATGACCTTGACTTTGAATATTTCCATACCCTCATCTCTGACGAGTTTAAATTTATTAAAAGTGTGGCCAGGTGATGAACACAACTGTTGCAAACCGTTTAACAACATAAACAGGAAAAAAGATTCTAAAATTTCAAAGAAACTTCCCACCACCTGAAGTGAGAAACTGAACAGTTTCCTAGAAGTGGATACAATTAAAATAAGTACATATGAGGCCTCGGAAGTGAGCCAAAAAACAAAAGTAACAGTGAGTTTGTGCAATGATGGATGAGTGGGATGAAATAAGATGAAGAAAGAAATGAATAGAAAAGAAGGAAGAAAGAAAAGAAACTTAAAAACCAGGAAATGTAAAAAACGATTTTTTTACATTTAAAACATAGATATATAATCAACAAACCATGATCAATAAAGCATATTATTCAAATTTTTTAATAATAATAATAACCAAGAAATGGTTGAAAAGCGGATTGATTGCTTTAAAATATTATAATATATTCATAACTATGTGGTTAGTGGTTACGTTGCGGCAAAGCCTCTCCATGCGTTCCGGATTTGTCAGTCAGCCAGTTGGGCTATTATATAGATTATATTGATGTATTATATTGTAAAATTATTGCTAGTAATGGTAAACAGAGAACAGTGGCGTTGAGCGGTAGTGATAGCTTTGGTGCTCAAAAAATGAAAGCAATTTCTCAGCAATTTTTCTGTGTGAATAAATGATGTAGATGACTGATGGTAAACATCGTCGCTTACGTTATCGTCATCATCATCATCACCACCATCGTCGTCATCATCACCACCATTGTCATCATCATCACCACCATCTTCATCATCATCACCACCATCGTCATCATCATCACCACCACCGTCATCATCGTAACTATCATGTTGTCTATCACATCATCATCACAACTGCTTTATAACATGCGGGAGTTACAAGTGAAAGCATATTTATTCATGTAAAAACAATTTATTATCTCCATCTTGGAGCATCAATCGTTGTAGCAAGGAAATGTATGCGGCGAGACTAAACATCGACAAGTAAGCAACTAAACGTAAAAGAATAGTAGTAATAATAATAATAATAATAATAATAATAATAATAATAATAATAATAATAATAATAATAATAATAATAATAATAATAATAATAATAATAATAATAATAATAATAATAATAATAATAATAATAATAATAATAATAATAATAATAATAATAATAATAATAATAATAATAATAATAATAATAATAATAATAATAATAATAATAATAATAATAATAATAATAATAATAATAATAATAATAATAATAATAATAATAATAATAATAATAATAATAATAATAATAATAATAATAATAATAATAATAATAATAATAATAAACAAAACTCACCTTGTTATCGTTTATAACTCAACTCAATATATTCATTTTGGAGAAATTAGTCAGATCTTTTTTTTGCAGATGTCGTTCTAAAAGAAATCGATCGTGCATTAATAATTATTTTTTTACTATCGAACTTATTACATATTAATAATTATTTTTTTACTATCCAACTTATTACATATTAATAATTATTTTTTTACTATCCAACTTATTACAGCGTGCAATTTGCTTCTACCAATCAGCAACGTTTGGAAAAAGTTTCAACAATTTGATAACTGATTCGAGGCACTAGTAGATTTTCAATTTAAAACAAAATTATATAGTGGTGATGACGACGGCAATGGCGATGATGATGACGTTGATGTATATGATGATGAGGGGAAGTAATTATGATAAAAACACAGTAAAATAAAAGAAGATGCAACCAAAGTACCTTCTCAGTTCCTTAACAACGGCAACATCTACCATCAAAAGGCGAAACTTCTCTTATAAAGGAAGAATTTTTTCTCCCTCCCTTTCTTTCTCTTTCTCTCCTTCTTTTCCCAGGGCTCAGAGCGGCAGTTTGAATGTGATTAAAACCAGTTTTGTTTGCTTAAATACTAAATTTATTTTATGTATAATTCAAGAAAATGACTTTTTGCTTATTTTCATCACGAAAACAATGAAATAAATAAAAAAACAGAATACTATGATTTCCGGCTTATATATCCAACTTCCGATGTTGTTAATTGGTTTTCATAAAAGTGCGGTTTCTTTGCAGTAGTAGCATGAAGATTGATTTATATGTTATTAAAATATTATGGTATTAGTTTATGTAATTGCTTAATGTCTGCGAAATAATAATTTTTTCCTATTCAAATTAGCAGCATCGAATCTGTTATTAATTTTTAGGCTTTTAACGGGCCAAGGTTCTCGGAATTTCAGAGATATGCAGTACAGTTAGAACCATAGCTAGGATCGGATGATTATTATACCCGGTACTGCTCGGGCAATAACTATGGAAAAATTTCATGAGTCCATTGACGTAATAATATGGAGCAAGCGAGAAAAAAATTTTGAACTTATAGCAAGTGGAGGGTGTTGTCCAGAAAAATTTAATTAGTAAGAAAACCATGTTCTGAAAAATATTTAAAATGTAGGGTTGGAAAAAAACTTTAAAATTGAAATATTAAAATAAAATAAAATAAATAAAATATTAAATTAAAACAAAATAATTTTTATAATTAAAAATGGTGTCAGAGTTCGTAGGTCACTTGTAATGCAGGGGGTTTCATAACATACGTTCAATTCAGCTACCGGGCCTGGTTAAAGTTATGTTTATTTATTATTATAGATAAATAGATATGCTCAGTTAGTGTTACAGATCTGCAGTTAGTGCTAATGCTATTTCCAACTTTTCCAAGGAGTGCCAGAGATCTGGTTAGCTATATTAAATGGCATGTTTATTGATTCAATTTAATAAATAATTAGTTAATTAAAAACCAGAAGTTAAGATTCCATCTTGGTTCTAATGAGCAAGAATTTTTATTTTTGTAAAATATCTCTATTTTATTCATTTGTATTTGTTGTGAATTATAAAAAATTTAATTTTTTAACTTTTTTAATATAATTCGGAAGTATATATATTTAAAAATATAATTATAAAAAAATATTGTGCATTCTATTATTACAAAGAGTACAAAATTAAAATTATGTAAAAATGATGTTTATCAAACTCTAGAAAATTATCTCGTTAAAATCGTTTTAGCGAGCAAAAAATTACTATTTTCTCTTTTCATCATAGAATCAAGTTGTCTTGCCAAGTGAGCCGTGTGGAAGCATATCATGCTGTAGATGAAGAAAGTCTGAATTTTCCTTTCCGCGCGTTGCTTGAATATAAAATCTTTATTTGGATAATTTCTGCCGGAATATTATTTCTCGGTTTGATGATATGAATGATATAAAATCCTTAAAAAATCTTCTCTCGTCGGTGTGATAATGAATTATTACATTTCAAACATGGAAAGCGGTCGGTACACAAAGCAATCAAGATTTATAATGGATGGAACTCGTTTATGGTGCATCCCGCCATCCCGCGCGCCATGTTTGCTGCCGAGAGAAAGTTACAAAAGCGTTTAATGTTTCCTCACAATATTCATTTTCGATTCCACCACCATATACCACCTCCACCTTTTACAAGCAACTATTCACAACTCACAACAGGAACTCGCCTTGGCTGCAAGTGAGGGAGCGTTTATCGACTTCCCAGTTGGGTATTAAAACATCATTCGAACGTATGCTACGATGAACGTGAATGTGCAATGCATGTTTAGTTAACATTTGAAGATTCGTATTCAATCGATGCAACAGATCCATCACGATAATGGAAATGAATCATTTCAATTTGTGTAATTCATAAAATACGATGATATTAAGAAAATATTAATATTAACATTAAAAATAAAAATAAATAATAAAGTAAGCATATAAATAATAATAATACTAATAATAATAATATTAATAATAATAATAATAATAATAATAATAATAATAATAATAATAATAATAATAATAATAATAATAATAATAATAATAATAATAATAATAATAATAATAATAATAATAATAATAATAATAATAATAATAACAATAATAATAATAATAATAATAATAATAATAATAATAATAATAATAATAATAATAATAATAATAATAATAATAATAATAATAATAATAGTAATAATAATAAATAAAAATGGTAATTGTAATGGTAAATCTTAGAAAATACGTCGGTGAACATGAAACGTGAATTCGGACGTTGAAGAGCTGCATGAGTGGGCATGGAAATATGGAATTCCTGCTCATTGCACGATGGCAGGTTTGGTCACCCCCCCCCCCCCCGTTATTTTTTTCCCTTGCAACTACTTACTTCTTTTCGTATTTACACACTCGTGTACTTATAGGAACAGATAACCCACGCTTTGTTCTAGTAATAATCGTCGTCGTCGTAGTAGTAGTAGTAGTAGTCGCAGTGGTAGTCGTGGTGGTGGTGGTGGTGATTATGATGGTTGTGTTGAGGCGTGGTGATGGCAGCGGCGGTGATAGTTGTGGCGGTGATGGCAGTGACGGTGGTGGAACAAAGCCAGGAACTGAAAACACTATTTAAGATTTATTTCGCGTTTATATTAAAAAAAGAATTATAATAAATAAGTTAAAAATTAACACAAAAGCGTACAAAACTGTGCTATTAATAAAAAATTAAAAAAATACGTCACATTAATAAAAAAATTTTTTTATTAAGTCTCGTTTCCTTATTTTTTTATACATATAAAAATTATTTTTTCTAATTTCCACTTAAATAATAAAAAGTCAATTTCAAATTGTCACGATTTGCTTTGAAATGGGTTTGCCAGCCTCACGAAAATCAATTTGAAACGCACTGAGCAGAGAAAAAACAGGAAAAATATTTTTGCTTTTTTAAGCGGAAGACGTGTGAGGTGACGAGAGAGTGTAGATATCAGAATTGTAGTGTTGAGAGTGTACATATGAAATTGTGGTATAAAAGTGTGAGGTGACGAGACGAGAGAATGTGGACATCAAAATTGTAGTGGTGAGAGTGTACATAAGAAATTGTGATAAAACAGTCGATATGAAATTGTGGTTGAAAAAGTGAGTTGATGAAAAAATCGTGACAAAGTGTCATACTGAAAGTGTTGCAATGAAGTGCTTTTGTGAAAAAGTGGTGATGAAAGTGTGACTGTTTGTTATTTTTAATAAAAAAAAAACAAATTTGGTTTTTTATTTTTTTATAATGCAATATTTTATTCCCCTAAAAAATGTATGGCTTTTAAAGTCAAAACCTTTTTGACTAAATGAGCTGCAAAAATGTTTTTCTTATTCTAGCAATTTAGGTGAGAATGTCTTTCTGTCATCTATCTCATGAATATTCAGAATATATCACCAATGTAAGTGAAATGTCAACTTATGAATATTCAGAATATATTACCAATGTATGTGAAATGTCAACTTATGAATATTCAGAATATATCACCAATGTATGTGAGAATGTCATCTCATGAATATTTATCACCAATATAAGTGAAGAATGTCATCTTATAATTATCAAGAATTTACCACCAACGCACGTGAGAAAATGAAAATTTAATCTCATTATAGTAAACATTTTTAATAAATAAATTCAATTTAACTTAAAAATGTGTTGTTTTCCATTGCAATACATTTTAAATTATTAAGCCCCGATGTCCATCGGAGTTTTTAAATGTTCTCATGTTGACACCATACATTGCATTGATTGCATACTATGCAACCTCATCACCAAAATGCTGTCAAATGGTCTTATTAATTATGCATTCTTTTTTACGCTAAAACCTCGAAATTGTAGAATTTTTATGCATAAATTATTTGTATGGTGTTTTGTATAATTACTTTTTGTTTTCAAATAATATTTTTATATCCCAGCCAGTAATTATGTTTCAGGTATAACCGATGACAAAGCCTCTATAAGCAATTTTAATAAATTTTATTTTGTAACTTGAAAATAGCAACTCGTAAATAAATTTTTCAATATCTTCAACTGGTAATAAAATACTTTGAGCTTTTTAACGTGATGAATGTTCAGTGCAATAGCACACAAAGAGTTTGGGATTAGAACCAGCGGCGGATTCAGGAATTTCGTAAGGGGGCCCAAAATTATTTTTCAATTTTTTTTTAAATTTTGATTGCTGTCGTTATAAAGCCCGTTGTAAGACATCTGGAATTTTTTTATTTAGTAAAACTAAAAAAGAAATCGAAATTAAACTTTTAATCTACTCGCATTTTTCCCTTTTTTATCTTTTTCTCTTTTACTTTTCTCTGTATTTTTTCGTTCTGGAGAAAACAAAACAACACAAAACACCTCTTTTTCATCATATAGTCTGGTCATCAGACATTTAAAAGCTAAAATTAAGTGAACTATGAAATACTTTTGTAATTAGGCGGCTACTAATTGTTTGCAATTTTTTTATGATAAGAAGTCTATAAAATAGAAAAACCTTGAAGACATTCTTCTAAATACTTGATATGTGAAATATGTGTAAATTGAAAATATAAGAAACTTTCGAATCAATATGGACAAAACTAAGTTTTTATTATAACGTTTTACTTTAAAGAATCAAATATCGCTTTCATTAAATATAGAGGCGCTGGTGGCAGAGCGGTAGAGCGCTCGCCTGTCGATCGTTAGGTCGGCAGTTCAAGCCTCACCTGCGTCACCAGCGTAACTCCCTTAGGCAAGGAGTTCACTCGCATTGCTTTCTCATGTCTATGAAAATAGCGTGTTCTTCGAAGTTTCCGATCCAAAGGAACCTTCGTAAGCGCCTCTGACTTATCTGGCGCTATATAAATTCATCATCAAACTAAGAACTGGTGGTTCATTTCTTTAAAAAAAAATTCAAACCTCTGAATCTTCAATTTTACGCTTCTTAGGCCAATTTTGGGACTTCATTTCTATTTCTTGAAGGCCCAAAACTACGTCAGGGGGCCCATTGAAAAGTCAGAAGAAGAATACCTTCTCTGTTCCCTCCAAATTGACGTCCCTGAACTTACAGTTTT
Source organism: Erpobdella octoculata (assembly GCA_963978895.1). Lineage (NCBI taxonomy): Eukaryota > Metazoa > Annelida > Clitellata > Hirudinida > Erpobdellidae > Erpobdella > Erpobdella octoculata. The sequence goes on from OZ022239.1 coordinate 40,122,754, forward strand.
TATTCATATTACAAATGATTACTGTTTTAAGAACTTGTTGTTGAGCCGTCTAAACTTATTTAGAAAAAGGAAGGTGTCATTTTCAATTTTTTTTGCTGGACCTGCCCGTGAAAGTCTAAATGTTTTTTGAGATATTATTTGAATTATATTTTGTATTGAATTGGTTTGAAAAAGGCCCGAAATTTTTAAATATCTGCCAATTATCAGAACTATTGATGGTCGAGAAGTGAATTTAGTAAAGATAAAGCCTCAGGATACAGACGAACAAAATAAAATTGCAAGCTAATTGAAAAATTAATGTTTAAATTTTTTTTAAACTTTCTAAAGAAGGGCTCGAGCCCCTTGGGCTACCCTGGATCCGCAACTAGTTAGAACTCCCAAGAAAAACTCCAACAAATTTAATACATGAGAATATATTATTAAACAGGTTTCAATGTTGATAAAATCACAAAAAAATTGATTTAAAAATACCTTTGTTAATAAGCTATTATATATTTTATAGTCCATCTTTATTATTTCTTGCACGGAAAATATTCGGGAGATTTCCACATATAAATATAGCGAAAAAACGTTTTTAAAGTGTTCATCAGAGAGCATATTAAATGTTTCCACTTTTTTATTAAAAATTGTATTTAGAAATCTCACACAAACAGTTTGAATAAATTAACTAAAACACCAAAAAAACCGACGTTTTCATTTTCTGAGTTGGTCATTCTATAAAAATTATAAACTCGATTTAAAGACAGGAACAAGTCAGTTTTCCTAACAAGCACGAAGCAGCAGGAATATTAGCAAATTCATTTTATTACTTACAGTGCCTCTTACTACAATTTAATGTCACTGTGACTACTGACCACACTACCTGCCTGTGATGTTCCTCTGGGAATGTTGGAATGTGTTTATTTGTCAAACGTTCAATTGGGTTTAAAAATGGCTGTCGTTGTATGTAGCTTATGAATGTTAGCCACAGTAAATTTGCAACAACCAAAACTAAGTTAATTTTCATAAAACTTAAACTTAGTTTTCAGAGTAAAATTTAGGCATATAATTATAATGTATTTAGTATAAATGTTATATTTAATTAACGTGAATTGTTTTAAAAACTTTTACTAAAAATAATTTCAAATTTTTTGACATTTTTCTTGTTTTTCTTTACAGCTTTTTGTTTGATGTGTTTGCATTATAGAGAGAGAGAAAAGAAAGAGAAAAAGCGAAAGTGAAAGAGAAAAAAAAATAGAGAGAAAAGTGAAAGAGAAAGACTTGCAACATTTTGTACTCAAGTACTTTATACGTAAAATACTTGTTATAAGAAAAATGACCGTTTGTCTAACATTTTAGCAACAAAGAATAAATTTGTAAACAATGTTTTTTTTTATTTTCTAGTTTTTTTATGCAAAGAAAAATCTATTACAAACGTAGATAAAAAATGTTTTCTTACGAGTGTTGAGCTTGTTGAGCCTAACGTTGTTCCACCAAAAAAAAAAGATCTGAGATCAAACAGAAGAAGCCGCTTTCCTTAGATGCCTTCTAAATACTAAAAAAAAGATAATTCACCTAATTCAATTATTATTCAAATAAATCTAAAAAAAAAAAAAAAAATTAAGTTGAAAGAAAATAATATCTAAACAAATAAATTACTTAAATATCTTTTGAAATTGTCAAAATCGAAGTCACAGGAGGTCGTGGTCTCGCGCTAAGTTTCCCCCAGTGAAAAGGTTTTATTGTCTTATCTACAAAACTACTGGGACTCTGAGTTTGTAAGGATTAGTTGTCTCTTAAGATCAGTATTTTGAGCTCTCGATAAAATAATTGTTTTGCTAAGCTCGGTATTGAGCAGTTTTCAAAAAGAAGGATTAAATTTACTTTTAAATAAGAAGTTTCTTTTATAAATGAGGTTATTAATAATTAATAATAATGGTATTATCCACATACATGATTTCCGATGTATGTATGTATGTATGTATGTATGTATGTATGTATGTATGTATGTATGTATGTATGTATGTATGTATGTATGTATGTATGTATGTATGTATGTATGTATGTATGTATGTATGTATGTATGTATGTATGTATGTATGTATGTATGTATGTATGTATGTATGTATGTATGTATGTATGTATGTATGTATGTATGTATGTATGTATGTATGTATGTATGTATGTATGTATGTATGTATGTATGTATGTATGTATGTATGTATGTATGTATGTATGTATGTATGTATGTATGTATGTATGTATGTATGTATGTATGTATGTATGTATGTATGTATGTATGTATGTATGTATGTATGTATGTATGTATGTATGTATGTATGTATGTATGTATGTATGTATGTATGTATGTATGTATGTGAAAACTCTTCTTCGAGCAAGTTCGTCAGAGGTCTTCAGAGGAAGACCCTCCCAGCGTTTCGGCCCTTTTCCTGACGCTACCACGGGAGGGCGGGCCACGACCGTTGATCAGACGGCCGCCCCCTGACGAAATTTGTGTATCACATGCCGTTTCCGACCAGAACCAGATAACCGGCAAATCTTCAAAGTACCAGAACCAAGAAGTCATTTTGAAACCGTCAAGCAACTGTAACAAGATGAGAAACTGTCTTTCAAACGCCGGAACTTGAGCATGTAGTAACTGTAGTATCCACCAAACCGCCAGATTCCGATACCGAAAGAAACATTCACCTCCGGAACTTCGAGCCATGCCATCACTTTCACCAAACGAGAAACACCACAAACCATAATGGCAGGAAACATTGTTTCGATTATTTTCTAAACGCCAGCAACTTTCCTTCTATTGCAAACAACCGAAACTTTCGCCGGCAGCCATAACGCGACTTCGTCCATGAACTTGTAAGCAAAGGAGGAGCTAACACTGTTGTACGGAAGCCAGAAGTGGCTGTTTAAATTTATTATCTCCTTTTTCATTCCTTTGCATCCAAATCCAAAAAGAAGCTGTTTCTGCTCTTTCAGCTATTTTCTTGATAGCTTGAGTTTTTTTCCGACCCGACATTCCGAGAGCCACAAGCAATTTGACGAGTGAGCGACCGGCTAAACCCCTGGCGCCTACTTCAACAGGAAAAATCTCGACTCTATATCCCGCACGCTCCAAATCTTGGGCAAGGATTCTGTAACGCTCTTCTTTCAAGATATTTGAGGCTTCCATGTTGCTTTCCCATGGCACTGTCAATTCGATGAACAGCAACGTCTTGGCCAAACTGGAAAAAATGACAATGTCCGGTCTCAATCCGCTGCTGCGAACCAATTCCGGAAAGCAGTCTTCATCTTTTAAGTCTGCTGATATCCTCCAGTCATTTGCCGCATCAAGCAACGATTCTCTTCTCGTACTTGCCTTTCTGCGGCCCAAGTGCTGCAAGCCTTCTCTCAAGAAATAAACTTTTCTTCTGGGGCACAACTGCATCGAATTGGCTAGTCTGCAGTTCTCCTTGATAATGCCCAGTATCTCTCTTAGAACCTCATTGTGGCGCCACGTGTATCTTCCCTTTGCCAAAGCATACGGACAACATGAGAGAATATGAATCAGAGTTTCTGTTTTCTCACACAGCTTGCAGGCTTCATTTTCAAGCTTTCCCCACTTCACTAAGTTCGAAGCTGTCGGCAGTTGATCATACATCGCTCTAATCACAAAAGATAGGCGGATGGGCGAGTAACGCCACAAATCATTCCATGTCATCGAATGTTGAACTGCCGCCTCCCATCTAGTCCAATCGCCCTGTTGCGACATCTGAGCACCTAACTGCACTCTTTCCAACTCCATTGCTCGCCTTCTGTCTTGAATAATCAGGTTTGTCCTTTCCTGCGACGAGGCCTTAGACCACCACACATGATGGAACCAACCCAGACCGAGCCGTCCCGGCTGCACTGCTCCGAGCTTTTCAGACCATTGCAAAGATCCCTCGGCTTCACGGATGTCCCTCCCTGCAGTCCAGCCTTTTCCCGATCCGACTGATGGGCCCACATTCACGATACATGGGTCTGAAGAGTTGTCCAGCATCAACTGTGTCCGTATCTTGCTAATCTTGTACTCTTCTACTAGGGACTTGAATGGAAGAGCTAACTTAGCTGACTTACTGTATAGAGCTAAAGTTGTTAACGCCGGTGGAAGTCCTAGCCATTTCCGAATGCAGCAGTTCATTTTCTTCTCCATTCGCTCCACGTGAGATAAACATATCTCATAGATTGTTAATGGCCATAGCAACCTCGGTATCAAAACAAACTGTACCAGCCATACCTTGAACTTTCCCTGCAGCTCGGTTGAATTGATTTTCCTCAAGTCCTCAACCAAGCCCTGCAGAACGATGCTGCTCCGATTCACATCATTCATGGAGACGTTGTACCATCTTCCCAAGCTTTTCACAGGCTCTTGCTGGATTGTTGGGATTTCGCAACCAGCCACCGAGAATGAGACAAAACCATCAATCTCTCCATGTCGCAAAGAAAGGCTTCTCGATTTGGTTGGCTTGAACTTCATTCCACACCAGGACAACAAGTCGTTGAAATTTTGAAGAATACGGCGCATTTCGCCGCAGTGATTCAAGATAAGAGTAGTGTCGTCCATGAAGGCTTTTATTGATGGCATGAAAATTCCTTTTCCCAGGTAAACATCCTGAACCCGAGATGCAATCGAACCGAGCAATAATTGCATAGCCAGAACAAATAGGATGGGAGAAATTGAACACCCCATAGCAATTCCGACCCGCAAGTTGAACCACTCTGTGGAGCACGTCGATGTTGACAGACGTAGCCTAAAACGGCGAAAATACTGTTGCAGAACATCGATGAGGAATTCTGGAACATTGTGCCTTTTGAGTGTCTTCCAGAGCAATTGATGGCGAACAGTCCCGTACGCGTTTGCTAAATCAAGCCAGACCACATGCAGGCTGAGTTGGTTTTGTTTTGCTCTTTTGATGGCCTCCCAAATCATGGATGAGTGCTCGATACATCCCGGTACTCCGGGGACTCCTCCTTTTTGCACGGATCTGTCAATGTACTCATTACGAATTGCAAAATCCGTGAGCCTCTTGGCCAGAACAGCGAAAAATATTTTTCCCTCCACGTTCAAAAGTGAGATTGGTCGGAATTGGTTGATATTGACCGAATCTTTTTCTTTGGGGATAAAAACTCCCTCCGCCTTCTGCCATTCCCTATCTACGCATCTAGATCGCCATGCAATCTTTAAACGGTTGTAGAGCAGCTTTTGCACGCCTGGACATCTCTTGTATAACAAATATGGAATGCCGTTGGGACCTGGGGCAGATTTGTTCCTCGTTTTTTTTAGAAACTGAGATACTTCATTCATCTTTATCTCTCCACCGTCGAAAGCCACTTTCGGCAACTGTACTTCGGGAAAATCGGTTCTTTCCGGCAGCTCTGAATCGCTAAGAGGATCTTTGAACGCCAAACGGAAGTGCTCATCTAATTCTTGTTTTGTCGCTCGAAGAGTGCCAGATTTTGGTGGATCCAACAAACTTTTTCCGAAGCAAAATGGATTTTCCATGAATTTGCATCTGGCTTTCTTTTGCTCACTTTTCTTTTTCCGGAGTCTTTCTGCAGCCCTGAGAGCCCGGAGCCGATTTTTTACATCCCGCCACAGTTCAGACAGACCAACTTTTTCGACCCCCTCTGCGATTCTCCATTGTCGCCTGAGTTTCTTTCGCTCCTTCTTTAATTTTTCAATTTCTCTCTGCCGTCTGGATACTGCTGCATGCGTGTGAACCGGGTTTTTCTGGACCACACCAAATGAATCAAAACATTTTTTGTAGATAATTTCTGAGAAGGTTTTCATATCGAGTTGTGGATTCTCCCTCAACTGGGCTTTGAGTAATCTCGTCAACTCCAAGTCTAATGTTGACCAAGCTGAAGTGTCAATTGCTTTCGGAAATTTAATTCTTGTCTTGGGTTCTGAATTTACATCTGCTTCTGAATCGGAGACTTTGTCGGGGCTGTGGTTAGCTTCCGGCCCGGCGTAGTCAGACGTGTTACCTGCCTCCTTGGTTGATGCAGAGCGTTGATTGATAGCAGTTTGACAACCCATTTTAGTTTTATGAACATTCATTCCGCGAATTGACTTGAATCTTCTTCCACAAACACATTCAGTTCCTCCGTCGAAAGCAATCTGTGGAACATGGATGGGTTCTGGAACTTCTTGAGCCGACGAAACTGAGCCCGCACTGAGAGATGATGGGCGGCGAACAGAAGCGGGAAGACATCCCATTTTTGTTCTGTGAACTTTCATTCCTCGGACTGTCTTAAAGCTTTTTCCACACACACACAACACGGGCAAACCCCCATCAGGGTTCCTTGGAAAAGCCGGTTCATCATCCTGTAGTCCATTGATGAGCTCATCATTCTCCCCCCCCTTTCGGTAAGAGCTCTGGGGGCATAATTCTTTTGTTGTAGATGTAGCATGCGAAGACGGAAATGTGCCCCGGCTAGCCAGGCCAAGACACCCGTAGTTCTTGTCTCTCCAAGATGTCTCCGGTCTTTCCCGGTGCCACTCGGTCTTCCCCGAGCGCCCCTCAGTCTTTCCTGAGTGTCCGATGGCTAATGCCCATGAAATGTATGTGAAAACTCTTCTTCGAGCAAGTTCGTCAGAGGTCTTCAGAGGAAGACCCTCCCAGCGTTTCGGCCCTTTTCCTGACGCTACCACGGGAGGGCGGGCCACGACCGTTGATCAGACGGCCGCCCCCTGACGAAATTTGTGTATCACATGCCGTTTCCGACCAGAACCAGATAACCGGCAAATCTTCAAAGTACCAGAACCAAGAAGTCATTTTGAAACCGTCAAGCAACTGTAACAAGATGAGAAACTGTCTTTCAAACGCCGGAACTTGAGCATGTAGTAACTGTAGTATCCACCAAACCGCCAGATTCCGATACCGAAAGAAACATTCACCTCCGGAACTTCGAGCCATGCCATCACTTTCACCAAACGAGAAACACCACAAACCATAATGGCAGGAAACATTGTTTCGATTATTTTCTAAACGCCAGCAACTTTCCTTCTATTGCAAACAACCGAAACTTTCGCCGGCAGCCATAACGCGACTTCGTCCATGAACTTGTAAGCAAAGGAGGAGCTAACACTGTTGTACGGAAGCCAGAAGTGGCTGTTTAAATTTATTATCTCCTTTTTCATTCCTTTGCATCCAAATCCAAAAAGAAGCTGTTTCTGCTCTTTCAGCTATTTTCTTGATAGCTTGAGTTTTTTTCCGACCCGACATTCCGAGAGCCACAAGCAATTTGACGAGTGAGCGACCGGCTAAACCCCTGGCGCCTACTTCAACAGGAAAAATCTCGACTCTATATCCCGCACGCTCCAAATCTTGGGCAAGGATTCTGTAACGCTCTTCTTTCAAGATATTTGAGGCTTCCATGTTGCTTTCCCATGGCACTGTCAATTCGATGAACAGCAACGTCTTGGCCAAACTGGAAAAAATGACAATGTCCGGTCTCAATCCGCTGCTGCGAACCAATTCCGGAAAGCAGTCTTCATCTTTTAAGTCTGCTGATATCCTCCAGTCATTTGCCGCATCAAGCAACGATTCTCTTCTCGTACTTGCCTTTCTGCGGCCCAAGTGCTGCAAGCCTTCTCTCAAGAAATAAACTTTTCTTCTGGGGCACAACTGCATCGAATTGGCTAGTCTGCAGTTCTCCTTGATAATGCCCAGTATCTCTCTTAGAACCTCATTGTGGCGCCACGTGTATCTTCCCTTTGCCAAAGCATACGGACAACATGAGAGAATATGAATCAGAGTTTCTGTTTTCTCACACAGCTTGCAGGCTTCATTTTCAAGCTTTCCCCACTTCACTAAGTTCGAAGCTGTCGGCAGTTGATCATACATCGCTCTAATCACAAAAGATAGGCGGATGGGCGAGTAACGCCACAAATCATTCCATGTCATCGAATGTTGAACTGCCGCCTCCCATCTAGTCCAATCGCCCTGTTGCGACATCTGAGCACCTAACTGCACTCTTTCCAACTCCATTGCTCGCCTTCTGTCTTGAATAATCAGGTTTGTCCTTTCCTGCGACGAGGCCTTAGACCACCACACATGATGGAACCAACCCAGACCGAGCCGTCCCGGCTGCACTGCTCCGAGCTTTTCAGACCATTGCAAAGATCCCTCGGCTTCACGGATGTCCCTCCCTGCAGTCCAGCCTTTTCCCGATCCGACTGATGGGCCCACATTCACGATACATGGGTCTGAAGAGTTGTCCAGCATCAACTGTGTCCGTATCTTGCTAATCTTGTACTCTTCTACTAGGGACTTGAATGGAAGAGCTAACTTAGCTGACTTACTGTATAGAGCTAAAGTTGTTAACGCCGGTGGAAGTCCTAGCCATTTCCGAATGCAGCAGTTCATTTTCTTCTCCATTCGCTCCACGTGAGATAAACATATCTCATAGATTGTTAATGGCCATAGCAACCTCGGTATCAAAACAAACTGTACCAGCCATACCTTGAACTTTCCCTGCAGCTCGGTTGAATTGATTTTCCTCAAGTCCTCAACCAAGCCCTGCAGAACGATGCTGCTCCGATTCACATCATTCATGGAGACGTTGTACCATCTTCCCAAGCTTTTCACAGGCTCTTGCTGGATTGTTGGGATTTCGCAACCAGCCACCGAGAATGAGACAAAACCATCAATCTCTCCATGTCGCAAAGAAAGGCTTCTCGATTTGGTTGGCTTGAACTTCATTCCACACCAGGACAACAAGTCGTTGAAATTTTGAAGAATACGGCGCATTTCGCCGCAGTGATTCAAGATAAGAGTAGTGTCGTCCATGAAGGCTTTTATTGATGGCATGAAAATTCCTTTTCCCAGGTAAACATCCTGAACCCGAGATGCAATCGAACCGAGCAATAATTGCATAGCCAGAACAAATAGGATGGGAGAAATTGAACACCCCATAGCAATTCCGACCCGCAAGTTGAACCACTCTGTGGAGCACGTCGATGTTGACAGACGTAGCCTAAAACGGCGAAAATACTGTTGCAGAACATCGATGAGGAATTCTGGAACATTGTGCCTTTTGAGTGTCTTCCAGAGCAATTGATGGCGAACAGTCCCGTACGCGTTTGCTAAATCAAGCCAGACCACATGCAGGCTGAGTTGGTTTTGTTTTGCTCTTTTGATGGCCTCCCAAATCATGGATGAGTGCTCGATACATCCCGGTACTCCGGGGACTCCTCCTTTTTGCACGGATCTGTCAATGTACTCATTACGAATTGCAAAATCCGTGAGCCTCTTGGCCAGAACAGCGAAAAATATTTTTCCCTCCACGTTCAAAAGTGAGATTGGTCGGAATTGGTTGATATTGACCGAATCTTTTTCTTTGGGGATAAAAACTCCCTCCGCCTTCTGCCATTCCCTATCTACGCATCTAGATCGCCATGCAATCTTTAAACGGTTGTAGAGCAGCTTTTGCACGCCTGGACATCTCTTGTATAACAAATATGGAATGCCGTTGGGACCTGGGGCAGATTTGTTCCTCGTTTTTTTTAGAAACTGAGATACTTCATTCATCTTTATCTCTCCACCGTCGAAAGCCACTTTCGGCAACTGTACTTCGGGAAAATCGGTTCTTTCCGGCAGCTCTGAATCGCTAAGAGGATCTTTGAACGCCAAACGGAAGTGCTCATCTAATTCTTGTTTTGTCGCTCGAAGAGTGCCAGATTTTGGTGGATCCAACAAACTTTTTCCGAAGCAAAATGGATTTTCCATGAATTTGCATCTGGCTTTCTTTTGCTCACTTTTCTTTTTCCGGAGTCTTTCTGCAGCCCTGAGAGCCCGGAGCCGATTTTTTACATCCCGCCACAGTTCAGACAGACCAACTTTTTCGACCCCCTCTGCGATTCTCCATTGTCGCCTGAGTTTCTTTCGCTCCTTCTTTAATTTTTCAATTTCTCTCTGCCGTCTGGATACTGCTGCATGCGTGTGAACCGGGTTTTTCTGGACCACACCAAATGAATCAAAACATTTTTTGTAGATAATTTCTGAGAAGGTTTTCATATCGAGTTGTGGATTCTCCCTCAACTGGGCTTTGAGTAATCTCGTCAACTCCAAGTCTAATGTTGACCAAGCTGAAGTGTCAATTGCTTTCGGAAATTTAATTCTTGTCTTGGGTTCTGAATTTACATCTGCTTCTGAATCGGAGACTTTGTCGGGGCTGTGGTTAGCTTCCGGCCCGGCGTAGTCAGACGTGTTACCTGCCTCCTTGGTTGATGCAGAGCGTTGATTGATAGCAGTTTGACAACCCATTTTAGTTTTATGAACATTCATTCCGCGAATTGACTTGAATCTTCTTCCACAAACACATTCAGTTCCTCCGTCGAAAGCAATCTGTGGAACATGGATGGGTTCTGGAACTTCTTGAGCCGACGAAACTGAGCCCGCACTGAGAGATGATGGGCGGCGAACAGAAGCGGGAAGACATCCCATTTTTGTTCTGTGAACTTTCATTCCTCGGACTGTCTTAAAGCTTTTTCCACACACACACAACACGGGCAAACCCCCATCAGGGTTCCTTGGAAAAGCCGGTTCATCATCCTGTAGTCCATTGATGAGCTCATCATTCTCCCCCCCCTTTCGGTAAGAGCTCTGGGGGCATAATTCTTTTGTTGTAGATGTAGCATGCGAAGACGGAAATGTGCCCCGGCTAGCCAGGCCAAGACACCCGTAGTTCTTGTCTCTCCAAGATGTCTCCGGTCTTTCCCGGTGCCACTCGGTCTTCCCCGAGCGCCCCTCAGTCTTTCCTGAGTGTCCGATGGCTAATGCCCATGAAATGTATGTGAAAACTCTTCTTCGAGCAAGTTCGTCAGAGGTCTTCAGAGGAAGACCCTCCCAGCGTTTCGGCCCTTTTCCTGACGCTACCACGGGAGGGCGGGCCACGACCGTTGATCAGACGGCCGCCCCCTGACGAAATTTGTGTATCACATGCCGTTTCCGACCAGAACCAGATAACCGGCAAATCTTCAAAGTACCAGAACCAAGAAGTCATTTTGAAACCGTCAAGCAACTGTAACAAGATGAGAAACTGTCTTTCAAACGCCGGAACTTGAGCATGTAGTAACTGTAGTATCCACCAAACCGCCAGATTCCGATACCGAAAGAAACATTCACCTCCGGAACTTCGAGCCATGCCATCACTTTCACCAAACGTATGTATGTATGTATGTATGTATGTATGTATGTATGTATGTATGTATGTATGTATGTATGTATGTATGTATGTATGTATGTATGTATGTATGTATGTATGTATGTATGTATGTATGTATGTATGTATGTATGTATGTATGTATGTATGTATGTATGTATGTATGTATGTATGTATGTATGTATGTATGTATGTATGTATGTATGTATGTATGTATGTATGTATGTATGTATGTATGTATGTAGGTATGTATGTAAGTATGTATGTATGTATGTATGTATGTACTAGCGGTGTTATCCGGCGTTGCCGGGGTTTTTAGGGGTTTTTGTATCGTTTTTCTCTATTGCTCCGTTTCCTTTCCCGTTTGTTTTCTCGCTCCCACCCGCTTCCTCTCTCTTTCCCGCTCGATCTCCCGTTCTTGGTCGCTTTCTAATCTGATATTATCAAATACAAAAAATTCTGTATTAAATACTCTTGAATAAGAAATTTCTCCAATGCGTATTTTACTTGGTCTCTTTCAGCAATAAAGTTCAAACAGCCTCCCGATTACCCCCCCCCCACGCCTGTATGCAATTGGCAGTTTAAGGTGACGTTGGCAAACCGACCTTAATGAAGTTGTCATGAGGTACTGTTCTGAACAAGCTCTTCATCTTCTGACGACATTCATTCATTGGTCAACATTGCAGTAAAACCAATAGCAAGAAAATGCCTAAATAGCATAATTTAATTTGTTCTTGTTGGTGATGATTAATGTGCTTGAAATAAATATGCAGTGTAAATGAATAATATTAAAGTTTATTGGTGTTTAAGATGCACCTCAACGAATAAAACAAAACTAACAAATCGTATAAAAAATAAATTAGTATTAAAAAATAAATGTACTCTGCCGAATTTATTGGTTAATTATTTATTAAATGATTTCATTTGCCAAAAAGTTTGTTAAAAATTAAATGGTTTTGTGATTAAAAATTTTAAATGCTTTCAAGAATCTGTCAACATCTTGTCTACAAAACAGAAGCGACATCTACGCCTAGGATAAAACAAATTGTCAAAAAGATGTATACTTTGAGAAAGTATCAATGGTAATGACTAACATTTAAAAAACCCTTGGATACAGAAATACTAACAAATCAAACATTAAATCAAATAACAGCACAACAACCCCTTGATTAAAAAAAAACAAAAAACCAATCACTGAAAAATTCTCCAACAAAATAATTGAATAACACATCAAACCATATCGACAATTCAAACAAAAGTATGACAACCCTTTACAAAAAAAACACAATTGACTAAAAAATAAAAACCAACAATTCAGTCACAAACAAAGTCAAAAATAAAATCAGAAGTTCCAGCCCAAAAAATTCATCAATGAATCATCAATACACTGTACACAGGTTGATCCTGATGACTGTTGATCCTGGCAAGATCTGCAAACCGCAAGATGGTGCAAACAGACATCAGGAACAAGAGCAGTCCCTAATCCTAGCTTTTTAGGTTGACTTTATTTGTAAGTCTTAGGTGAAGAAGAGTGAAGACCCAGAAAACGAGAAAGACACAAGCCGTTGACTACCAGATACGAGTGCTGAAACGAATTGCGATGAAGTATGAGACCACGGCCGACAGAAAACAGCTATCCAAATTTGTCAGAAACCGACGAGAGAGTTTAGATTATAAAAACGACAAAAAGTTTACATTTTTAAACGTTAATAGTTATTTTAAAAACATATAAACTATTTTATGAATAAGAACATTTAAATTAGAGAATTTATTGAAGTAACTTAAAGTAACCAGACAATGATATTACGAGGTAAGAAGCTATTTAGTTCGCAAGAGGATTGTTCTTGGGGTAAATACTAAAAAAAGAAAGAAAGGAGAAATAACTGAAGGTGAAAAAGCAAGAGAAAGTTTTCCCAGTAACAAAAGCTAGGTGTAAACAGTCTGGGGCAAAAGTCGCTGGAACAAACTTTTCAAAGCTAACATTTTCTGGACCGAGTTGTGGGTAAAAAGTCAGAAGCAAAAACCCAGAGACTAACTTTTACAGGAGGCGAAAACCTGGAGCAAACGTTTCCAGGAGCAAACCACTAAAGACAAACATCAGAAGCAAAACATCGGGGGAAAAAACCGGGGACAAAAAACTGGGACCAAATTTTTCCAGAGGTGAGAGCGAAACCCGAGGGCGAAAATATGGGGCAAAAAAAGGGGGACGAAAAGATGGAGGCGAAAAACCGGGGACGGGGCGAACTTTCCCAGGAGGAAAAACTGGGCGCAAAACTTCCCGGGGCAAATCTTCTCTAGGGGCAAAATAACTGGGGCAAAAAGACGGGAGCAAAAAAGACGGGGCAAAAGGCTAGGGGCGAACTTTCCGTAACCCCGGTTTTATAGGTTTTGACATACACTTTTGGTTTATATTTAGTCATTCAAAAACTGAATTTCGGTAGCAGTTTTTAGCAAAATAACATAGTTAGTTAAGTTTATTAAATTTCTTCGGAGTCAAGTTTTGTACAACGCAAGGTATACCACCATAAGCGTATGATCAGACCAGTGTCGCAGCCAGGGGGGGCACGGGGAGCGTTAGAATAAAGATCTAAGTGTCCCAGGTTCAATCCCGGGTCTAGGCATAAAACTTGCTGAAATTTACTTGTAAGTGTCCGTGTATTGGGTTGTTTTTCAATTTTTTCCCTCGATGTATATTCTTTATTATTTCTCTAATATTTGGTGCGCTCTGCATATTTCCATGGTTACGTAATTTCCTTTGTGTCTATGCGCCACACTTTCTTATGGGTTGACCCCGTTCAGGCTAGTTATATATAAAGTTGCGCGCGTGAACCACAAACTGTTGGGAGATCGTTAGACTGAAGATCAAAAGGTTTGCGGTTCAATCCCGGGTCTGAGATTTTCATTTTTCTCAAAAAAAACGCCGGCAGAATTTGATATTTTAATAAACTGTTTCAATTTAAATGTCTTATGGTTTTTTGTTACTAATTTTTACTCAAACTGTCGTTAACCCTTGACTTTTGTGGTTGGTAAATTTTTCAGAAAAAATTTCTGGCTGCGCCACTGGATCAGACCCATCCGAAAAAATATACCTGTATAAACCCACAAACTATAAGCAGATGAGTAATACTTCCAAACTTAATTATATCTAATATGACAGTACTACATGATTCATCAAAGTTCACAACAAAATATCAATAAACTTATGATTCGGATTTATTCATTCTGTACAATTTTAACAACAGTGTCATAAACAAGTAAAACAGAATAACTTTGTCTCAGATCTGAATTTACTCGAAATGAGGTGATATCAAATCAATATGGAATATGGACAGATAAAAATTAACAAAGCAGACTAAAAATACAATTAAGATGAGATGTTATAACAGCTGTTACTCTCAGCGACGGATCTAGGATTGTCTGGTGGGGGGATGATCTTTACCAAAACTTGACAAAGAGATTTTTTAAAAGTTACGAAACAAACAGTATGCGCAAAGACAACATTCAAAACAAGAATTTGTTTAACTATTTTCAGTTTGCAGTCTTTTTTTGGTATCTTTAATAATTTATTACTAATAGAAAAGGAAGAAAAGCCCGCCGCAGGAGAAATTTTTTTTGACTATCTTCTTTTGTATTCTAAATTGAGTGTATTTGAAATCAAAGTTTGTGTTGAAAAACTCGTTTTTCCTTTATTTGTTTTTATAACAAGACTGCAGTTTTCAAAAAAAAATTATTACAAAATTAATAATATTACCAAAAGAGCAGATTGGTAGACTTCAGTGCTTAATTAAATTAAGGATAGAAAGCTTGAAATTTTATTGGAATCATATTTATTAAAATAAATTTAGGAGCCACCTTGTATATAAAATGGAATTGGCAGAAAATATTTAAAATATAAAAAATAAGATAACAATTTCAAATAAAAAAAATATATGAAGTGAAGTAAAGTATATAAAACAAGTAAAGGAAAAACGAGTTTTTAACACAAACTTTAATTTTAAATACACTCGATTTAGAAATACGAAGGATGTTCAAATTAAGTTTTGTTTTTTTTAATTGAATTGTCATGTATTGCCATCCAATATAAAGCTATGCTGAAAGTTTCAGCTTCCTAGCTAGTCAAAAAGCTGGTTAAATTTTACTTGCAAGATTTGTGTACAGAGAAAGCCACACACACACACACACACACACAAACAGAGATTGTAACCTAAATAAAAGTTTGTAATAATAAAATCTAACCAAAATTTGATAAAAAATTTCGATTGATGTAATTTGAACTCTAACAGCAGGAACAGCCAACACAACAGAAGACAAAGGAAATTTTTTTGGCAAATTCTCTAACCTCATTGTCATATATAAGTGCATCACTTATCTTTGGATTTTTCTGCTATCCTACGGATGTCAGAGATGTCAGAACTTTATATGTGCGCATGTGCTGGTGTGCACTCTCGTTTCACGGTGTAGCCCTGGACTTCTTAACATATATTAGAATGTTCATTGTGTAGCTGGTCAGTAGTTTCCTATGTGTGCGTCTATCCCATAGGAATAGTAATGGGATATTAATTGCACGTTACTGGTGTTGATAAGCGGGGGGAGCTTTTTAAAAATAAACATCTTTTTATAGCATATAAAAATGTTTTTTGGTTATCTAGTGGGGGGGATTCATACCCCGCATCCCTACTGGATTCGTCGCTGAATCTGGTGGGGCTTAAAAAAAACATTTTTATAGCATATAAAATTGTTGTTCAGTAATCTTGTGGGGGATGCATACCCCGCATCCCCCCTAGATCCGTCGCTGGTTACTCTGTACCCTAAGCAAATTGCTAGCCCTAGGCTTTTATATAGTGTATAACTGCCTGTAAAGTGCTAAATAACTTGAGTTTTTTACAAAAAAAGAAGGGAGGTCCGAACCTCTAAGACTACCCCCCTGTATCTGTTCTTGTTGGCACTGGTACTGCCTTGTAACTGTATACTAAGCTATTTCGTGAGTCTCTCCATTAATCCGTCACTGGCTACTACTTACCCCCTTCCCTAGTCCTCAGTTTTTGTTTGGGGGGTCAAAAGTGTATAAGGTTTTGAAATTTTTTAGAAAACTAACTACGACTAACACCCCCTCCCCCACATCTCCCGGCTATCTATTTTGGAAGGAAAAGTATAGCATTATGGAAATAAAATTTTGGAATCAATTTTTATAAACATTTTGCCCCCTAAGGTTTTGCTGAAATGACAACCCTGGACACACGACGATCAATAGAAACATGTATTGTCTTAATTGTTCCCTTTGACCGATGGTAATAAAAAATATTGGTTGCCTCCAGCCTCTTCCTCGCCTAAAAGCTATTAATCTATCAATCATAGAAATTTATATAGCTGATTATGAATTCAGATTAAGTCTGGTTAAGCCATACACAGAGTTGACCAAATTTAAATCGATAATTTGATGTTTTCATTCAGAAACACAACAGTATAACATATTGACTATAATCCGTCTGTGTCGTCTATCAGACGAACACAGGTAGGCGTGGCCAGAATCTATTGTTTTACCGAGTGTCTTTTTAAACGTTTTAATCATAGATATATATAGATTAGGTTTTTATATTTTTCTAACTGAAAGTTGCAATGATATTCGTGCTGAAAAAACCATTTTTATTTTCTCTTTTTAAATCAAATTAAAGCCTAAAATTACTAAAGATCCTAATAAGATAATTTTCTGTTTTGTAAGCGTTGGCTGTCATCGTTGTCTGCGTGTGTGCTTGTGCGTGCGTGGACGCGGTGATTCAGAAGAGTCGCTCAGCTCGGATTCCGGTGTCTCCATCGTCGTTGTGTAGATATTTTCTAAGTTTTTTGGTCGTTAGATTGCAGACTTAACAAAACGATGTCTTTCCGTGGAGTCAGGCAGAGCAAATTCCGTCATGTGTTCGGCCAGGCATTAAAGCGCGATCAATGTTACGACAACATTCGCATTACAAAAAGTTCATGGGATTCAACGTTTTGTTTTGTGAATCCGAAATACCTAGCTATCATTACGGAAGCAGCTGGTGGTGGATCATTTCTTGTACTGTCACTTGAAAAGGTTGATGCATTAACTAATTAATTCATGTAAATTATTTTAAATCATAAGTTCTATTCACTAATAATTAATAATTGGTTACTCTTTTAATATTATATTAATTCTGGTTTCTATTTTTAAAATCAATTTTATTTAGCTATCTCAGCTTGGCTTTAGCATTAGATTGGTGGCTTAGCTCAATCAATTTTAATTTAGACTTTTAAACTGAAAATCTTTTGTAGTCTGGTCGAGTGGACAGAGATGTTCCACTGGTTGTCGGTCACAAAGCCGCAGTGCTGGACTGCCAGTGGTGTCCTCACAATGATGACATCATTGCAAGTGGATCTGAAGATTGCACCGTCAAAGTCTGGCAAATTCCTGAAGGTGGACTCGTCAGAAATCTAGAAGAACCCGTTTGCGATCTGGTCCGACACCAGAGGAGAGTCGGCCTTGTAGTGTGGCATCCGACCGCTCAGAATATTCTACTCAGTGGAGGTTACTAGTAGGGCGACAAATATCTGATATTCGTCTTGACATTTGCTAGTTTATTAATGTGTACACATACATAAAAGAAAGGAATTTATTTTATTTTAGAACATTTGCAATCATGTTGTGCTTTTCAGCTTTTATGGTATTATTTTATTTTTCTGTGTGAAGAAAATATCAACTTTTGACCATTTTAGATAAAAGTTGAAGTGGGAATTTTGAGTGGGCAAATATTTATTTAATTTGTGTTTGACGTTGTTCGAGGCTGCTGTTATATTGTGCTTTTATATCGTTTTTATTTAGACAATTTATTGATTTTTATTTATCCAGGTTCTGACAACAAGGTGGTCATATGGAATGTTGGAACTGGAGAGGCAGTGTCCGAAATTGAATTCCAAGACATTCCTCTTAGTGCCAGCTGGAGTTGGAATGGTGCCAAGGTTGTGGTGTCATGTAAGGACAGGAAGGTCAGGATCGTTGATCCGAGGAAAGTTCAAATTTTGCATGTGAGTTTTTTTTAACTAAATAAAGCATTTTATGTTTTGTGATGTTGAAGTTTTATTATCTCATTATAATTTTATATATATTTTCTATTTCGACTTTATTATGGACTACTTTATTAAAGGAAACATGCTGCCATGAAGGTAGCAAGCCAACGCAGGTCATCTACCTTAAAAATAATACCATCTTCACGACCGGCTTCTCTAAGATGAGCGAAAGACAATACGGCCTCTGGGATGAGGTTAAATATTGTTAAACGAATATTTAATGTATTGTTTTTCTTATAACTTTTTCCTTAATTTACCAATATAATTTTTTATTTCTATATTTTAAATGCCACTTACTTTATTTATCAAAAATAACCAATAATTGAATGAATTTATTATTTCAAGCATCTTAGTTTTCTTTCTAACAAACATAATTTTATCTGATTGAGTGAGATCATTTCCTGTGTAGTTTTTCACACTTAAAAAGTCAAATTTTTCATATTTTAATTCACTTTATAATGAATTTTTCATATTTTAATTCACTTTATAATTTATTAGTTTAAATTGAATGTACCAATTTTTTGATTATTTATTTTCTTGGCTTAACATTCTGAATCATCGATTCATTCATATAATTATAAGTTTGTGTTTATGAAGTTGATATTGTGATCTTATAGAGTAGACAATGATGATAGTGGTAGTTGTTGTAGAATGATTGGTAATTCTCGTAGAATGATTGGTAATTCTCGTAGAATGATTGGTAATTCTCGTAGAATGAGTGGTGATTCTCGTAGAATGAGTGGTAATTCTCGTAGAATGAGTGGTAATTCTCGTAGAATGAGTGGTGATTCTCGTAGAATGAGTGCGACACGGACAACAGAAATTATGGTGATTGCGGTAATGACAGTGTCGTTTACATTTCCAGAAACTGAGCAACATGACCATACAGGAAATTGACACCAGCAACGGAGTCATCTTTCCGTTCTATGATCCAGATACGAGCATCGTTTACTTGTGTGGAAAAGTTGTTATATTTATTTATTATTTATTTATTCGTATAATTTACATGAATAATTATTTTCATTTATTGTATTATTTGTATTCTCTTATAAAGTAGATTTTTTATCAGTTACTGTGTGATGCAATCACAGTCTTATCGTACCATGCTTATTTGTAACCATTTGTTTAATTGGGTAATTATGTAGTGTACAGTGCAAGGGAATGCGTTTATTGATTGGCCACTTATAAAATGATTAGCAGCTGAGAATTGTGAAGAGGTTTTTTTATTGAGTTATTTATATATGAAGAGCAAGCTGATACATTCATATGATGTGATACATGTGAAATGAAAATGTGTGTTGTGTTATTAACATCAAGTATCAAAAGTGGAATCTTTTGTGGGACAAATTCCGATGGTGTGTTTCCAATTAATCATTTCTACATATTTGATTGCATCAGTACAACCTATCATATACCATATTGGGAATAAATATATTTTATAGCTCTGTATTTCCTGCTTATTGTTGTAGCAATATGCTGATTATCTAGAAGTATTAGACAGTATTTTCATTTCATATTTTATTTAAGTTAATTTTTTTTAAATTTTAATAAATTATATGCATTTACATATAACGTCTGTTGTTTGTGAGATACCTTGTTATCATTATTTTCTAATAATGATAAATGACATTATAAACATCGTACAGGGAGATAGCATGATCAGATATCTTGAAATAACAGAAGAGGCACCGTACGCCCACTTCTTGAGCATGTACCAATCGTCTGATCCCCAGAGAGGCATCGGATGGATGCCCAAGAGAGGACTCAATGTCAATGCCTGTGAAATTGCCAGGTTGTTTCCATTTATCTTCATTCATGACTCATTCTGATTAATTAATACTCACATTTTTATATGTATAAATCTATCAATCATTTATTATTATTATTATTATTATTATTATTATTATTATTATTATTATTTGTGTCGAATAAGTCTCGTGGGTTTCTGTGTGGAAATATTTTTATATTATATTACATAAAGCTGATCAATGCTAAATAGTACCATGATAGGCCTGGAATACTTTTGTCTGGAATGGTTAAAATGAGATTCTTTGATGTTTTAAATATCTCACATGGTTATCTATTACTTATTTACTGTAAGAAATAAATAACTGTGAGATCCCATTGGACGGGGAGGATTTGTTTTGTATTTTAATTTTTTGGTAGCAATGTGTGTGCAGTAACTGTAATCAGGAGTTGTTTCAGGCATTTATTGTTGCCAATTTTATTTATGAGATTGAAAGGTATGAAGTAGCATAGATTATATTATTAACAAAATAAACGTTAATATCACAGATAAAATAATTAAATTATTTTACTTTAGACTGACTATTAAAATTTATTTGTTTTTATAAATAAATAATTTCATTTGTTATTGGTTACACTTTTCAATTATGACTAGATCTGAATTCTGAATGCATTATAACTTTTATATTTTAGTTATTGTCATTACTTTAAGTTATTGAGTCTTATATTTATTTTTTAATTAATTCCATTATTTATAGCTAGTTCTCTTATTTATAACAAATTTCTGTTACTTTTTATTATTAAATCTATTGTTAACTGGTTTGGTAATTCTTTTGTTTTTACAGGTTTTACAAGTTGCATGCTAAAGGATTGTGTGAAGTTATCCCAATGACCGTACCCAGAAAGGTTTGACTCGTATTACAATTTCTAACCAAGTATTACCCGGTAATCTGTAATATTACCCAGATCTGTCTGTAATGCTATAAAGAGAATGGAAGTTTAAGTGGCCACATAACTATGTAATAATTACTCTTAATGTTCTATCATTTTATTGCATAATTAGGGCAACATCTATTTCTAGATATAATTGTTTCCGAGATGAAAAAACGCATTGCTCTGTAAGTTGATATTAATGTGTATGTCACATCTGTTTTATTTTTTTCACTTCTGGTATTAAAATCGTTATTGGTGATGCCAATTTTAATTATATGGACACTGCATTCGGGCGGGTCGAAACCTGTTTCTCCCACCTCGCTGACTGGATAGTGTGGCCTCAAACCGAATCAACTAACTAAACTCGGAGAAGACTGAGTTGATATGGTTTGGATCCAGTCACGTGTTGTGTCGGATGTTGCCTGAACCACTGCAGCTTGCTGGAGCTGAAATCCAAACTTCAACGGCAGTCAAAAGTCTCAGTGTTCACCTCGGTTCCACCCCGTCTGTGAGGATGCCTGTAAACAAGACTTCAGCTGGCTGTCATGCAGGTCCCAAGAAATTTCGGACCTGTTGTTCCTTGAAAGATGCTCTCGACTCTCGTGGTCCGGCTTGTGCTAACATGTCTGGACTACTGCAAATCCTTACTCACAAACGTCAATAAGAAAAGACTTGATACCTTCTAAAAAGACTCTGAAGCTTACGGTCATTTATCAAAATACAATACTCAATACTGTGTCGACGTTTATAAAAAGCATTCTGTGAATGTTACTTTCATTTATCTTTATCAGTTCAGATTATAAGTGGACAAAATAATTTGAAAACCATCGTGTTCTTCTGGATGCTTCGACCGAGCCTCGATAAGCAATCATAGATTCAGCCTCTTCTTGCAATGGAGTGTAACAGATTTTATTTTTTTTAAATGTTTCTGCATAAACAAACCACAGAAGAAATTTATTAAAGATGAACCTAATACTTCCACAAACTCAAGTTAACATCTGAGATTTGTGCAAGGATATTAACCTACATAATTGTTTGTATCAATAAATATTCTTCAGCACTCAGTTTGCATGTATTTAAAACTATTTCTAATAAGGTTAAATGAAAACTATTTAAATTATTATTTATTGAAAATAGTTAAAAAATGTATCTATTTATCTCATCTATTTATTAAAAGTTTCAGTCACTCTCTTAGGAGAGACAAGAAAGAGAGAGCCTATATTTCTGTGTGGCCTAGAAGTCTGCTGATTCACGCCACACTAAAGATTGTCAAACTGAATTGAATTAATAAAAAAAAAATATATCTATGAACATTTTTTAGTATGTACTTATGAAAACTATATTCTTTTTCAGTCTGAATTGTTCCAAGATGACTTGTACCCAGACACGCTGGGTGACATCCCTGCCCTCACAGCTGAGGAGTGGGCAGCGGGGAAGAATGCTGAACCGATCCTGGTGAGTTGTCGGAGGTTTTGAATTGCTTGTCTTCCTGCTAATAATGTCAAATAACCATAAACAAATAGTGATTTCTGTTTTAAATAGTTTAAGTGGTATGTATGACCCATGGCCCACATATTTGTCTTTCATTCTATAATTATTTCAGACAAACTTATTGAAGTGATTAGATCTGAGCACTTTTAGAACATCATATTATTATATCTTGAAAAGTAGGAGTTTGTTTATGCACAGAATTGTGATCCACCCTTAATTCTAGTTTATCTTTCATAATCTGCACTCCGTTGTGCGTCTAATGAAATTATTTTAACTGAAAACATTTAAAAAAATATATTGACCTTAGAAATCCACCAGATTTAAATAATAAGAATAAAACATTAATTTTTCATATTTTTCATAGATACCACTGAAAGATGGATACAAGACTACAAAGAAAACAGCAATGAGTAAGGTTGTAAAGACTTCAAGTTTAAATTCAATTCGACCCCCAGCCAATGGAAGCCAGGGCACTCCAGAAACCAACCAGGGTGACACAGTGGGTAACCTACCCCCTAAGACCACTAACCAGTCCCCCTCCTCCAATTCAAATCCTCCTGTTTCTCAACTGAATGTTCAGAGCAAAAACAACAACCAGACAACTGATTCCGTTCAAGTTTGTTGTTTTTAATCTAATTTCTTTTATTTTTTGTATTTCAAATTAGAACGATATTCTTAGTAATCTTTGGCGTCATCTTCTTTGAAACAAAGAACTATATATAACTGGGTTTCGGCCGGCACAGGCGTCAATGTTTTTTGTAAACATTTAGCCGCATATTTATAGTTATGGAATACTCAAATAACACCCACTCTGGCTCCTCTAATCTGCCCGATAATCAACAGGTGAGCTTCCACACTCACGTGTTGGATTAGGTGGGATGTGATATGCTTTTTCCTCCCCTTAGAAACACCATTGGACCTAATGTAGTAAAGTTTTAATGGCTGTGTGATGACTTCAAATAGTTTCAGTTATTTTGTTTCCTCCTTGAATATATTTATTACTGCTATTATTTTGCAAAACATTTTTTAAATAATGGGACCATGACTTCTTCACCACTATAAATCCAGATATGTTTGCTTGTATTGTACGCTTATATACAAAGTTTCAACATTAAATTTATTGAGTTTTTTAATTCTTTGCTATTCAGGCAGCAGGAATTGAGAGCTTATTGGATGACATAAGAAAGCTGAAAATCATAGCCAAGGGTCACGAGCGAAGGATCAAACTCCTGGAAGAGAAGTTGGCCGCTTACGAACAGGAAGACGACGACGATGAAGACGATGCCAAAGATTGTGAAGAAGATATCGAGAACGTAACGTCGTAATTGCTTACGTCGACTACGTGCTTGCTTACTCACTTCAATTCAGTTGTACCAGTGTTGTGTGTTTGTGCTTTAAGGTTTTTCTTAATTTGGTCGGTTTGTTTTCAAACGATCGATGCACGTTTGAAAAAAAAATTTAAACTCATCTTCCGTACAGTACGATAGATTTTCATTTTACAGATGTAAAGCGTAAGAGCTAATATTATGCGTGTATTTATTATTTCACATCTAACCAGGTTGTCTCTATTTAATATAGTAGTTATCTCTTCTTTTTGTTGTTCATATAATGAAACTCATAAAAGTAGTAAAAACGTAACAAATGTTGAATGACTCTATTGAAGAAAGTGCTTGCATGTGTTTTATGAAGGGACGTTTAGTTTTGTCGA
The DNA here is from genome assembly GCA_963978895.1 of Erpobdella octoculata. Classification (NCBI taxonomy): domain Eukaryota; kingdom Metazoa; phylum Annelida; class Clitellata; order Hirudinida; family Erpobdellidae; genus Erpobdella; species Erpobdella octoculata. The sequence continues at coordinate 40,146,899 of OZ022239.1, forward strand.
GCTTATTAATGTTTATTTGTTTTTCATCTTTTAAGAAAAAATATGAAGCATTTCCTTTTGCAATCATTCCTCTAAATATATGTAACATTGCATTTCTTTCTTCAAATGTTTAACATTGCATTTCTTTCTTCAAATGTTTAACATTGCATTTCTTCCAGAATTTCTTTTCTTTAACATTCTCAAATTTGTTTGTTTTCATTTATCATTGATTGCATTTTTGGGTGGGGATTTATTTCTTGATGATGACAATGGTCGTGTTTGCAGTTTGAAAGATCTGTCTTCTTTTTTTTTTATTATTATTATTATTATTTATGTTCTCATTATTATTATTATTTTCTTTGCATATGTGTTTGACTATTTCATAACTAACGTTTTCAGTTGGAGATGGTCAAATGATCAGCACGCAAATGAGTAAAATGGCTGATAACGACTTCTAGTGTTTGTATAAATTTGAAATTCCAATATTTATTTATTTAATTTATCATAACTTTTATCTGAACCTCTTAAACGATTGGACTATATGTATTGATTATATTTAAAAGGGCTGCCTTTTTGTAGCCCCCCCCCTCCCAGCCGATATTTTTATTATTGGAATGCTCTTTGAACTCTTAACTGTCTTGGAGATTATTTCAATATGAACGTCTAGTTATTGATATTTCTCTATTTAGTGTTGTTTCTGTCGTTTTCAGGCTTTGTTGCTCGTTCAATCAATCATTCATTCATTTATTCAATTTTTTGCTTGCAATTTGGAATCATCTTGTTTGGCCATGTGTAATGAAAATGAATTGGAATTTGTTAGTAGAATGTCTTTGTTAAACTGTATTGCTTTTCTTGCTAGACATTTGCATGCAAAGTCGCTCGCTCTCTCTCTCTCTCTCTCTCTCTCTCTCTCTCTCTCTCTTGTTATTTCTATATCTCTCATGGAAACGTGGTCGATTTAAAAAACGCTTTGCACTACTACTACAATTACTATTACTACTACTACTATTACTACAACTACTACTAGTATTATTACTATTACAACTACTATTTTATTACTACTACTACTACTACTACTAATACTACTACTACAACTACTACTACTACTACTACTAGTACTACTACTACTTCAATAATTACCATGTGTGAGTGCTGATTGTTTTCCACTCGTGCACAAACGAACAACAAAGCATCAAAAAATCATTTTAAAACAAAAATTCCTCACGTCGTCGTCGTCGGCATTTTACGATTTTACTGTTAAACGAAGAGTTATGTGTTTTTGTATAAGTTAGTTTCCTGTGGTGGACGTTGCTCTTTTTTCAGTCAAGCGTTTGTTGTTTTAATTTTAAGTTCTTTTTTTATTTCAGTTTGTTTTGTTTGCGTTAATATGCCGCGAATTTCCAACGTACTCCAGGTAAACCACCTGTATTTAATTATATTGACTCCATGTTACGTCTATTCATTCATATTTTATATACATTCAGTCTATTCCGATGTTTACAAAATTACAAAAACTCATCATATGGATAATTTGTGTATATTTAATAATATTTATTCGAAATAGTTAATCTGTCACCGGGTACTGGAAAAGGTTAAGTAAGAGGATTATCAATGAACAAAGTGAAGGGGTGGGTGGGTGCCTGGCAGTTACAGAACATAACAACAACAAAACTGTTGACAAGTTTTCGTATCAAATGTTCGAGACGATCCCTAGCTCCGTTGATTCCTTCTTGAGGTAAATAGTTTTACCGTCTTGTGTGACTCTCTTGTCGTGTCCGTGTTTTGCCTTCATGTGCCAGTTCATAGAATTCCTCTGTCGGCACGAATACGAGCACAACTGGCATGCAAGTGGTCTGTCGTCGGTGTGCTGCATTTGATGAACTTTCAGGTGTTTCATCTCTCTGAAGCTCTTGTCGCATCCTGCAAAAGTGCACGTCAGTGATTTGTCGCTCGGTTTGTGGCTGCTGGTCGAGACGCGTCGCTGCTTCGATCGCGATTGCTGCTGGTTGTGGTTGTTCTGCTGGTGGCATTTTTTGGCGGTGTTGACGATTCGGAGTGCTTGTTGTTGGGGCGTTCGAGAGGTGTGGAAGCGATGGACGTGAATGGTTAGAGCACCTCTGCTGTGGAATATCCTGCCGCAGTCTTCGTGTGGGCATCTGCTCACGTGTGGCTGTTCGTACACATTCTCGTTGAACTGAGTTGTTGGACTTGTGGAACAAGGACGAGCAGATGATGAAGAAGAAGAAAATCCACAAACTTGAGCTGCAAAAGGCTGGTGACACGAAGGATTCGGTACAAGTACATATGTGTCCTTTCCATGTGGCAAGCTATCCTCCAGTTGGACAACATCTGATGAACAGGCCACGTGTGGAGATGGCGCGCCAAGTGCGATTGTAGGAATATCTGAATGCTGTTTGATAGATGTTTCCATTGTGGATTTCTTTGATTCTGAAGAATTCAGACTTTCTCTGAAGTTTGAACGTTCGGCAGTCCACTGATGACTAATAAAAGAGTTTGATAAATTTAAAGGCCTCGAATAATGATCACTCGATATTAAAATCTCTCGCTGGCCAAGAAATTCAGGCGATGTGAAAATTTCTTCTTTCGTCAAATTCCTGCAGCTGTTCGTCAGTGAGTTTTGTAAATTTTCATTCAAAGATTGATGAAATGACGTTTTTAAAAGAGATGGCACCTCACAAGTTGCTGCAGGTAAACTTGAACTTTTTTCTTCGACGCCATCTGCATGAGCTACTACTGGTTTTTTGACTCTAAGATCCAGCGGACCTGAAGATGGCTTGTGATTGAAAAGAAGTACAGGAATGCTGAAACATGTTAAAGAAGCGTTCTGCTGTTCAAACCTGGGATGAGGTGGCTGGCTTTCCAGAGGTTGCCAAATTTTCAGGTCTCGAACAGGCCTGTCCACTTCTGGGAAATATTTTGGTGGGACGCCCATACCCCGATCCGTATCATTCCACACTATCGGGTTGAACTGAGACGTAAAATTATGAGAAACGACGTTGAATGGTGACGGATTGAGCTGACTGGCGCCACTCACGTGAAAGTAGCAATTACTGGTTTCAAGTCTTTTGTCGTCGGTAGAACAGCGCTGGCGATGACAAATGTTGCGATCAGCATTTTCCTTCAACAATTCCATAATCCTGGTCTGATTATCTTATCTAACTTGTCATTAATTATTAATTTTATTAATTAAATGCGATTAAAATAAATCTCAGTTCTGTTTATTATAAACGCAGAACGAAGTAAGAAAGATACGCAGGAGAACGTTTAAGTCCGTTAAAGGAATAAGAGGAGTTTTTTAATATCTGGGCGAGAACGGGAATCAGCATATAAAGCCCCAAAGTAGTTATAGTAAGTAAGTAAGTAGCAAGTAATGTGCGCAATAGGACGGAGAAAGAAAGGAATCCGTCCAAATAAACCGCGTTTCAGCGGGGGAAAGCCCAGCTCTGTTCCCAGATCGTTCGTGCTGAAAAATTCTGTGTTTGGAAAGTTTTTTTTGTGTTCCGTTGTGCGAGATTGCGCAACAACCACAAACATACACACAGACACACACACACACACACACACACACACACACACACACACACACACACACACACACACACACACACACACACTGGCACGTGCACACGGCTACGTGAAAGTGCAAAGGCGGTAAATAATTCAGGTGTGTGTTAGTGAGTGTAAGTTTTTTGAACGATCGTCTGCTTGAAAGTTGCGCTCATTTAGCGAAAGAGAAGTGATAGTAAGAGAAGTGATAGTAAGGTAAAGCATGTGAGGCCTTTAAAATCTCACCTGAGCTATTTTTAGCTAAGGTCATAAATTCCCCGCCTTTTTCACAGCCGTCGAACGACGAGAATCCGGGTAAAGCGAACGAAGACGATGTGGCTCGCTTGTTGGTCAAAGTCCCTGGAGATTTTTTTTTAAATTTTATTTTAATGGCCAGGGTGTACGAATAACCAATATGTGTCACCTAGTTCAATATATATATATATTGATATCATATTATGATATGTATGTTCGTGGACATATTTATACAGAGATTAATACAAATCTCATTAACCACAAACGTGCACTCCTACGCATGCACAGACACACGTACCTACTACACATATATATATAATACAAACATTTATACAAAAACCACACTAGCCACTCCAGCTGGTATGGGATCTTTGAGCCAGCGACTATTTAAGGCTGTAGGTGATGAACCACTCATCGTTCGACTCGTTTAAGGCATTCTAAAAATAGAAACAGCTCTTTCCGTCTCTCTCTCTCGCTCTCTCTCTCTCTCTCGCTCTCTCCCTCTTCTTCTCCATCTTGTTATCTCGCTATTCATGTCTTCTCTCTGGAGCAGGAAATAAACAGGAAGTCGTAATTACGGAAATGGTCAGGGAGTTTTCGTATAAAATTTTATTGCTGCGCCCTCAAAGGTCAACACGAGGTCAAGGTTTTTAAATGTCACTGCGACATTTGCTTTGAAAAATGACGGTTCTAAAAGAACCATGCAGAACTACGTGAATATATTCTAAAAAAACAAATAAATAAAATATTGTCATTTATAATAAAACTCTCATTAGTGCCTTATAAAGCGGTCGCGTTCAGAATTTCTAAGATTTCGTCCATTGTTTTAAAATAATTCGCCAGGAGGCCCACAACAAAATGCTTGGGAACAATTTTCTGACTAGCAATAAATTGTTAATTGCTACGCTTTTCAAATCCTTACAAACAACTCAGCAAGTGAAAGCTATTTTTATATGCTTTTATTAACTTTCACTTGTCCGGATGTCCCTGGGATGTCCATGGGATGTCAGCGGACGTTTTGAAGTTTAGAAGATCATTATAAACTTCACCCACTTCAAAAAAATGTATAGTTTAATTAAACCAAGTTAAATTCAAAGAGCAGAAATAATTACAAATAACTTAAAATCCTATGATAAAGACAACAAAAACTGTAATCATAGTTGTAAGTGTTGTAACTACAAATTACAAACATATTTTGTCTACTATTCACCGGTGTAATATTTTTACGATACGATGTCGCTACGAAATTTCTCAGCTATCTTAAAACTTAAAAGCATGTTTTTAATTTTCAAAATTAACTTTCACTTGTTAAAGTTTAATTTGACTTCTAAGAGTTTTTATTAGGTATAAAAATAAAGCCATCTTGGATAAATCATGCCAGTCATTTTTGTTTTTTATAGAATAAACCTCCCTCTCAACCTACATAATCTTCCCTTACTCTACCCTCCCTCGCCCCACTTTACCCTAAATTCATCTCGTGTTTTTGAGGCGTCTAATTTGTGTTGAATGGTAATTCTAATATGGCGGAGGTGATTCGAATGTCAGAATGTCATGACGGATGGACATTTTGTGCGGATGAAACAAGCGATGAAGTCCGTTTCATCCCCCTCATGAATCAGTCAGTTGCCTGCCTGTATGCTGGCTGTACAGGTGCTGGATCACCTGGGTTCCGTTTCCGAGTTTCAGGAAAATATATACTGAAATATTATTTATTTATATATTATTATATATTATGCATTTCATGCAATAGTTTATTTTAATTCTGTTTTCATTTCATTCGCTTGTTGCAGTTTATTTCGGTCCGTGAAATTTAAATTTAAATCATTTTCAGAAATAATTTGCAATATATATTATTATGTTTATCTCATAGCCCGGAGCAAACAGAGCTGAAATAAAAAGACAAAGATCACGTACTGGTGTCAACATCAAGGAACAAAAAAGTCAAATTCTCTTCGATATCAGCGAGAGCAAATAGAAATGGTCTTAAGTTGCTAGAAATAGTTAATAATTTCTTTTAAATTTTTAAATATTGCCTCTTCATTAGTTGAAAATAAATTTCCACGTTTTCGTCGTCATCTTCGAAACGGAAATAGCATTCATCCAGGAACCTTAAAAATAACAATAGTTTTGCATCCAAAGACAATAAATAAATAAAAGAAGGATAAAATAGTTAAATTTATATAAATGCTCAACTAAACAAGGCGTGCATGATATAAAATGTATTTAGAATATTTCTGTGATGAATGTGATGGCGAATGGAATGTCAGCTGAAAGGATTGGATGACATTAAACGACTGTGACATTTCGAAGTCCTGTCGGGAAATGTAAGTTGTGGTTTCAAATGATGAGAGTTTAGTGAGAATGAAAAAAAGCGTGTTGTGGTTGGTTACGCTATTCTTCAATTGGATGAAAGAAAAGAAATAAAACTTTAATTAGACACTAAAAGTTAATCAGGTAGTAGTAGGGTGGGGCATGGATAAGTTAGTGGGGTCTGGATAAGTGGGTGGGGTATAGATAAGTGGGTAGGGTATGGATAAGTGGGTGGGGTTTGGATAAGTGAGTGGGGCATAGATAAGTAGGTGGGGTATATATAAGTGGGTGGGGTATAAATAAGTGGGTCGGGTATAGATAAGTGGAGTATGCCCCAACCTTTGTATAGATGAATGGGTGGGACATGAAATAGTAAGTGGGGTATGGATGACTGTGTGGGATGTGAAAGTATGTAAGGATATAGACTACAAAAAAGTGGGTGGGTTATGGAAAATGAAAATGTGGAAAGATGTGTGGTCTACGTAAGAGAGATGAAAAAGTAAAAGTAGCCGAGGATGTAGAAGAATATGTATGTTACGTAAGAGTGGGTTGTGCATGGGAGAATAGGGGGTGGTCTCATTGACGATTTGAAAGATTTTGTGGAATTACGAGGTGAATGAATAATTCAGGAGACGTGCATTCATTCGCAATTCCTTGCACGTTCCAGGGAGGAGAAAACATGAAATGTGTTGAGACGGTCCCTGTAAGGATGTGCTGCCATGCTGGTTGTGTGCTGGAAGGCGGGGTGGAAAATCAGGAAAGATCTGGACGGATTGATGATTGATCATACATTTATACGTAAATGGATGGCAGAGGGGGCTAGAAGTTCTACGCTTATTTTCGGACAGGGGAACAGAAAGCCGAGGATGTATGGGCGCTAGTTGATGTATGAGTGGATAGTAGTGGATACTGGATATAAGTATCCTGACTGTGTATTGTTCAAGTGAATTTATAATTAGTTGCAAGTTGGCTACGTTGTTGTTAGGATAGAGGAGAGGTGGGTGTGGGGGAGCGGGAGATAATTCTGAAGGTGTTTGTTCTATGACGGAAGCGAATGAAATTGATTTTGTAATGAATTTTCGTTTGTGAAAGTTTTTAAATATTTTGCTTAGTTCCGAAATTTTTAATTATTTTAAAAAGATGATGATGATGATGATGGCGAAATTGGTGGTGATGATGGTGATGATAACCGCGACCACAATCATAATCATCACCATCACGTTCATCATCAATAACTTCATCGCTGTCGTAATCGTCATCATCATCATCATCATCATCATCATCATCATCATCATCATCATCATCATCATCATCATCATCATCATCATCATCATCATCATCATCATCATCATCATCATCATCATCATCATCATCATCATCATCATCATCATCATCATCATCATCATCATCATCATCATCATCATCATCATCATCATCATCATCATCATCATCATCATCATCATCATCATCATCATCATCATCATCATCATCATCATCATCATCATCATCATCATCATCATCATCATCATCATCATCATCATCATCATCATCATCATCATCATCATCATCATCATCATCATCATCATCATCATCATCATCATCATCATCATCATCATCATCATCATCACGTGTGATCCAAATTATGAACCTGCTTCACCAGTTGTCCTTGTCAACAAAGACGAAACAGGATCGTAAAAGTATACGACCAACCAACTTCAGGCTGTGCAAATTCCACTCTGCCGGTCAACTGAAGTTCATTTCCAATTAAATTTTTTTATTGAAGAAATTTAAAGTCGTAAATGCTTTAACTGGCGTTGTTTGTTGTTTTCCGTGTTGGCTTTGTTCATCATCAATTTTGCTTTCGTGTTTTGCTTATGTTTGGCAAACGTCATGTTTGTTTGTTTGTTTGTTTGTTTGCTGGTTTGTTTTTGTTGTTGTTGTTTTGTTTGTTTTGTTTTTATTTTCATTTTCACGACACGTCCGTGACGGATGGCGAATAAATTGTTTGTGGCTGGCTTTCTTGCTTGTCAAATTCTTCCCTAAGAAATAAAAAAGAAAGAAAGAAAGAAAGAAAGAATGAAAGAGAGAGAGAGAGAGAGAGAGAGAGAGAGAGAAGCACATGGTTTGAGACGTGTGGTCTGTTTATTTGTTTTGTTGAATTCTGCTGAGAAGAAACTTAATGAAATTACAAAAACTTCTGCTTTTGAAGTGTCTGTAATTGCTTCTTCTTGAAGAGCTTGCTTGCTTTTTTTGTGATTTTATCAAATAAAATAAAATAAAATAAAATAAAATTAGCATTTTACCTTCGAGCTTTGATCCAAACAAGTAAAGCAGAAAAAAGTTTTTTAAAAACACACTTTTATATTTTTTACTACATAAACAACAAACATATTAGCATAGACAATAAATAGTTTGACGAAAATATCACGAATGATTATTTAATTAAATTTTGTCCAATTGATCCGAAAATTTGATAGAATGCATTGTTAATTAGTTCGAAGTTAAAACTATTTGAATGGAATAATGAAACAAGCATTTCGGTCGGCTTGTTATTGAATTTAAAGTAGCTTAATAGAATGGAGGCCAATACAAGTGAAATTTGGAAGTGTAATTTGTCATTTATTATACAAAAAACAATAAAATTAAAAAAAAATTTGTTGGCTATTTCTTTTTCTGCTTTTTGGTGAGCTTTGTGGCCGGTTGTTAAACGATTTTATGACAGTCGCTAGATGGCAGGAATTAATTTGATTAATTTTAATTGATTTAAGGCCTAATTCATGTCGGAAAAATTAAATTCATGTATTGTCATCCAGAATAAAGCTTTCCTGAAAGTTTTAGAGCTCTAGGTGGTCGAAAAGTGGGTGAATTTTTGTTTCTAAGATTTGATCACCACAGACAAACAAGCAAGCAAACAAACAAACAAACAAGCAAACAAGCAGAGAGACAAGTGAACTTAAATAAAAGCATTTAAAAACTAATTTTGTCTCTTTTTTAATTCCAATTCTATTGATTTCATACAAACATTTTAATCAGCTGTCATTCATATTTTACACAATTTTATTTAGCTTCATATGTCCGTTGAGTTCCGCGACAAGGTTTGTAATCACATTTTGAATGACATCCCAGTAGGTATGCTTTCCATCTGAAATTTGGAATATAGTAATATAGTCGTATTATGGATACCTCAACAAGATTAATTTAAAATAAAATATTAATTAAACTTTTAATTTAACTTCTAATTAAACACATCGATTACTATTTTAATTGCGTGTTTAAAGTGCTGGGGAAGGTTTTCATTACAATCGATAGAGGGCAGGCACATAGATAACCAGTCAATTTTATTAGGATTTAAAATTTAGAGGTTTTTCTATCGTATTTCTCTCTCGTTCCCGTTTCCTTCCCCGCTTACTCTCTCGCGTGGGGCGCCTTCTTTTCAATTCTTGATTGCAACGATTGCCCCTACGCTCTTATGTTTATAAATATATTTTGCTCTTTTTAGACCATTTTATACAAGCCTGTTTTTAATATTTGTTAAAATCATTATTTATTTTTGTGTGAATATTTTGCTTGATGAGTTACCGTAATTGAGTTGCTTTGTAATAAAGCTTGACTTTCAACTATCAACAGTCCAAAAAAGCAGTAAATAATTAAATAAATAAACAGAAGATTTTTTTGGTTTCGAACCTCGTTTGAAAAACAAAGTAAAAATAATTTATTTTCAAGATCCACGCTTATAATGAAAAATAAAATAAAAACGATAATATTATTTTAAATATGTATAAGCAAAAACGTGGGGCTCTTTGTGAGTTCAACATTCGGATGACCTTAACCTTATATCTCATTTCTTCTTCAACAGTTATTCTGCAATTCCTGATTTCTGTTCACCTTTTGGAGAGCTTCACTCATTCTCTTGTGTACACAACATCTGAGAGTTTTCAGGAACTCCTACCTACCTCCCTTCCTCTCTTCCTCCCCTCCTCTCTCCCTTCCTCCCTCCCCACTTCCCTCCCATCCTCAGCCTCTTTCACGTTTCCTCTCCACTTCGTCCGCTTGAATTGAAGAAAGAATATAGCAACTGAAAGTTAATTTAAAAAATTAAAAACCTGCTTTTAAGACAGTTATACAACTTCATAGCGACAACATATTACAAAAATATTACCCCGCGAATAGTAAACAAAAGATGTTTATAGTTAATATGACGATGATAGTTTCTGTCGTCGTTATTAATATGCTTCTTAATTTACTTTTTAATAAACTGTGTTTCTTAAATTTGATTTTTGCTTAATTAAAATATAATTTTTTGAAGTGAAAAAAGTGTATGATAATCTTCCAAACTCCAAAACGTCCGCGGACATTGGTTGGCCAATGGACTGGATTGAGTTGGGTAGGGTTGGGTTGGGTTGGATTGGGTCCAATTGTTTTGACACATGCGTGGGTTGGTTTGGGCTAAAAAAAATTGTAATTTTAATTAAAAAAATATTAACTGTGTGTTGGGTTGGGTTAGAAAATTTAACTTTTCAGGTGGATTGGGATGGGCTGGGTGGCAAAAAATGGACCCACCTCCACCTCTGTGGACATACAATGGACACCCGGACAAAGAATAACAAGCCTATTAATATCATATTTATTTTAACTCCTTCACACGCATTACCCTACGACATCCCCCACACCCCCTTTCCTTACCCACCACCCCCTCAATTTTCTACCCCCGAGAAGAAAGATCTAAAAAAAGAATGCGAGAAACTGAATAGGGGAAAAATAACGAAAAGACGTTATTTATGGACGCATTTGATCCTGCCAACATATATGATTATCCACAGGTCACAGGCGTAGGTGGCACATGCGGTGCGTGGGTGGTGCGTAGGTGGCACGTGTGGGTGGTGGGTATATATTTATAGGCTTGCCATCATCAGCTTCCGTTTCCTTTATTTGTCTTTCTTGTTCTCTCTCTCTCTCTCTCTCTCTCTCTCTCTCTCTCTCTCTCTTTCTCTCTCTCTTTCTCTTCCACATTTGTCACATGTTCAACAAATTTAAATTATTTACTTTATTTGTTTGTATACTCCGAGCTTAGCGTTTTATTTTTCATTTTTTAATGTCAAAGCTTTTTGAAACCTTATAATAATAATAAAAAAATATTAGTATAAAAAATAATAATGATTTTATTATGAATAATAATAATAATAATAATAATAAAAGATATAAAAAGCACGTGAGAATTAAGAAGTTTCTCTTGAGATGAGAGTGTTTAAGGCTTCTCTAGGACGTTATTAACAGTCTCCATATTTAGATTACAGAAAAAGTTATTTCTGTCGTCATCGTATGCCGTTATTTGATTGTGCCCATGTTACAATATTACAAACATAATAATCATTACAGTTATCTTTGCCATGAACATCGTCATCATCATCATCATCATCGTTGTCGTCGTCGTCATCATCATCGTCGTCGTCGTCGTTGTCGTCGTTATTGTTATATTGTTATACTAGCAGTCACGATGACGATGACGACATCGTCATCGTCATCGTCATCGTCATCGTCATCGTCATCATCATCACCATCACCATCATCATCATCATCCTCATCATCATCATCATCATCATCATCATCATCATCATCATCATCATCATCATCATCATCATCATCATCATCATCATCATCATCATCATCATCATCCCCACCACCACCACCACCACCACACTACCACACCACACCACACCACACCACCGCTACCACAACACAACCACCATAATCATCATCATCTTCATCATCAGTTGCATCCATTTTCATTGTTATACAGCAGTCATGAATATCTGTAATTTTTTGTCTTTTTACGAATTTCAAAAAAAATTCTGCTTTGTAATTAAAAATGTAATTTTTTTCGATTTCAAAATAAACTCCATCAGAACTGCATGCAAGCAATGATTAAATTTTTTGTTAAAAGTTTGTTTTTATATCCCTTATTTATTAACTTCACCGATAGTCTTGCATGCATGTATGCATGCATACATACATACATACATACATACATACATACATACATACATACATACATACATACATACATACATACATACATACATACATACATACATACATACATACATACATACATACATACATACATACATACATACATACATACATACATACATACATACATACATACATACATACATACATACATACATACATACATACATACATACATACATACATACATACATACATACATACATACATACATCCTTTTTCTTTTACTTCATCCATCCGTCGTTTGTCAATCAATCCGTCCGCCATTACAGGCAACGATACGTCCACATCAGAATTTACATTTACCTGGTTCCGGGGCTACCTTCTGGCAAATGAAATGCCCTATCGTTTTTCATCATTAACAGTAGAACGTACACAGCTCGACTGGAACGGTCTGCCGAAGGTGAATAACAGCTTCTGTAAATTCCTGTCTGTGTGTCTCTTTTAGATCTTTGTATGTGTGTATTTCATTTGTCTCTATGTGTGGTTATATGCTTGTGTTTCATTGGTCACTTTCTGTGAATGTATTATGTATCATGTGCTCATTTGTCTCTATATGTGATTGTATGCATGTGTTCATTTGTTTCTATGTGTGATTGTATGCATGTGTTCATTTGTTTCTATGTGTGATTGTTTGCATTAACATTGCGACTTTAACCCTTGCGACACATCCCTCTAAAAGTCAATACCTCAATACCATTCCAAATCCTCAAAAGAAAACTTTTTTAAAACCCAACCAGTACTGAAATATTTTTCTTAATTTTTCCTTCCCTTGAAATTTACCAGTTTTATTCCAGTAACGTCAGTGATAACACATCCAGGTTTCTATGTGTGAAAGTGTGCAC
>OZ022239.1:40162384-40192384 GCA_963978895.1 Erpobdella octoculata
CATGCTTTTAAAATATTGATAAAATTTCATAGCGTAAAAATGAGGTTTTTTCACAAATTATATTTAGATTTAAATCATATTTCAAGATTTGCCGGCTTTTCATTTATTAAAAAAATTTTCTTTTAAAACGTTATTGTTTTAATTTATATATGTTAACATCCGTATAATTGTGTTTGCTTTAATTTGGTTTAATTTTAAAACATAGATAATAATTATTTTTAATTAAAAAAGAAATTTTCAGAAAAACTTCAAACTCAAATAAAATGCATTGGCATGAGGTAGCAAGCATATAATTTAAATTTCAACTCGTTTGGAACGTCTTCTTATCCTGGTTTGCAAACATTCAAGCAGGCAAGCAAGACCGGTGGTGGTCAAGTTAATATAAGGAACTAAAATAGAATACAATAACACGTTATTCTAAAGATTAATTTTAAGAAATAAATTCAAATCACTTAATTCTTGAATTGACTGTGACATAATTGATGGTGTCACAACGAATGCTTGAGCTCTGTGCTCATTTTAACAACTACTTAAAGTTTTTCTGATTCAACAACAAAACTTGAAAACTAAAAATTTTTAATCAAAACTTTTATTCAACTACAACCACCACCACCATCATCACCACCGTTATCATCCTTATCACCAAAGTCACCATTCTTATCATCATCAGTTGATCTGAAAATGTGTACAAAGAACGTGAGTGGGCGTATGAAGGTCAAGGTGAAAGCTAAAAATAGGCTTCCGAAAATTTCAATTACGTCATTATTCTGCGTGGGAGGATTGTGGCTCAGCTGAAAAGGACGCTGCATCAATTGCTTTTGTTGATGATAAACTCCCGCGTCCACACACACAAGCACTCCTGATGATGATGATGATGATGATGATGATGATGATGATGATGATGATGATGATGATGGTGACGACGACGACAAAAACCACAATCATTCGGCTAGTTTGTTTCGGATGAACGATACAACTCAGGCAGTTATTTTATGAATCTCCACAATAAATCAATAAAAAATTATTAAAAGTGAATTTGCGGAGAAATTAAATACACATCACGTGTAAATTGAGTTTCGACAGAAAGCGCTTGTATAATGCCATGTCCCGGCACTTCCTTCCTTTTGCGGACTTCCCGCGCTTTCCATCCATCTTTGTCTTCCGATTGTGTTTCTATCATATTTCCACGTAATTACAGGCGCTGTTTCATTCCGACGTGATGATGATGAGATGATGATGATGATGATGATGAGAATTTTGAAGTTGTTTGTGTTGATGATGATGATGTTGTTGATGTTGATTTTGAGGTAGGTGATGACATTGAAGTTTGTGTTGTTGTTGTTGTTGTTGATGATGATGACGATGCTGATGATGATGATGATACTGATGATGATGTTAAGTTGTTTGTGTCGATGATGTGTTGTTGACGTTGATGACGAAGTTGCCATGGCAATAATGTATTCAGTAGACGATTCAAACATTTCTATAGCAAAATTGTTATTTCAAAGAAAAAACGATTGGAGGAGAGCTGCACACAGAAATGGACAGCTGCACACAACTAATGGACAGCTGCACACAACTAACTGACAGCTGCCCACACGTTTAATGTTAAATTACTTATTATGCTTTTTTAAATTGTTTAAAATATTGTATTTAATATTATTTTATTCTCGTCTGAAATAGATTTCTATGCTGAACTTCAGAGAGACTAGATTAGGTACTAGATTTGTGCCTGACTAGCTCACATTTGCACACACACACACACACACACACACACACACATACACACACACACACACACACACACACACACACACACACACACACACACACACACACACACACACACACACACACACACACACACACACACACACACACACGCACGCATACAAGTTAACTTAATTCAATGCTTTTAAAAAGTATACAAATTAAAATAAATTTAAAAATCTTAATTAACTTATATTTTCAACTTGATATTATCAGTTTAGAGAACTCGGATAAAATATTGAAAACTTTAAAATGGAGCTTTTACACTAGAATGGTATAAATTGGAAACCATTTTTCAAGCACAGAATTGGAAAGGCTCCAGGCAGTCACATCAGTGACGTCACTCAAGCATCTCCATCAGTTACTGCTTATTTTTCAATTCGACAAAATTTAAGTAAAAAAAGCATTTTTGGGTTCATTTTAATAATTTAAAATTTTCAAGAGAAAACTGTTTTAATTGCCGATAAATGTTTTTTTTTATAGTTGAATAGAGTTTTTAACCAAAAATGGGGCTGATTTAATTAAAAGTTTAAATCTCTAAAAGGCATAAAATTAAAAATAGAAATGGTTTAGTTCTCGCAAAACATCCCATGGACATTTTAATAAAACATGTGAAAGTTAATTGAAAAATTAAAAACATGCTTTTAAAGCAGTTATAAAATCTTATAGAGACTTCTTATTGTACAAATATTACACCGATGAATAGTATACAGAAATAGTAAACCATAGTTAATACTATAAATTTTTTTGTCGTCTCTATCATTATGCTTTTTTAATTTGTATTTTTAATAATTTATTTTTAATTTTTTCAAATTTTATTTTGTTTACTAAAGTTTTTTAAGTGGCCACATTTTATAATGATTTTCCGAACTCAAAACGTCCGCGGACATCCCATGGACATCCCATGGACATCCCATGGACATCCTATGGACATCCCATGGACATCCCACCGACATCCGAACAAATGAAAGTAAACATGTAATAAAAGTCACACATATTCTGCTGTGATTATTAATGTAGCAAAAAAGTTTTTCTTAATATTTTATTGTTAACGCGCGAATGAAAGGCTTTTGGGAATGTGACTTTTTTGTGGATTAATTATACATTAAGCCTTTAAACAAATTTTAAAAATTAAAAATTTTTATGCAAAAAAAACAAGCCATCAATTTTTGGTTTTAAAAAAACGATGTTTAATTTAGAATTTTAAAAATTTATAAGAAAATAATTCTTTATTCCATATTGGTTCGAAAATAGCTTAGATTTGTAATCCTCAAAATCGAGTTGAAATTTGGTGAGATTATTTGTTGCTGCGGACTTTACATTTTATTATATTTTCACATTGATTGAATGATTGAATACAATTTGAATGAATTATAGAATAAAATCAATTAAAACTTTACAAAAATTATAAATTAAAAATTTTATGTAGAGAAACGAACTTTGAATTTTTAGTTTATTTATAAAAAAGCGACTATTACTTTTTGAATTTGAAAAGTTTCGATAAAAATTTGTTTATTCCATATTGATCCGAAAGTTTCTTATATTTTCAATCCTTACATACTTTTAGTTACGGAATTACAAAATTATAAATGATTTAACGTTTTTTACGGTTTTTTTGTTTCGTATAAGACGGCTGCCATACCGCCCGAAAGTGGGAAATATTTCATGACGATTAGATTTGGATTATAATTCTCTTTGTCTTGGCTAGTTTCTCTTTGAGAGCCTCACGCCTAAATAGCTCAGGGAATAGATCATTTGGGCTTTGGAGGTGGCCATCTGAAATTCTGGAATCGTCTTCCCTCAGAACTCACCTCCGCAATATTCTGTCTTAAATTTGCAACAAAACTGTTTATAAGAAGCTCACAGTTTTGTAAATATTAATACTGTCAATCAGTTTGTATATTTTAAATACAAAACTAACTTGACAATTACAGAATTTGAATATAAATTGTGCGAAAAGAAAATGAATGAATGAATGAATGCAAAACGACAATTTCTATAGCGCCGTGAATAACAAGTGTTAATTAAAGGGCGCTTTACTGAGTTTCATAGGATATTTTAAATAAATGAGTTTTAACAGTTTTTTTTTTTAAAGTTGGAACAGAGTGTGGAAAATAATTATACAAAGTAACAGTAACTTGTCCTAAAGCACCATTTGGTTTATATTTCATTAAATTACAACAAACACTGTGCAGGCCTGACTGTTTAATATATTATTAGAAAAATAATAATATAAATATAGATTATATAAAATAATAATAATAATATATCATGGAGAAAATTGCAAATAATCCACGAAACATATTGTATACTCAGTGGTCTCCCTCGAAGGACTCAACAACCTTTTTAAGTTCCTGCCACGTGATCATCAATAAAAGCAAACGTTGTCCGCCGTATCATCATCACCATCACCATCATCATCATCATCATCATCATCCCCATCATCATCACCGTCGTCATCGCCATCATCATCATCATCATCATCATCATCACCATCATCATCACCATCACCATAATCATCATCATCATCATCATCCCCACCATCACCATCACCACCACCATCATCACCATCACCATCACCATCACCATCATCATCAGCATCATCATCCTCACCACCACCACCACCATCATTGTCATCGTCATCATCATCATCAGCATCATCATCATCATCATCGTCGTTATCATCATCATCATCATCATCATCATATCGTTTGCGTGAGGACATCTTGAAAGAACGGGTCCTCCTTGCCATGATTTCGTCGCTTTTATAACGAGAGATGATGATTCAAATCCAATATAGAAACCGCCCGTGTATTTCTGAATACTAAGGTATCTAAAATTACACGAACCACGCTGCCTGTGGTACTATGGAATGAGGTTTCTTAGGTGCGAGTATTAATATTTAAGCATCAGTACATTTTCATAATGGGCTATACATTAGAGTAGCGAAAACGGGGCAGAGAGAAGCATCTGCCCCCGGGCGCCAGGCTTTGGGGGCGCCAAAGAGCAAAAGGAAAGACAACAATTTCATCAAAGTTTAGTCATTTTTGAACATATAAAACAAGTAAAATTAACAAATTGTATTTTTGCACTATTTCACACAAGTGATTTCCAAAATTTTCTTGGGGAGGGGCTCGCCTAGCCCCGATTATAGCTCGGGCGCCTTCGGTTCCCTCGATTATGGTTGTCCAATTGGGGTGTCAGTGGATGATGGGGGCGCATTTTTATACCTTGCCCCTGGGCGCCAGATATCCTTGATACGCCACTGGGGCTATATCTATTTTTCCGTATTTGAAGTAGAAATTTCTTTCTCAAATAATTCAATCTAGCAAGCAAATTTTTGTTGTGCAGTGAATGTGATGAGAATGTCATCCAAGAGATAAATTGAGAAATTAATTATTTTAGATTTCAAATTTTGAATGATGAGAAAATAATTGAGGTAGTTTCCAATTTTTTCGCGAAAAAAATTCAAAAAGAAATCACTGAAAAGTCCAATTTATTTTGTTGCATTAAAAATATTTTTTATATAAAGTTATTTTAAAGACAAGAAAAATTTAACTCATAAAAACTTATGTTATATCTCAACAGTAGATTTATACCTAAACAAGTCATCCATAAAAATTCGTTTTTCAAAAATCTTTTATATTTTGTGACTCGACAGCTTTTAACTTTTTGAAAATCATTTTTTGATGAATAAGTCTATCAAATAGAAAAACTACAACCACAGCCTTCTAAATACTTGATATGTGAAGTATGTAAGGATGGAAAATATAAGAAACTTTCGAATCAATATGGAAAAACAAAGTTTTAATTAGAAGTTTTTGATTTTAAAAATTAAATTCCGCTTTCTGCGACTCAATTAAAACGAATAGCTTATTTTTCAAAAGAAAATTTTTAATTGACATGTAAGCCGTAAAAACCATGTTTTTTCATAAATCCCTTATATTTTTGGATTTGCCGGTTTCTCATTTATTGCCAAATATTTTTTTGAATTTATATATGTAACTATTTATTTAATTTAATTGTATTTGTTTTTGTTTTAAAACATAGATAATTATTATTTTTAATTACAAATATTTTACAAACTTTTATTTAGGTTACAATCTCTGTTTGTGTCTATGTGTGTGGCTTTCTCTGTACGCAAATCTTCCAAGTGAAATTTAACCAGCTTTTTGACTAGCTAAAAAGCTGAAACTTTCAGCATAGCTTTATATTGGACGACAATACATTATTCAATTAAAAAAAACTCAATTTGAACATCTTTCGTATTTCTAAATCAAGTGTATTTGAAATTAAAGTTTGTGTTAAAAAACGAGTTTTTTTCTTTACTTGTTTTAAACTCTATTAAAATGCATTGATATGAGTAGCGAGTCAACATTTCTAATTTCAGCTAGCTTGGATGACGAGAAGTTAATTAATTTTCACTTTGAAAGTGTGCAATCATTCAAGCAAGCTATCAAGCAAGCAAACAAGTAAGCAAGCAAGCAAGACCGGCGGTGAAGTTATATAAGTGATTTAAAAAAAATTTCATTAAAAGTACAGTACAGCTGGTTTGACAGTGGAGTCCAGAACATTTTGTTCACTTCAGTTCAGGGGCTATGGTTAAGTGTCCCTAAACAAAAACATTGTTGGGGTCATTTAACGATTGGCTACATGACTGTTGCTATCGTACTGTATTTTTCTTCCAATAATAGTTGATGACCTTTCTTAAAGGTACTAAACATTTTCTCCTAAAAATTGTAGATGGTATGGGAAAAATTGTGGACGCTATTTTATTTATGGAAGTGAAAAAGCCATGATATACATATATTCTTATTGCAAATTGAGTCACCATAATTTTGTGTCTCCTTAAAGTCTGGGACAACCACCAGGGGAGTGTAGTATGTGGGGTCTGTGGTGTGGTAATAACTGCGCGGGTTCACACGACGATTTAATGTTTTTACAATTTGCCACTTTTTAAATCATTTTGCTAAATTTTGTAATTCAAATCCTAATAACAGGAAACTCGTGACAAATGACCTAAAACAAGAAATCACGTTTCTTTGTTTTTCATTTGAATGGATTTAGTAAAAATTATGCCATATAATATCTTTTATAGCTAGATGGTTTTGTGTTTTTTTAAAGTACATTATCAACAACAACAACAAAAACAGTTTTATGTTGCATTCCATTTGACGTGTTGTTTTGTTTGTCGAAGAGAACAAATAGAAGACACACAAACATTTTTGAGCGATGAGTGTACACACCTTGTACATGGCGAATTTACATCATCATCATCGGCATAATTGTTATAGAGTAAGAAAAACATCCTATATTTTTATCAACATTGAACGCATGTCCCAAAAATATAAAAAAATTAATGTTCTGTTTTTAAAAATCACAAATCAATCTGAAGGTGACCCACGTACGGAAGTTCCGATTTTGTTTAATTCTATATCTGCTGTAGTTTTCTGGTTTATACAGATCATCCAGACTTGAATTTATGATTTGTATAGATGGAAATACGTCTTCCATTAATTAATCAGCAACCATATATGTAAGCCTGCTATTCCCAAGAATCCACTTAGTAAGTGCTTCAGCGATCGCATCATATTTTCCCTTTTCAATTGGTTTGGCATTTTCTTTGGAACTCAACTGGCGTGGATTTTCTATGTTTATTGATTTACTTTACTTTTACGATGATTTTTAAGCTACCAGTTTTTTTTTATTTGAGACTTAAATACCACTTGTTTTAAAGGTAATTTTGCTTTCAAAATTTGACAATCTAGGGTAATGCTATTTGTTATTAGTGTCCGCTGTTAGTTTTTTATTTAATTTAAATTCGAAGAATTTTAACATGACACGTGATCCCACAGACTTCCACAAGAAATGTTTTAAAATTAAAGAATTTCGTATGATATTTTAAGCGTAATACACAATGTATGAAAGTTCAATAAGTTAATCGCAGCGTTATACTTTTGACTTAGCGTTAAATAGCACGTTAATGACGTTTGTTAACTAGCAGTTCTATTAACCGCAAGTAATAATTTATTAACCTTTTAAAGTTGCTTTTAAAAAAGTTTTTTTTTAATTGTTAAACGACAATGATGTGTTGTTATTTAATGAAAGTTTATGCTGGACAAGCGTCGGTTAAAAAGTGGATACAAAATTTTGCTTAAACAGACTAATGATAACGAATGAGTGTAGCTAATTAAAAAAACATGTTTTATAAAACTCATATTGTTTATGATAGCTGCTATATATGTGTAGGCATTAAGGCATAAATAATAGAGGCTATTAAGATCTAGAGCGTCTTATGTGAGGAATTTCCCCCAAAAGTTTCAAATTCTTTCCTAAAGTCAAGGGGTCTGGATGAAACACTGACTACAAGAGTATGAAAAAATATTTGATGAACGTTAACTCTTAATAAATATTGATTTTTTTACTAATTAACTTGTGTTTGTATGTTGTGGACCAGTAGCACATCATCAATCATATCGAAGCAATAAAAAAGCAGAGCTTACTGGACCACCACTGTCACCACGTTAGCAGCTTGCAACAACAAGAGTGGCACAGGAACAGTAAACTAATTTAGTCGGGCCATAGAACCGTTGCTAAGTGGTGGTGAATAACAACAACTTGAAAAAAAAATAAAAAGATGCGAAAGAAAATAAAATGAAAAAATGAAAGAGAAGAACATTTATTTTTATTTTTATCATATTTTTGACACAAAAATCTTACGAGAACTCTTTAATTTTCGTCTCAACAACACAACTTCACTCTACAAGGCAAGTTTTATTTGTACAACACAAACAACAACGTCTTAGTGTTTAAAACAATGCACGACAAGTGAAACTACAGAAAAGTAAATCTACAAAAAAAATTGAAGACAAGCTTTTTCTAAGAAAATATTTTTTATTTATTTATTAACGCTTGGTGGTCATTCGTTTGAAACTGAACGTTTCAGACTAAAATACTGCACGGGCCGATTTTTCGCGGCCCGTTTCATAGGCCAAATTTTCAGGCCCGGTCCGTCTAATTTGGATTTGGCCTGCCCGGTTTTACAGGCCTACAATTTCTATACTTGTCATACAAATCTTGGCCCAGGCCGGCCCGTTTTAAAACCGTAAAGTCAATGTCCGGTAGGTCGTGCAGTACTCCATTTCAGACATCTTACAAGATTAATAATAGTTTGACGAATTTAAAGTGGCGTACTAAAGGGCTTCAAGGCCACTGGAACTCAACGTCTTGAGTTTCTTCCTAAAAAGTTCGACTGTTGCTGCGGATGTGACCTCTGGGAGAAGGGTTGCCTAAACAAGGCAACAGACAACAGATAACAGAAGAGTAAAGCTAATTAAAATTTTTAATTAATCAGCTGATAAATAAAAGTAAGGATGCGTATGATAATTAATAATCAACTGGGCTTCTATCAAAAATCTGACCAGGTGACTTTTCTAATGAAGATATAGTAGTTCTTCAAGTTGATAATTTTGTTCATCTTTATTTACTGGAGAGGAATTTTATTACAGGCTTTTCTTTAGCTTCACATGTCCGTTAAATTTTATAATCATAATCACATTTTGACCCACTTCCCAGAAGGTATGCTTTCGATCTGAAATTATGAATAACGCAACAATATTAGTTCTCGAAATTAATTTTAAAAACAAGTTAAAAAATTTAAAATTTAATTTAAAACGGACGAGGACTAAAAAGTAGAAAAAAATAATATAACAAGTAAGTCGTAAAAAACGAGATTTTTCACAAATTCCTTCAGGATTTGCCAGATTTTCATTTAATGCAACTTCTTTTTTAAAAACATTTTTCAAATTTTTATATGGAAGTACTAGAGTTTGATCGGCGCAAGCGTCTGTCTTTTTAAAAATCTAGGCTACATATCTATGAAATAATCAAATAACACCCACGCTGTCTCTTTGAATCTACCTAATAATCAATAGGTAAGCTTCCACACACATTTTTATCGTGTGAATACGATGTCTTATGGAGAAAAAAGAATGGGTTTGATTAAATAATTTAGATGTCAAAAACCATTACTGGACAACTTGTTTAGTTATTTGTATGTTTGTGCACGACTGGTTACAATGTTCCTTATGACTGTATAATGATGGGCTTTTTCATAAGGATGGCTTAATAAACGTTGATTTTGTTAAACCACTTGTCAGCGTTCTAAACTGAGTGAGGCTGGGAAACGGTTGATTTTTGTTTTTTCAAAACATAGACAATTAGCTTGTTAAATAAAATTTGTTTT
Organism: Erpobdella octoculata; assembly: GCA_963978895.1. Taxonomy (NCBI): domain Eukaryota; kingdom Metazoa; phylum Annelida; class Clitellata; order Hirudinida; family Erpobdellidae; genus Erpobdella; species Erpobdella octoculata. The sequence goes on from OZ022239.1 coordinate 40,172,400, forward strand.
TCAGAAAATTTTCAAACTCTAATAGAGTGCATTGTCATAAAGAGCAAGCTTACACGAAAAATTAGTTAATTTTCCTTTTCAAGGTTTGCAAACATTCAAGCAAGCAAGTAAGTAAGCATGCAAGCAAACAAGCAAGCAAGACCGGCGGTGAAGTTATTATATAAGAAGTTTAAAAATATTAAAACACGCTTTTGTAAAATGCTCTAAAAAGCAAAAAAATTAATTTATAAACAAAAATGGGATGATTTTTTGCACTTCAACTATTGCAATAATTGCGCCCCACGCTTTTATGTTCATAACTTAATTTTTACTTTTAAAAGCATTTTATAAAGAAGCGTGTTTTAATTTTATAACATTATATATTTCAGGATCAAAAACGAATCATTAAACCAAGAATTTGATTTTTTCCATTTATGAGTTTGTAAAGAAATAAATAATTTTACATATATAAAACACATGCTTTTAAGAAAGTTATAAAATTGCAAGAAAAATTGCTTGAGAACAATCGTTAACGATTTTGGATACTGACATTCTACGTAGGTTGGCTTACAACTATACATTCTGACTGCTTGCTTTGTTTGTTGTAGTTTTTTATGTAATAAATATCCTGAAACTTAATTGATACACATATATACACACACACACACACAAACACTGTCATAAACATAAACAGGTCCGGCCCGGCCCATTTTTACAGGCCTAAAATCTCTATTGGCCCTCGGCACAAAAATTTCGATCTGGCCCATTCCGATCCGGATTCATTTCAAACTCGGCCCGGCCTGTTTGAAAACCCTAAAATCAAGTCCCGGTCCCTGCAGTACTCTAGTGTCCTAATCTCAATTATGTCCACATTTGTTTGTGATGCTTACAACGTGATCAAAAACAAAAGTCTAAAAAAATCAAATATTTTAGAAATAACAGCTGATTATAATTCTTATCGGTAGCGACACAACGAGAGCCAAAGAGACCAGCTACTAAATATTTAGCGGCTGTCTAAAGCTAACTTTAAGCCACCAGAAACACACACACACTCACACGCGCACACAAATAAAGACACATGCATGCGTACATACATATTATACACACACACCTAGTACACGTACCACATATAAGCGCACGCACTTTTATTCTGGAATCCACTTAAAGAGCGTTGAAGTGGATGCCGGCAAATTTTTTGTCAACAAGTTTTTTAATTTTTTTTCAAGTCAAACAGAATTCAAAGTGTAAGCCAGCCCATTAAGCCTGCAAATTATTTGGACTAACATCAAGAATTGTTTTTCAGTTGACTTGATTTGAATCTTTGCAGTACATCTAACCAGGTTAAATTCTGGTTGTTGCTTAACTTATTAATTGGCGGTTTGTTTTTAATATAAAAAATGGATGACGAAATAAGTTTTATTCCAAGATAATTGTTTTCTTCATCTGTATGATGCGTTGATGAACAATTTGTACGTTCATGCAACTGTGCATGTACGATGTACGTGATGTTGGTGTACATGTACATGGATATGTATACGTTGGTGTACATGTACATGGATATGTATACGTTGGCTTACATGGGTATGTACGTGTTGGTGTACATGTGTGAATGTGTACGTTTATGTATGGATTTACATGATGGTGTACATATCGATGTGCATCAGAATGTGCATGTTGGTGTGAGTGGGGATGTAAGCGTAGGCGTGGGCTTGCATTGTGACGTATATGTTGGTGTGCATAGTGAGACATATAGTGAGACGTACTGTGATGCATATTGGGATGCACATGGCGATAAATTTTTTAGAAACATCTGCTCTTCTGCAACTTATCGACTGTTGAAAAAGCGACGAGCCGGCTGTAATCCATAAAATAATAAAATAATAATAATAATAATAAATGATAACCATAATGCAAAAGAATAATTTAAAAAAAACTAACAAAAATTCATTTGAAAATTATTACTTTTAATCAACTTTAAACACTTGTCGGACAAAGTTACAGCGAGTCTAGTCATGATATTATGGCTGGTTGGCCATACAGGTGTGTTACCCCATGAAGGCAGAGTTTGATAGATGGACTAGAAAGCGTTCAGAAGGTGCAAGAAGGTGCCCTGTGTGGGAAGAACAGAGGCTTTTTTAGTTTCTTTTTTCTGATATGGCCTAATTTTTAGCCAACTACAAGAAGCTTTTTGTCTCTTGTCTTTTGTCTCTCAAAAAGCTTTTTGATGGTTTGTCTAGGTGATAGAACAAAGTGTCATGGCTACAAAATTGTCGCCAAAGCAAATCTTTTTATTTTAACTTGCAGGGTGTTTGCTTGGATGAATGGAGCTAAGTGACGCTTAGAAAACATATTTCCCGTCATCCAATTAAGCTAATATCTGGTTTATTAAACGGTTATCAATGACAATGTATTCTGTCAATTTTTCAAATCGGTTGGATGAAATTTATTTCAAAATTTAAAAAAAATACAAATTTCCGTCAAAGAAATAAAACCATCAGTTTCAAGTTCACTCAAAAAAATTAATGATTTGATTTTTCACATATAAGATTTATAGATAAAAACTTTGTTTTTATGGGTTGATTTTGTATTCTGAAATTCTTTTCCACCTTCTTTCACCATTTTTGTGTCACTCACCAATTCTCGAAACGGTTGAAAGACTTTCCTCTTCAGTCGATTTATGGCCGAGCACTCTTGCAAGGTTTGTTTGATGAACATCAAATTTAAATATTAATGAAATTATTATCTTTGGCTACTTAATATTCATTAACTATATAGTGATAATAATGATGATGATGATTATCTTGGAGGCAATTAATCTTTGATGGATATCAGCTGATTTGCTAAAGGGTCTATAACTCTAATCAAAGTCAAGGTAAAACTGGCCCAGCTGTTCAAAGGTTGATTCAGGTTTGTACTATAAACAACAGTTAGCTAATAAGATAGGTTAATAAGGAACACATCCTTTGCGTTTAATTTTTAAAATTTAAATCTTAGATATATGACCCCTGAAACGAAGACCAAATAACTGGAAATAAATATCTAAAAGATTTAGGTTTAGAAATAGAACAATTTGGATGATGATGTCGACGATGACGAGGATGACGATGACGAGTATGATGATGATGGTGTTAGTAGTGATAATGATGATGATGATAGTGTTAATGGTGATAGTGATGATGATGATGATAATGGTGGTGGTGGTAGTGATGATGGTGACGCTGATGGTGACGTTTATGACGATGACAATAATGAGGTTTGACATGGCTGCAGTGACGAGCTTGCATAGAATGTTATAAAAATACTTCCTGAGCACATCGTGTTTTCAGTCCACGAATGTCACAAGGCGTTGCTTCTGCGCACTAAAATCTTTTCTTGTTTTTTTTTATCTTATTTTAATTGGTTTCTTTGGGCTATAAATAACTTGACCAATCAGAGAAAAAAAACGGAAATGTGGTAGATGAGTGAGAATAAATAAAATGATGAATTATAAAAAATGCAGTTTTATATAAAATGATAATTTGATGATTAAAATTAGTTTCAAATAATTTTTTTCACAAATCTTATGTTGTAATACAAAAACTTTTAATTTTTTTTAATATTTTTTTATGATAATGAGTTTATAAAATAGAAAATCATTGACCACAGTCTTCTAAACACTTAATATGCGAAGTATGTGAGAATTGAACATTTAAGAAACTTTCGAATCAATATGGAAAAAATGTTTCTATAAATGTATAAGTTAAAAATTTAAATATTGCATTTTTCAAATAAACTAAAAACCGATGGCTCATTTCTCGTTATATAAAATTTTTTAAGTTTCAATTCATTTTATTTTATACTATATTTCATTCAAACTTTGTCCAATAAATTTGATAATTTAATAAAATGTAAAGGCCTTGAAGAAAAATAAATCCAACAAATTTCAACTCGATTGGATAACGGAATGTTTGTGTTTTTAAGCGTCAAAGGGTCCCAACGTATTGTTCAAGCAAGCAAGCAAAGACGGTGGAGTTAATGTAAAGGATTTAAGCAAGTGAGCCGTTAAAAACTTTCACAAATCCTTGACTGTTTTAGCTCCTAATTATTCCAATAAATGATTTTTTATGGTCAAGAGTTTGTTCGATTTGTTTCGAGACATAATTAAGATATTTTGGTCTATGAATGCCGGGGGTATATAAGTATATAACATGCATACGGAGGATATACATCATGCATACCGGGGGATATATACCATGCATACAGGGGATATATACCATGCATATGGGGGATATATACCATGCAAAATAGGGGATATATACCATGCATATGGGGGATATATACCATGCAAAATGGGGGATATATACCATGCATACGGAGGATATATACTGTGCATACGGGGCATATATACCGTACATACGGGGGATATATACCGCGCATACCGGGGGATATATGCCACACATACTTAGCAAAAAGCCAGCATACCGGGGGATATATAGTATATATACCACACATACTTAGCAAAAAGCCAGCATCTTGTTAATCTGATTGGAATTTTGCTTCATCTAAGAATAACTGGCCTTGACCACAAATAGGAGAGAAATAACGGTGGCTTGTTTTAGCTGCAACAACTGCTAAATTTGTAAACTAATCAAAAACTAGTTGGAAGACAGACAGCAGCAGTAATAATTTTTTGTGCATATAGAGTGCAAGAGTGCACGTTTGTACTTGCAGTATTGGATGCGACAAACAAAACGTTTTGTTGTCAAATAGAAAATGAAATGAAAAGATCAACTTGCATGTTTGTTTTTGAAAAGATGAAAATGGAGGATCCTGTGGCTCTACTAACCATTTTTTGTATCGGAGTGTATCATAGTTTTGTTAAGCAGAATACTTTGACCCCAGGTAGCAAACTCTTTTAAGTGACGAATCCTTAAACTGTTGATGTTTTTTGTGTTTTTATTGTCAGAAATGTGCATAAACCACGAATCATTAAGACAGTTGAATGAGGTATGTCTGTAGCTTCTTACAAACCTCGTTAATAAATAATACTGTGACTGAACTTTCGACTTTGCAACACTCCGTTCTACTTTCATTTTCTGTTTAATAAAGTACACAACTGCACGAATTTTATTAAAACTTTCTTTCTGCACTTTTTATTATCTTTAGTTTAGAGCTGTCAAACATCAACGTCGTGTTATTAAAACATTGTTTTTATGTCCCTGGTTGACAAAAATTACTCAGAATTTGTCTTTTCTGCAATTTCTGCTTCACTGGTTCAAGATGACTTTCAGAATTGAACCCAAAGTGGCACTTTTTGACTTCAAGTACCTTAATGGCATGGCCATTCTTTCATATCTATGCCGAACATCGTGCGTGCGCAGAATTTAGCTGTCGCGACTCCCAAGGATTTGAATCCTCCTCGTCTAGTCTAGTTTCCTTCGTGAAGACGAAACGTCTGAATAGCGCAGAAGCACACATCGTATGTGGCTGATTTCGTGGTCTAGGATTCTTTAAAAGATTCTTCCGACTCACGCCACGTTAAATTAATATCGTCCAAATGAAATAAAATCGTCTTTTCTCAGAACTTCCGTAGTTGCAATTGAATGTTTTCTTGCAAACATAAAAAATTTACATTAGAATTACTTTTAAATATTTTAATTTAATTTATTTCGTGGCAATAAAATCAATATTTTGTCTTTAATTTGTAAGAACTTGTTTATAAGAAACTGACAACTTTGTTATTAATACAAGTAATCAATTTGTATATAAATGATTAATGTTTTGTTTTAATGTTTTAAATGCAAAACTAATTAGTCAACTACAGAATTTGAATTTGGAATATAAATTATGCGAAAATTGAATAATTATTATACTTAGTTGCAGTCACTTGTGCTAAAACAGCATTGAGTTTATATTTCATTAAATTGGAACAAAAAAGTATGCTGACTGGCCTACTGTATGACTGTTGAATATATAATTAGAAAAATAATAATATAAATATAGATTATATAAAGTAATAATAATAATATATCCTGGAGAAAATTGCAAATAATCCACGAAACATATTGTATACTCAGTGGTCTCTCTCGAAGGACTCAACAACCTTTTTAAGTTCCTGCCACGTGATCATCAATAAATGCAAACGTTGAGCGCGTATCATCATCATCATCACCATCATCATCATCATCATCATCAACATCATCATCATCATCATCATCATCATAATCATCATCATCACCATCATCATCATCATCATCATCATCATCATCATCAGCATCAGCATCATCATCATCAACATCAACATCATCATCATCATCATCATCATCATCATCATCATCATCATCATCATCATCATCATCATCATCATCATCATAATCGTCATCGTTATCATAATCATCAGCGTCACCATAATCGCCTTACCATCATCATCCCCATCACTACCGTCCTCGTCATCATCATTATCATCATCATCATCATCATCATCACATCATTATCATCATCATCATAACCACATCATTATCATCGTTGTTTTCATTAGATGGCTCGCGAGCAAGGCTTTATTCATTGTCTTTTCTGTCACTGCATTCCTGTTCATCCGCTGAAAATATCAAGCAAATTTTCTTCAACATTAATTCACACAGCTCCATCTTGATATCATCTCTATAGTTTCTGAACACAAAATCACCATCATTATCATCATCATCATCATCACCTTTATCGGCATCATCATCTTCATCAACAGCTTCAGCATCATTTTTTCTCTATCTTCATCTTTTCATTCTTCATCTTGTTTGCGTGAAGCCATCATAAAAGAAAATGTCCTCCTCCTAATAATATCATGATTTCGTCGTTGTGGTAACGAGACGTGATGAGTCATTCTTAACAAACCTAATATGAACCCAATATGAACCACACTGCCTGTGGTATTGTGCAATGAAATCTATCAGGTGCGAGTATTAATATTTAAGCATCAATTCGTTTTTATAATCGGATGTGTTTGTCTTTTCTTTATTTAAATTAGAATTTTTTTCTCATGTATGAAGATTCCATTTTAATATAGCAGGCAACGGCGGGTTAAATCTTACTGGACACATAGACACAGAGAGACACGTTGACACATAGACACAGAGAGACACGTTGACACATAGACACAGAGAGACACGTTGACACATAGACACATAGACACAGAGAGACACGTTGACACATAGAGACAGACACACTTTTATCATTTCGTCTGTTTGTTCGTCCGTCCATCTGTCAGTCCGCACCTCTCTTGAATCTTGAAATTAAACAACGTGAGAAAAACACGACTCTACAAAAAGTCGAATAATATTTCCAGATAAGAACCTGATGAAATCGACCAATAATATTTCTATTAAACACTTTTTTAATTTAAAATTTTTTACAATCTCAGAACGAATTTCAATTTGTCACGTGTGTTCCCTGCACGAAGTTGTAAGATGGGGATACATACATACATACATACATACATACATACATACATACATACATACATACATACATACATACATACATACATACATACATACATACATACATACATACATACATACATACATACATACATACATACATACATACATACATACATACATACATACATACATACATACATACATACATACATACATACATACATACATACATACATACATACATACATACATACATACATACATACATACATACATACATACATACATACATACATACATACATACATACATACATACATACATACATACATACATACATACATACATACATACATACATACATACATACATACATACATACATACATACATACATACATACATACATACATACATACATACATACATACATACATACATACATACATACATACATACACACACACACACACACACACACACACACACACACACATACATACATACATACATACATACATACATACATACACACAAATACACACATACATACTACGCTGCCCAAAGTTATCGTAAATTTCACCACCAGGTTTTTAAAGTTCCAAGTCTTCGTTTTCTTCCACTAATTAACATGAAACTCATTGCATCCCCCCCCCCTCTGCCGCTCCAAAGCTGAAAGTTGTGCAGCAATTATTCAAGATGACAGACATACACACATACAAACACATACACATGCACATACATGGCATACACCACATAGAGCTACACATACCTTCCTTGTTACTCGTACATGCTGGACTCTTTAGCACGGTGATGTTCCTTCACTTCCTTCACAAGAAATAACGTCCGCACGATTTCAGAGTGGACTTCCTGTTTGGATGAAAGATTTATTAACCTTGACCTTGACCACTAATATCTTGAACGGACTGATCAAATAGATGAACGGACAAACTGTAAAACAGACGAACAGATAGACGGACAACCAGGTGGAAAACGGGTAAAAAAAGAAGCGCACACCCAATGGATAGCGATAAAATGGAAAGACTGTGTACTGCGTACTGATTGTACTCGAGTCTGGAGCATGTGTACGTACATGTACATGTAGTAGTTTTATAAATTAAATGTACGCTAAACGCAGATTGCATCGTTTGTCTTTTAATTTCCGTTCCTACTCGAAAAGTACCATCAAGAAGAAAAGAAACAAAAAAATAATAATTAGCAAATTGCTTATGTTAAAATAATAATTAGCAATCTGCTTATGTTAAAATAATAATTAGCAATCTGCTTATGTTAAAATAATAATTAGCAATCTGCTTATGTTAAAATAATAATTAGCAATCTGCTTATGTTAAAATAATAATTTGCAATCTGCTTATGTTAAAATAAGAATTAGCAATCTGCTTATGTTAAAATAATAATTAGCAATCTGCTTATGCTAAAATAATAATAATAATTAGCAATCTGCTTATGTTGAAATAATAATTAGCAATCTGCTAATGTGGAGTTAATGAGATAGTGGCTTTGTTGATCTGTTGCTGTTAACCATATTGGGAATGATGACGATGATGTGACAGATGCATCGGGGGCGACATGACATTGTCAACCCAAAAGTGGTTCAACTTTTATAACATAGCAGTTTATAACACGCAATTTTAATCTATATGAGAAAACAGTAACACCTTGGAAAGATTAAAACTTTAAAAATGTCTGCAAACTTTATTTTCTGATTTGATGTGAAAGAAATTTTTCAGGTTTTATGGCATTAATTAGGCAAACAGCAGAGTGCGAATAGTCAAATTGACTTTTAGAAATTCATATCTTTAAAATTTACTTTAATCGAAATATACCAGCGTTTAATGTAATACATTATAAATATTATTTAAATTTATTTAAATGGGGAGTTTACAAATGGGGGCAGACTTTTAGGGAGGTCAGTTAACCCCCCCGACTTCATTCCATAAAATGGTTACAAACTTTAAATCAAAATTTGAATGTTTTTAAAAATGTTTAAAATTTGTTTTGATAGCAAATAATATTTTTTGTATAAAAGTGTTTTTTTATATTCTGATTTTCCCTATTATTCTTTCAAATCTTTGCAATAGCACGACAACGGAGGTGCACGAAGTACGTACTCAATTCAACTTGCATGTAAATACTTATATAAATATTTATATTTTCATTATTTCAAGCACGAACCTCATATATTCATCGTTATAATCTTCAGTTAAACACATTTCTTTGGTTGTAATAAATTATACTTATGAATAAAATTTTATTTATATATAACGGATATAAAATTCATTTTGAAAAAAAAACTTTATTTTATACATGCACAACTTCTCTTAAGACATCATCATTATTACCGGTTGAGTGATGTAAAATAATTCGCATTCACGCAAATATGACAGCTCATCTGGACATGAACAGGCAAAATCGATCTTTTATAAAAACAAACAGAAATCTAAAAATAGTTTTCACGAAAAGTTTAAACGCATTTAATTTGTGGTTATCGTTGTTTGCATTACTGCTGATTTAATTTACGTTTGCTTCTTGTTGACGCTTGGGATCACGTTTTCCATGGAAAATGTTAGTAGCGCTGTTGACGGTGGTGGTGGAGCTGAAGGTGGTGGTCGTGGTAGTGGTAGTATTAGTAGTAGTGGTAGTGGTAGTGGTAGTGGTAGTGGTAGTGGTAGTGGTAGTGGTAGTGGTAGTGGTAGTGGTAGTGGTAGTGATAGTGGTAGTGGTAGTGATAGTGGTAGTGGTAGTGGTAGTGGTATTAGTGGTGGTAGTGTTAGTGATAGTGTTAGTGTTAGTGTTAGTGTTAGTGTTAGTGTTAGTGTTAGTGTTAGTGTTAGTGTTAGTGTTAGTGTTAGTGTTAGTGTTAGTGTTAATGTTAGTGTTAGTGTTAGTGTTAGTGTTAGTGTTAGTGTTAGTGTTAGTGTTAGTGTTAGTGTTAGTGTTAGTGTTAGTGTTAGTGTTAGTGTTAGTGTTAGTGTTAGTGTTAGTGTTAGTGTTAGTGTTAGTGTTAGTGGTCGTGGTCGTGGTCGTGGTCGTGGTCGTGGTCGTGGTAGTGGTAGTGGTATTAGTGGTGGTAGTGGTATTAGTGGTGGTAGTGGTTGTGGTCGTGGTCGTGGTCGTGTTAGTGGCAGTGGCAGTGGTAGTGGTAGTGGTAGTGGTAGTGGTAGTGGTAGTGGTAGTGGTAGTGGTAGTGGTAGTGGTAGTGGTAGTGGTAGTGGTAGTGGTAGTGGTAGTGGTAGTGGTAGTGGTAGTGGTAGTGCTGGTAGTGGTAGTGGAGGTGGTTGTGGTCGTGGTCGTGGTCGTGGTGATGAAAGTGGTGGTGATGGTGATGAAAAAAGTAGTGATTGTGGTAGTGATGAAGGTGGCAGTAATACAGGTGGTTTTAATATAGATGTTAGTGGTAGTAGTGACATGTTATCTTTGTTGTGGATAAGTCTGCCATTGATAGTCACTGTTGAAGTGGTAACGGAGTGGCGTAGAAATCACTGACGATGTAACAACGTAAGCATGCTCTCAAATGCTTAAGAATTTTATGTTTATTGTGATAGATAGTGATAGATAGAAGACTCAGTATTCCCTCTGATTCATTGATATTCATTAATCTCCATGTTGCATTTGCAGTTGTTCGTGCTACAGTCGGTGTTGATGACGTTGACAGAATGATACGAGAGTCGCATGCATGGTTTATTCTTTAGGATTCATTTATTTTCATTCTCAACTTCTGACGAGATATATGACCTTGCCGACAACGAATAAAGAAAAATATTCATCACAAGTTCTTTAATATTCCATCACTATGTTTCTTTTATTAACAGTCGCCATCATTCTTGAAAGAAATAAACTTAAAAAAAACAACTAAGACTTGACTTGACTGACTGATCGACTGACTGACTGACTTTTAAGCTTAGTTTTCAAGCGGTCCTGCCTGAGTCTCAACAAATAAGATCCATTTGTCTATTCTGTTATTGTTTCTCAAAAATTCATCATGGCAAAACAAAAAATAAATAAAATTTTATTTTTTTATTGAATTTTTTTTTTGTTGGCCTTGATGACTAAAGCTTATTGATTTTTTTTTCAATTTTACGGGTTTATTTAATGGTATATAAAAGAATTTCTTAAAAATGTATTTGCCGTTTCTTTCTACTTGCAACTTCACAAACAATACCTGACTAAAAAAGCCATGGTCAGAATTTTTAGCAATTTCCCACAATGGCAGGCCAATAAACTACAAATACTGAATAATAATTTTGTAATAAATTTCTAACCAAACAGCCTTCATTTTTATTATATTTTATTCATCAGATTACCATGACATCGAGGGCCACTCACAGACCGAGCACCTTCAATTTTCCCTTCCGCCTAAACCTGATCTCGGATCCCCTACCTACCTTGCCCACTCCCGAATCTCTTCCCGACCTTGAATCGACGTTCGCCATGGTCGATGACGATGAAACTGACCTTCCAGAAATGATCGGCAGCAGCAACAACGGTACTGACCACGTTAAAAAGTCTAAAGTGCTGCCATGTTTAGATTTCGATTTATCTATCCTTTCACCTGAAGACCAGCCGGACATGAGTCTCATTTCGGCTGTTTCTTCTTCTGATCAGATCCAATCACCAAACGCTCTCATGACATTTCTACTCAGCGGAATAGCGTCTACGATCAACACAGAAAACTTCGACTGTTTAACTCAAGAACTTTCCCAAGTTGACTCAACTCAGAGCAAACCTCAACTGATCCAACGGGAAAAGAGTGACTCAGACAAAACAGACAAATCCTCGTCTACTAAAAATTCTAAAAATCTCGTCGACAACGACAAAGAGGCAATTGAAAGTGACGATGACGACGACGATGATGGCGACAGCGACGACAGTTACAAGCCGAAGAATATTTTTCATCAGAAAAACAAAAAGATGAAGTTTAATTCTCTCGAGGTGGAAGGAGTTCAAGTTCCGTGGAAGAGATGCCGAAGTTCAAGTACGAAACGTTCAGGAGACGATGCCGCCAAGTCCAATTCATCTCAAAATCAGTCGGTAAGTCGGGCAGGAGCGACGACCAGCACGAAACGCGGAAGAAAACCGAGACGCGAAAGAAGTCAGCGACGTCTGGAAAGCAACGAAAGAGAGCGCCAACGCATGCATTTGCTGAACGATGCATTCCAAGAACTCAGAGAAGTCATTCCACACATTAGAACCGGTAGGAAACTGTCCAAGATTGAAACTCTTACATTGGCCAAGAACTTCATAAAAGCTTTGACCAACATCGTCTGCGAAATGAGAGGCGAAGAACTGCCATACAGAGACATTCTGACGGACCAAACCTTCCAGGTGACTTGTGGTGGTGCGAAACAGCTGGACGACACGGATAGCACGATGATTGCTCTCAATTCTCTTTCTTCCATCTCAGCTGATCATTCCTCGTCTTCCAGCTCATCGTTTAGCAGTTGAAAAAAAAGAACAAATCAGTTAAGTATTTGCTACACGAGAAGATGCCGAGTTGTTTTAAGGGGCTCATCAAATATTCATAAAGCTTAATATATTTACTAAAGTTTTCAGAGTCCAGTGTCATATAACATCTTTTTCTTTCCCCCTTCTCCCCCTTTCTCTCTCTCTCTCTCTCTTTCTCTCTCTGTCTCTCTTTCTCTCTCTCTCTCTCTTTCTCTCTCTCTCTCTCTCTCTCTCTCTCTCTCTCTCTCTCTCTCTCTCTCTTCTCAATTTCTCTTTTTCTTATACACAGGAAGAAAGATTAGCTCCAAAAATAGAATTCTAAAAATAGCACAGCCGTTCAATGGCGACTTTCCTCTAGGACGGGGCATTATTTATACCTCCTACGCTTTTAGAGACCACCTAGCTTGACGTCATCGGGCACACGCCGTGGTTTATAGGGAGATTTGCTGGAACAGAAGGCTGCTAATCAAGTTTATATCTGCTAAAAATACAACAGCTTCTGCTGGTTTCCTTGAATCTCAAAGAAAATGTTCAATTTGTTTTGTATGTGTTTTTGTTTTGTATGTGTTTTTGTTTTGCATGTGTTTTTGTTTTGCATGTGTTTTGTTTTGTATGTGTTTTGTCTATGTGTTTTGTCTATTACAAAATGTATTTCTTATGTGTTTTGTTTCACATGGGGCTGGTTTTTTATGTGTTTTGATAAAAATATCTTTTTTCTCTTTGTTTTCTTCTCGAGAAATAAAATAAAACCGCACGAGTTTTTTGACATTTAAAACGTTCGCTTCCACATGATATGTCCACGTGATATGTCTCTTTCTATTTCTATTTTTTTCGGTCAAAGGGACGACTTTTTTATTATTGAAAACCAACTAAAGAAGACCGCAAAATATTTCTTTACCGTCGTACTGCCTGTTATTCCTTGGCTTCTCCACCGTCTCCATATTTTCAACGTTCAATGCTCTGATTTTTTCCCGTCTTCTTCGTTGTCACACATACAATACAATGTGGGTATTTTACAATTGTCATACACACAATACAATGTGGGTATTTTATAATAGTCACACATACAATACAATGTGGGTATTTTATAATTGTCACACATACAATATAATGTGGTTATTTTATAATCACCTTCAAATCTCTTGTACGTCTCGCATACAACGATTGTATTCAACGGTGTAGGTAGGTGTGAACATTACTTACTTGCTGAGGAGTAAAATCATATTTTATCTTATAAGCAAGCAAACACCTTCGTTCTACATCACAGATGACCCTTGATATTCGTGGCTCGGCATTAAATGTCGTTCTCAGGTTAGCGAACGACCAAATGCTGAAGCTCAGTTGACGAAAAAATATTTGTGTACATATCTATATATATAAAAGAACATGTCCTGACTGATAATCAACGCCGAGCTCAAACGCCTCATCCTAGGAACGTGAAATTTGGAACTTATATTACTTTTATAGCGTAAACATCCGCTAAGAAAGGATTTTTGAAAATTTTGCTCCTGAGGGGAAAAAACTGGAAAACAAACTTTTTTCTAAAAATTTTTTCTAAAATTTTTTTTTGAAATTTGGTATATAGATTCTTTTTGAAAAATAAAAAGATACGTGTTTCACCATTTTTTGAAAATTCGGTTTCCCGGACCTCAAATGTGGGTTGGAAAATTGGGTTATTTGGTTTTTAAAGTAGCTTCTACTCAAAAACTGTTAATGCTACAGGAGTAAAAATTAGTATTTAGTTTCTATTCCAAAAATAATGAAATACGTGTTTTAGCATTTTTTGAAAATTTGGTTTCCAGGACTTCAAATGTGGGGTGGAAAATAGGGCTAATTGTCTTTTATAGTAACTGCTACTCAAAAACAGTAAATACCACAGATGTACAAATTATTATTTAGTTTCTTTTCTAAAAATAAAGATATACGTGTTTCACCATTTTTTACAAATTTGGTTTCCCGGACCTCAAATGTGGGTTGGAAAATTGGGTTATTTGGTTTTTTAAGTAGCTTCTACTCAAAAACTGTTAATGCTACAAAAGTAAAAATTAGTATTTAGTTTCTACTCTAAAAATAAGGATATATGTGTTTCACCATTTTTTGAAATTTTGGTTTTCAGGACCTCAAATGTGGGGTGGAAAAAGGTTTTCTTTGGTTTTTAAAGTAACTGCTACTCAAAAACTGTGAATGCTACAGATGTCAAAATTAGTATTTAGTATTTACTCAAAAAAGTATGATATAAGTGTTTCAACATTTTTTTAAAAATTTGGTTTCCAGGACATCAAATGTGGGGTGGAAAAAAGGGTTATTTGATTTCAAAATAACTGCTACTCAAAAACTGTAAGTGCTACAAATGTAAAAATTAGTATTTTGAAGTTTTGTGCCGGTTAAAAGTAGCTAAGTTCAGTTTATCACCGGTCGGGCCAAGCCGTTATTTTAGAGTCTTCACACGGGCCAGGCCAAACCTTAAATCAAAGTGGAACGGGCCGAGGTTTTTCACCAAGTATATAGATATTTTAGTGATTTTAGGGTGTTCAGTTGGGCCGGGCCAAACCTGAAGTCAAGGTGGGACGGGCCGAAGTTTTTCATCAAGTATATAGAACTTCTAAGCCTGTAAGAATGGGCCGGGCCTAATTCAGACGGGCTGTGCCGGGCCAGGAGTTTGGGTTTTTAAAACGGGCTGGGCTAAGTTGTCGACGGGCCGAGCCGAGACCTAAAAAATTGATCTCTACTATGGATGCACGGTTCAAACTCTCTAATTTCATGCGAGCGAAGCCGCTACGGGCACTGCTAGTTTATAAATAAATAAATAAATAAACAAACAAATATATATTTAACTCGTCCATCCCTGATTCATTAAATGCGCGTAGTTGTTGTCGTTGTTGTCGTGGTTGAGATAAATTTGTGAATAAACGTTGTTCGTGGTTGTTGGAAAGAAATTGTTCATGAGTTGTCGTAATATGAACGGAACTGTTCATGAGTTGTCGTAATATGAACGGAACTGTTCATAAGTTGTCGTATTATGAACGGAACTGTTCATAAGTTGTCGTAATATGCAATCGAGAATTGAAAATTGTTTGATGAATAATAATTATCTACACCGAGAGAAACTAAAATTGAGCGGTTCTGCAGTTTTTTTTTGTCTTTCATGAAAGGAAAATTTTTTTATACAAATTTACGCGAGATGACTTAAACGATTGTTATCAGATGTGGCCATTTTTGTAGGGTTTTTTCTTCTTTCATCTCAAACGTAGACGAAGTACAAATGCATCTGTTTTAATCTTTCTGCCTGTGACCGTACGTTATTGGCTGTTGAATATTCATCATGATGATCATCATCATAATCATCATAATCATCGTCATCAACAATATCGTCATCATCATCAACAATATCGTCATCATCATCCTCATCATCATCATCGTCGTCGTCATCATCATCATCATCAACAACAACATCATCCTCATCGCAGTTTAATCAGATATATTTATTATGTTTACTTTTTTTTTACTCGAAGCTGAAATGAAATTGTTCAACATTTTATTTTGAACCCACACACACACACACATACATACACACACACACACACACACAACAAAACACGCCATGGAAACGCCTGAAATAATGTTTTAGTAATTTCTTTTGAAGCGTTAAACAGTCGTTTGCGATTATATTTTCTGCCTACAGTTGAAGACGTTGTTGTCGTCTCGTGTATTTGTCAACATGAAAACTCTTGTGAGAAATAAATTCTAAAAAAATAGAAAAAACCTTTTGGAGAAATGTATTTCAAACCTGCTGAGTCGTCGTGTCGACCAGGGAATAAATGGGATGGAAAGGAGAAGGAGAACGAGAACAAGAAGGAGAACGAGAAGGAGAACGAGAAGGAGAAGGAGAAGGAGAAGGAGAAGGAGGAGGAGAAGGAGAAGGAGGAGGAGAAGGAGAAGGAGGAGAAGGAGAAGGAGAATGAGAAGGAGAAGAAGAAGGAGAACGAGAAGGAGAACGAGAACGAGAACAAGAAGGAGAACGAGAAGGAGAACGAGAAGGAGAAGGAGAATGAGAAAGAGAAGGAGGAGGAGAAGGAGAATGAGAAGGAGAAGAAGAAGGAGAACGAGAAGGAGAACGAGAAGGAGAAGGAGAATGAGAAAGAGAAGGAGGAGGAGAAGGAGAAGGAGAAGGAGAATGAGAAGGAGAAGAAGAAGGAGAACGAGAACGAGAACGAGAAGGAGAAGGAGAAGAAGGACAAGGCAGGCAAACGAAAGAGGAAAAAATTGATTTTGCTGAGTGGTTGTTGAGCTTGATTTCTTATCACGAGGTTCCTGGTTCTTGTCATGGTCAAAGAGTCAAAGTTATATTTATATATAACTAGCGGGGTTACCCGGCGTTGCCCGGGGTTTTAGAGGTTTTTCTAATGTTTGTCCCTCTCGCTCCCGTTTCCTTCTCCACTTTCCCGTTTTCGTCGCGTTCCCGGTCGCTTTTCCGCTCTCGGTCGTTTTCCAGCTCCCGGTCGCTTTCCCGCTCAGAAGTTTTGTTATCGATTTTCTCTCTTGCTCGCGTTTCCTTCCAAGCTTGCTCTCCCGATTCCAGTCGCTTTCCGCGTTCCCGGTCGCTTTCCGCGTTCCCGGTCGCTTTCCCGTTCCCGGTCGCTTTCCCGTTCCCGGTCGCTTTCCCGTTCCCGGTCGCTTTCCCGTTCCCGGTCGCTTTCCCGTTCTCGCTCACGCTTGCTCTCCCGTTCCCGGTCGCTTTCCCGTTCCCGGTCGCTTTCCCGTTCTCGCTCACGCTTGCTCTCCCGTTCCCGGTCATGCTTGCTCTCCCATTCCCGGTCACGGTTGCTCTCCCGTTCCCGTCCCCGTTCACGCTCATTTTCTTTTTTCCATTCTTTCATAACTTCTGTTAGCCTATAAAACGTAAAATAGATTTGCTAAGACTATATATATATATGAATGTTTGTGGGTTAGTTTGTCTATTATAGAAACGGGAAAGCGACCCGGAACGGACAGCGAGTGGGAGCGGAAATGCGACACGGAACGGACAGCGAGCGGGAGCGGAAATGCGACCGGCAGCGGGAAAACGACCGAAAACGGGAAAGCGAACAGGAATGGGAAAGCAGGTGGGAAAGGAAACGGGAGAGAAAGAGACAAACATTAGAAAAACCTCTAAAAAAACCCGGGCAACGCTGGGTATCTCCGCTAGTACATACATAAACACAGACACAGACACACATACATGCACATACACATACATACATACACACATACATACGCACATACATATATATATAGTTCCCGCTCGCTCACCCGCTCCGCTCCGCTCATTTTGTGACGGATTTCAACAATTTTTTCTCTATATTTGATTCCCCTTGACTCTCAAGATTGTGTGAAAATTTCATTACGATCGGATAAATGGTGTAGCAATGCATAAACGCCATTAACATATATACATATATACATATATACATATATACATATATACATATATACATACAAACATTCATTTTTATATATATAGATTTAGTAAAATAATAAAAAAAAATAAAACGATTAATACAAGTATTTTTTAAATATTACTTTGAACAAGTAAAGCAAAAAACAAAGTTTTTTAAAAACACACTTTTATATTTTTACACTATTCAAGTGATCATTTGACATCCTCTGGACGTTGATGTTGCCCAATCGATCCGAAAATTATATATCTTATATATAAAAGGCAATGTTTGTATGTATATTCAAGCATCAAATGAAAAACACCGAACATATTTTATTGAAATTTGGCACACTTAAGGAAGATAATCAGCTGGTGGTTTGAGTCAAGTATTAAAAAAATTTGTTAATCCGTTGGTGTTTTATGGAGAAAAAAAGTTTTGACTCTCTGTGTGTGTGTGTGTCTGTGGGTATGTATTTTATGCATTGCTACACAAATCATCCGATCGTAATGAAATTTTCACACAATCTTGAGAGGAAGGTTTTTGTGAAAAAAATTAAAATTGGTCAAAATGAGCAAAGCGGGAACTGGAGAATGAGCGGAAATGGAAAAGCGACTGTGAGTGTAAAAGCATCCTGGAGCGGGAAGGCGACCGGGAGCGGGGATGCGACCGATAGCAGGACAGCAGCCAGGGTGGAAAAACGACCCGGAACAGGAAAGCGACCCGGAGCGGGAAAGCGACCGGGAGCGGGAAAGCGACCGGGAACGGGAAAGCAACCGGGAGCGGAAGAGCAAGCGGTGAAGGAAACGGGAGCAAGAGAGAAAAACGATAGAAAAACTTCTAAAATCCCCGGGCAACGCCGGGTAACCCAGTTAGCGTTACATAAACAACGAGCAAATTAACATAGACAATAAATAGTTCGACGAAAATATCGCAAATAATAATTTTATTAAATTTTGTCCAATCGATTCGAAAATTTGATAGAATGCATCGTTAATCTGTTCGGAGGTATGTTTAAATTTTTAAGTCTCTAGCTCATCGGGAAGTTAGTTTAAAATCGATTGCAAAATTTGACGACAGACAGACAGACCAACAGACAGACAGACAGTGAAGTCAAGTTGAGTAAAAGTTTGTAAAAAGATGACAATTTATTTAATATATGAATTTATGCATGCCACGGCGCCACACCCATTTAATAAATAATGCAAGTTGATGACCTGCTATAAACAACCAGCGGATTAGAAAGAATTATTGTTATTCTAATGTACTGCACTAAGTATCATTAGATTATATAATTTATTTGTTTACATTTTGGCTGCTTGTTCAAAAGAATAAAAAACTAATAAACATAAAAGTAAACAAACATCACTATTATATAAACAAGTGGTTTCGCCCATCCCAAGGACGGATGTTTTACCATTACGATGAACATTGGATATATTTTTGGATTAATATAGGTTAATTAAATATTTTTTATTTATTTATTTATATTACTAGCAGTGCCCGTAGCGGCTTCGCTCGCATGAAATTAGAGAATTTGAACCGTGCAAATATAATAGAGTACTGCACGGATCAATTTTTTAAGTCTCGGCTCGGTCCGTCGACAACTTGGCCCTGCCCGTTTCAAAAACCGAAATTCCTGGCCCGGCACGGCCCGTCTAATATGGGCCCGGCCCGATTTTACAGGCCTAGAAGTTCTATATACTTGATGA
>OZ022239.1:40197384-40397384 GCA_963978895.1 Erpobdella octoculata
ATAGTCCACAGTACAATAACTTACTTATTTTATTTTTGATAAAAACTTGTAAATCTGTATCAACTGCCAAGAAATCAATAAAATAAAATTGGATTTAAATATTTTTTTTGACAAAGATCAAACCACATTATAATAAAATGTACTATTTAGTTTACTTTCTCATTTTAAGTTACTAATACTTACTAAACATCCATTCATGTGTTACCCATAAAACTTGTCATCAGTTTCTAAACAATCTAAATAGAAGATTAGATTATATATCAAGTCTATCATTAAACTTATATTGTTGAAAAAATTGTGTGGTTTTACAGTAAGCTTTAAATTGTTTCTTTGAATTAATCAGTTCAGAATATTGGGGTTAATAGTATTGCAGTGTCAGACTAGCACTAAAAAATACTAAATTATGAAAATAGTTTGAATTATTGAGAGTCATTCAAAAATCAAAAGCCAAAGTTTGTCAGCTAAGCTGAATTAGCTTCTTTCTCTGTTCTAAAACTGTAAGATTAAAGTTATTACAATATTGTAAGACTAAGTCCAAGCACTGATTATGAAACTCATGACAATTTTCATGTGTAAAACAGGAATGGATGTTTAGTAGCTTGAAATGAGAAACTAAACTAAAAAGTCCATTTCATTATAATATGGTTTGATCATTGTCAAGACAATTATTTGAATCCGATTTTATTTTATTGCATTCTTAGTATTTGATAGGTATCCATATCAATTGCTTTACAGAGCGATTTTTCAAATGCCAGAAGTACAAGTTTGCTTTTTCTCTCATGGGACATTGATCTTCTCTGTGGTTGTAGTACTCGTGTTAGACAACAAAATGAATTTTTACAAGTGGCAATCGAGAAGCCGAGAGTCATTGCAGCTGAATAGTGCCAATTTAGAGTAGGAAATGCATCTTTATAGTCCAGCATAAAATCCATCATTTCCTGGAGACTGTAGCCTGGTTGAAATTTGTTTTTTAGAAACCTACTTGTAATGAGAGCCTCGTCTGCAATATATTTTTCAACATCGTCATGCCTGTCTTGTTTTAGCAGTTGCGTCCTCTAAATCCCTAAATCCTCTTCCTTTGGTTTTGCCACCACCATCTTCTCTTTCCATTTCTCCTTCTCCCTTGATTCGTAGCTTAGGTTTTCTCTTTGACTCTAACTTGTCGCTAACCCCTCAAATTACTTCTGTTACTAAATCCTGCTATTTTCATCTTCGCCGTATTAAGCAGCTTCGTCCACTTCTGGATGATCCTTCGCTGCAACTTCTAGTCTCTTCTCTTGTCCTGTCTCGAATTGACTACTGCAATTCTCTATACTATGGTCTTCCTGACACTACCCTCTATCCTCTCTCTAAAGCCTTCAACTCGGCTGCTCGCTTAGTTTCTCGCACCTCCTACTCCTCTCACATCTCTCCATCTCTTGTTCTTCTCCATTGGTTTCCTCTCAGATTTAGGGTGATTTTTAAAATCTGCTTAATAATGTACAAAATAAAAAATTGCCTTTCTCCTCTCTACTTAACTAATTTAATACATATCCCTCCTAAGTCTGGTCTTCGTTCTTCTTCTCGTAATCACTCTCGCATCTTCACTATTAAGCATTCTTTTGCTAAACGCTCTTTCTCCTACTCTGGTCCCTATCTCTGGAACTCTCTTCCTTCTTCTCTTACTAACTCTACTTCTCTCACAGTTTTCCGTCGTGGACTTAAAACATATCTGTTTAATAAGTTCACGACCGAGCGCTATTGAACACTGCGGAAATAGCGCTATATAAATAATTGATTGATTGATTGATTGATTGATTGATTGATTGATTGATTGATTGATTGATTGATTGATTGATTGATTGATTGATTGATTGATTGATTGATTGATTGATTGATTGATTGATTGATTGATTGATTGATTGATTGATTGATTGATTGATTGATTGATTGATTGATTGATTGATTGATTGATTGATTGATTGATTGATTGATTGATTGATTGATTGATTGATTGATTGATTGATTGATTGATTGATTGATTGATTGATTGATTGATTGATTGATTGATTGATTGATTGATTGATTGCGTCAACGGTTTAAGGTCGTTGACATCTAAAAACTTGTCTGATGTTGGTAAAAGGGCAGACACTGCACAAGTCAAACCTTTAGAATAACTTAAATAACTATCAACAATGCTCTCCATCAACTCTCCTAATATACCATCCAACATGCTAAAATAATCAGCACAAAGCTGATTCCACTACGGTGAACACTATATTGCTCATTACAGAATCACGTAGCGTGCTAATCTGTACTTTTGCTGTTTTTTGGTATGGGTTTTACCAATTATTCATTCTACAGGCATGCAAATTATTATTATTAATTTTATATTTAAATTTACCTTTATTTATTTATTTTTATTTAATTTGATTTAAAATTTTAGTGGGGGGCTTACATTTTTAGTGGGGGGGCTGCAGCCCCCCCAGCCCCCCCGCTAGCTACAGGCCTGTAAACTACAGCGGCACTCGCACAAATTAAATAATATTTCAAATACGATCGCCAGTCTTCCAACAGGAATGATTCCATCCTTAAAACATTTGGCGGCCAGATCGAGGCCAATTATTAATATCAAATATTTTTTATCATTTAATAAAATTTCAATTAATAAAATAAGAAGTATAAATAAGTTGCATTTCAAAACAATTGTTCATTTTAAATATAATGCAGGCATACGCAGTGGCGTAGCTAGGGTAGGGCGGCGGGGGCGATCCGCCACGGATGTCACCCGTTTGGGGGTGACACACGGCTACGATTAAAAAAACCTTACACAAACTCCATAAAATGAAATAAAAATTAACAAAACTATATACGTGTCTGGGTTGGAGTGCTCATTTTGATGAGGTTGTGGATGCAATTTGGGAATTTTGTAATAGACAAAAAATATAGATACCAGAGGTGCTGCTCAAAACCTTATGCCTGCAATGGACCACAAAAGTCTGACGTCACACGAGCTCACCTGGAGACAAACAAATAATTGAGATCTATAGCCGTACACCTCATTTTTACAAAATTTTATTTAGGGTACAATCTCTGTTTGTGTGTGTGTGTGTGTGTGTGGCTTTCTCTGTACACAAATCTTGCAAGTAAAATTTAACCAGCTTTTTGACTAGCTAGGAAGCTGAAACTTTCAGCATATCTTTATAATGGATGACAATACATGATTCAATTAAAAAAAACAAAAGAAAAAACAAAAAAAACATAATTTGAACATCTTTCGTATACATACACACATACACAGACAGACACACATCGAGTGTATTTGAAATCAAAGTTTGTGTTAAAAAAACTTTTTTCCTTTTTCTCCTTTACTTGTTCTTATTCGATATATTTAAACGTCTTAAAAACTAGAAATTGTTAAGAATATTGTTTTATAATAGTATCTTTTATTTATTGAGCCTAAAATAAAATTTTTAATATATTTTAAAAAAATTTCCATTGCTTTATTAAGTTAATATTAACTTGAAAAAAATTAGCTATACCCTAATATAAATTTAATGACAAAGATAAAGCCATTTAAAGCTGTATTGGCACTGTAAACAAGGTTTGTTTGTCTCCAGTGTGTATTTTGTGACGTCACGACTTTTGTGGTCCATATGTAATTTAACTTTTTTTGTTATCTCTTCTTTTGGAATGATGTACTATGGAAATTAAATTGCACTCAAATTTCATTGCAAAGTAAAAGATTGACTATTGACCAGTTAGCTACAGTAATAGTGGCACTTTGTTTTTATATTAAATAAAAAGAGATCATATTGTAGAAGAAGAAAATAGGACTTTCAGCAAAAAATCGGAAGAATACGACATTCCAATATAATAAAGAAACGATGACAGCTGAAAATCAAAAAGATATGCTGAAATGTCTCAACCAATTCAGTACGGAACTTCGAACTAGATTAAAATCTACTGAAGATGTAGCTTCATCGTTCTGGGTTGTCCAGACAATATACTTTGCTCCCGACAAACGTTGAGGAGTTGAAATTATCTTTATCAAATTCAATTGGCTTGTACGATGAGGTATCTCAGATATCAGAAACAAAAATTTTTCTAGAGATACCAAGGTTGAGAAGATATTTAAAAGCAGCCAATGATACAGTGTCTGATTAGGTATCCGTAGACTTTTTGAAATTCATCGTTGAATGGGATGAGGTTTTCTTTTCCGAATCTTATTGTAGCACTAAAATTATTTATGACAATTTGCGTATCTGTTGCTTTGTGCAAGAGGAGCTTTGGTAAACTAATAGAAACCTACTTACAGTCAACAATGAACTACACGAGGACACGAGGTTAATTAATCTTGCAATGTATTAATTTTGAAGATGTGATTTCCGAGTTTGCAGATTTCAAAGCTAGAAAAAGAGATAATACCTACTTAAAATATTTAAAAAAAATAAAAGTTTTTGCAAGTTTCTTCTAAATATGTTTACGATACTCAATTGATATATAGCTTTGTAATTTGATGATCGTTGACTTATAATTTTTCAAATGGTAATTTGAATTGTTGTATTAAAATAATGTTGGTTTTAACCGTTTTCAAGGGGTGACACCATCGATATCCGCCCCGGGTTTCACCCATGCTAGCTACGCCACTGGGCATACGAGTTATAAAAGTTTTTTAGTCTGTTACGAAATAATACAAAATTATTCAAAAATTGCCAACATCATAAAAAATTATTCAAAAATTGCCAACATCATAAATTGTCCTAAAATACTTACGAAATAGGAATACTTTTTAAGCACTTATCCATATATAATAACATTTGAACTGACAAATAGATTACAATTTATTTCCAAAATGGATTTTAATTTTTTTAATGTTTCGCCTAAATATAATTTTTTAGGTACAAAACTAAGACTAACATTCAACTGACTAAACTCATAATTTGACTAAACTCAACCATTTTAGTTTCACAAAAAATAATTTGACTAAACTCAAAAATGCTAGTAACACAAAATAATTGGACAATTTTAGTTAAGTACATGTATCTTGCAAGAAATGTTTTTTATTTTTTTCTGCATTCAACGATATAACCAGTTTCGTTGGATTGCATGCAGGCTACTTAATTCCAAAATATTTTACAAAAAATTTAACTCTGCTTCTAAATATCTATAACTGGATTAAAGTGCTCTACAACTGGGCCACCATACGGGAAGAGGGGGAGAGAGAAAAAAGAGAGAGAGACGTAGAAAAGAGAGAGAGAGAGAGAAAATATAAAAGATAGAAAGAGAAACAAGTAAAGGAAAAAACAAGTTTTTCAACACAAACTTTTATTTCAAATACACTCGATTTAGAAATATTAAGAAACTAGTGGTTTTACCCGTCCCAAAGACGGATGTTTTAACATTACGATGTACTTTGGATACATTTGATAAAAATAGTCAACAAAAACAAATTGACATTTGATAACCATAAAAAAAAATTTTTTATATAAGCAAATTTAATAAAATATTTTATTGTGTTTAAATTTTCAGTTAAATTCAAAGGATGTGAAAATTAAAGAGTGCAATAATTAGTTATTAAAGAATTTCAGTATACACGACATTTCTTGGGAATTGACGGCCATCGTTGAGAAGTGGTCCTTGCTTCGGCGATTTTTTTTTAAATCTCATTATATATTTTTCGATTGCAGCGCCACTTTTTTTTATCTCTAGGACTAAGAGTGTATATTTGTATATAGCATGGATATCTTGATATAACTACTGGATCCACAACCTAATAAAATAGGCCTAAACGGTACGACCAGTAAAGCCATAGTAATGTCAAGATTTCTATAAGTGTGACATAACTTCTAACGCTACATATGTTTGTTACATCAATTAATTCATTATTATGATGTAATCAGTTATAACACAGTAGGCCTAAATAAGTATTTTTTATTAAGTTGTGGATCCAGAGTTATATCAAGATATCCATGGTATATAGGTACAATTGCATAATAACTTATTACACGCCTGCACGCCATAAATTCTTACGTGCACGTCGTTATCGTCTATACGATTAATTGCGTAAGCGTGACAGAATCAGTGAGTCAGTCAGTCATTCAGTCAGTCGGTGACGTGGGCTACTATAATATAGATAGGAAAGATGTTCAAATTAAGTTTTTTTTAAATTGAATCATTTATTGTCATCCAATATTAAGCTATGCTGAAAGTTTCAGCTTCCTAGCTAGTCAAAAAGCTGGTTAAATTTTACTTGTAAATTTGCGTACAGAGAAAGCCACGCATACAAACAGAAATTGCAACCTAAGGTTTTTTTCCATAAAACACCAACGGAAAAACATTTTTTTTTTCAAACTTTACACAAACCACCGGCTGGTTATCTCCCATAAGTTTGCCAAATTTCAACAAAATGGGTTTGGCGGTTTTCATTTGATGCTTGAATATACAAACATACAAACATTGCCTTTTATATCTATATATATAAAAATAAGATTATGTGTGTGTAAATAACTTATGCGCTGCTACACCACTCATCCGATCGTAATGAAATTTTTACACAAGCTTGAGAGTCAATGGAGGAAGGCTTTAGTGAAAAAAAATTAAATTGTGTCACAAAATGAGCGGAGCGGAGCGGGAGAGTGAGCGGGAACTATATATATATATTGTTTTAAAATCGTCAAATCGTATTACAGGTCCAAAAGAATGGTTTTCTAGTTTATTGGATGATAATAAATAAAGCTTGGTTAATGCTACTTATACCTTCTAATATAATCAATGTTAATAAAAATACTTGTTGGGATATCAATAGATGGGAAAAGTGAAATCAGTACCATAGATATAACAATATATATACATATACATAAATGAGCGGAAACGGTTACGTTACGTTACGTTACGTTACGTTACGTTACGTTACGTTACGTTACGTTACGTTACGTTACGTTACGTTACGTTACGTTACGTTACGTTACGTTACGTTACGTTACGTTACGTTACGTTACGTTACGTTACGTTACGTTACGTTACGTTACGTTACGTTACGTTACGTTACGTTACGTTACGTTACGTTACGTTACGTTACGTTATGTTATGTTATGTTATGTTATGTTATGTTATGTTATGTTATGTTATGTTATGTTATGTTATGTTATGTTATGTTATGTTATGTTATGTTATGTTATGTTATGTTATGTTATGTTATGTTATGTTATGTTATGTTATGTTATGTCTGTGTCCGACTTAATTTATTAAAGTGCAAAGTTTTGCATTCTGAGATTGTTTCTCTTTGCAAATTTATTGCAGATTTCTTTCAAGTTTATAGCTTCGGTTAATTCTTAATGACAATGAAGAACGGCAACATGGTTTAGCCTTTCCTGGGTCATTGTAGATCTGAGATGTGATTTTAGACGTCTTAGGACTGAAAAACTTCTTTCTGCTGTGCAGGTAGTCACTGGAAATGTCAGAAAAAGGTTGAGTCTGGTTTTATTTTGCACAAGTTTGATCACATTCTGATAATTTTCCAGTTTTATAGGATTTCCATGACGTTGAGTACTTGATGATTACTCCTGGTCATGAGAAATTACATCTCGTAGCATTTCCAAACAGGGGCGTACCTAGTCCTAGGGTAAATGGCGCCTATGACAAACGCCGATCTTGCGCCCCTCTCCGACGATAGGTTACTTATGTTTTATTTTTTTTTAAACTACTTTAGAATTGGGTAAAAAATCACACAAGTTAAATGTATTAACACTTTATTACAAATTTATCTTTAGCTGTTAAACCAGCACCTCTCGATGCTTCGCCATTCATTCTTTTCTTTCTTCTTTGACGTCTTTCAAATTCAATGTCCCATTCATTGCAAATTCGAATTCCTTCTTTCAGTGAGTCACTAACTAACACTTCTTTTTCATCATGAAAATAATTTTGAAAAGCTTCATTTTAGGGTCCTACAACCTCTTTTGAACGCGGTCAATACAAATTAAGATCTTATTCTAAAAAACCAGAAAAGTTAGAAAGTCATATGTTAATATTCGATTATAGAGTTGCTTTGCGTCGTTTTTAGTTTCACTAGTCGAACTTTCATCGTCCATTATGTTCTAGAAAACTTCCACTAGAATGCGACCGGAAGCGGGAAAGCAAGCGGAGAAGGGAACGGGAACAAGAGAGAAAAACGATACAAAAAACCTCTGAAAACCCCGAGCAACGTCGGGTAATCTCGCTAGTACATTTAATAAAAGAGATTGACCAACATATACAGGTGAAAAATCAACATCTTGGACGTGACTTAACCATAATTTTTTATATCAAATATATTATATATTATTTCAAATAGACGTCATCTACTATTCTACAAAATTTGTAGTAGCGACCCAAAATATCAGTTTGGAACTTCCAATGAAAAACATTATAACAGTTCTTGCGGCGGTTATTCGTGTTCGCGATATAAACAAAGTAAGGTACCTGCTTCGGTGCGTTAGATAGAGTGCCGTCACTTAGAACAGCATACATACAATAGTTGTCATAGTTGTGTTTACGTTCGAAAGTTGACTTTAATCTCTGTTTTTTCTGGTCTGTACGTCGGGAAATTATTTACTTTTAATTTTCAAACGTTAAAATAGTTCATCTTAGTGATTAGTCCTTAGTTTTAGTAATTTTAGTCTAGTCATTTAGTCTTAGTCTGTCTAAGTTTAAGTCAAGTCTTAAACTCTTAAGTTATTAAGTTAGTTAAGCTAGTAGCTAGTAGTAAGTAGTAGTTTAGTAGTAAAAGATTCACCAACACTTTAAGTTTCAGTTGGTTGGTTGTTCATATACGATATGGAGTATTATTATTATTTATCTGAACAACTGTTGTTTTATTCAGATTAACTTACATTCAACATTCTTTAGTATTTAGTAACCTAGTTACTTAGTTACTATTTGTACTGTAATTTATTACAACTGTAACTTTTTCACATTAGCACTAGGATTCTAAATGTAATTATCATAATAATAATTATTCAATTTCAGTGATGTACTGTAAACAATCTTATGCAGATTTTTTAATAATTTGCCTTAAAATAATTTTTTTTTAGAAAAAAGTTTAGAGAGCCCATGTTATGTTTTGATTGTTGCTCCACTCGGACAATCGCTCAAATATGAGCCTCGTCAAATGTGGAGTAACGAGAGACGGGTTGAGGGAGCAGACCCACCAGGCTGCCGTTCAACGACAGTGCGGTGCTTCCTGCAAAGCCTTGAAAAAAGCTGTTTCGTCACTCCATCGGGTTGACGATTTCGACTTGGAGTACATCGGCTCTGGATTCTTTTCTCACATATATAAGGTTTTTATTTTTTCTCAGGTTTTTCATACTTAATGCTGCTATATTTAGTTAGTTTAGTTTAAATAATTAAAAAAGATACTAATTAGTTCAATTTCAACTGGAAGAATGTTTCAATCTTGGGCTTTGCTTGTAAATGTTCTTTAGGTTGTCCACAAAATCACAAAGCAAGTGATGGTGTTAAAGAAGAATATAAAATCATCCAACAGAGCAAACGTCAGGAGGGAAATCCAACTGATGAATCAGCTTTCTCATCCCAACATTATCAGGTAGAATTATTTATTTAGAAAATTTTATCCAAACCTCCACAATTATTGCTATTTAGAAATTATAATTGAGAATGGGGTTTTAATTTTCTCCATGAAAATTCTCCACAACTACCATTTAGTCAGAGGTATTTGTTGCTAATGATGGTTAATGTTGACATTTATATGATTATTTATTATATTTAATTTTTCTGTATATTATTAAATTTGAGGTAATTTGAAAATTATTGACATCCAGGTTCTATGGAGTTTGCATCATAGAGGGACACATGCATGCTCTTGTGGAAGTAAGCAGCAATATCATTGATATTTTTATTTTAAACTAATTTAGAATAGGCAAATTTATTTATCAAAGTAAATTCACTCATCATAATTTCACTCTTCTAAAATTTTGTCAGCTTCTTTAAATGCCATATTTCCATTTGATTGTTTGCCAAGTACTCATCCCTATATTTGTCATACTTTCATAACTGGTTAATGAATCACTTTGGTTTGCTGCTATATTTAAGTATATTTACTCACTATATTCACTTATATCCTCCTTCATATAAAGAGAGACTTAATTTGTTTGAGGGTGATTTAAGATTGGGCGATGCTAACTCATATAACTAACTCACCTACCATTGTCTATATTATTAATTTCTGCTCAGTAATTAGTACCCAATTATTATTCAAATAAGTAGCTATCATGCAGTAGTAAGTAGTCATTGGTAAATAATATTTATAATTTTTCAATGTCTTCTATTCTGTAAACTTCCTGAGTTACATCTCAAGCAATAACACACATTTTTATTTATAAAAAGAATGGAAAAAACAGTTGTAGTAACTTTTGGGAATTTAAAAAAGAAGAAGAAGATGGTCAGAATGTCAAGATGATGCCAGTCTCGCTTCATTTGTTCTGACAGTTCACTTAATGGATTGAGAGGAAGAGATTGTGGAGTGATGGAATGACTGAAAGAAAGAGATGAAGAATGAATGTTTGTTTCTGTTAGAATCGTCTTCATTCTGCTTCAATTTAGAGACTTCCATTTTAAACAGCTCCCTAATTGTCACTGACTGACTGACTTCTTCTCAGATAATTTGTTGCCTTTTTTAGTTCGAGTTATTTATAGTTTTTAGGCTTTGAAGATGATATTCCACCCACAATAAGACTTTTTTTCATAGTTGTTAAATAATTTTGATGCACCCCTGTTTTTTTTCTGCCAATTAAATTATATCTTTTTTCCATTACTCAGGTACTGCAATCATGGATGGTTGATTTGGTTGATTAAGTTAGACTCATGTTGTTATCATTTTATATTCTTTCATCAAACTGCATTTTTAAAATTTCAACTTTTTTTCAGGTATTAGAAAAACTTACAATGCTTG
This sequence comes from Erpobdella octoculata, assembly GCA_963978895.1. Classification (NCBI taxonomy): domain Eukaryota; kingdom Metazoa; phylum Annelida; class Clitellata; order Hirudinida; family Erpobdellidae; genus Erpobdella; species Erpobdella octoculata. The sequence goes on from OZ022239.1 coordinate 40,208,312, forward strand.
GATTTGTAATCTATTCTAGCAATTAGCTAAGTTCGTCTGTCTGTAACTCACTATACTTTTGATACCACTACACGATTTTAATAAAACTTGGCATACATACACAATTTTTTTACGCGGATTTCAAAAATAAAATTATTTTTCAGATTTAAACATGTGTGTTTTTTTATGCCTGTCGTTTGACAATCTTTGATGCTAGTAACGTGTTAAATTACATTAATAACCGATGTAAGATGTAAGCATTACGTATAACATTAACATGTCATAAGTTTCGTTTCTCTTATTGCTTCGAACTGTTTTTTTATTCTTTGTAACCAAGTGTTTTAATGTCACTGCAATGACTCATTGACTGACAATATATGTCTTTATTGACTTGCTGTTAAGTACTGCTTTGAATCTTATGTCAGGTAGGTACAGAATAATCACTGTTTCTCTCTCTTTCTCTATTAATATTTCACAATCTGTCCTTTGATCAGGTGTATTTGATAAGAGATTTCTTCTATTCATGACTTGATATTTTGAATGACCTGAGATAATAATCTTTCAATTAAATTCTGTTTTGTATTCTCTTATGGTAATTTAACGAGTCTTAAAATGCTAGTAAACATTAAATAATAAATATTATCGATTAATTCCAGGTTGTTTTTATAACTTTCTGAGGATTTCTGAATTTTTTTTATCAAATCTTTACTTAAAACTAATTCAATGAATTAATTGAACCAGATTATAATCATCTAAATTGTTGATCAATTAGCAATGTCTTAAACCACAGATATTCTGATATAACAACTGTATACACAACTTAATAAAATATACTCATACTTATACAAATCTTGATGTAATATGAAGTAATTGGTTGTACCAATCTTGGCCTGTTAGAATATGTTGTGTATCCAGTTGTTATATCAAGATATCCTTGCTTAAACATAAATTTTACTTTCTATAAGATTATTAAAAACATCAAAATCACCTAAACTATCGTACTTTCTTCCACAACCAGTACATCAACGGAGGCAGTTTGGAGCAACTTCTGGCTGACAAGAGCATGGAACTACCCTGGGCCCTGCGCATCCATCTGGCATGTGACATTGCCAAGGGTATCAAATATCTACACTCCAATGGCTACATGCACAGGGACCTAACTTCTAAAGTTTGTTGACAATTCATACATTGAATTATATTTTTGTTTGTTTCCTATTATTCCAGTAGGGTAGGGAAAACTATAAGTCTAGCTCAACCCCCACTTGATGGAGTCTAATTCATCCCTGCCTAACGAAGTCTAATCCACTCCCACTTGACAAATTTTAACATCATAAGTATCTCTTGATTTTATCGGAAATTCATAATATCATTTGCTTGAACAATTTTAAAAAAGCTATATATATATATATATATATATATATATATATATATATATCTTTCTGACTTGATTATGGAGTTCTTTAAAAGGGTTAATGTTTTCAATTAGTGAGGTTGTTTTATGTTAACTATCAATCAATCTTTTTTTCTCATTTTATATATCCATCCTTTTTTCATCTCCTCCACTCACTCTTCTATCCTTTTCATTCATACACCCATCAACATCCACCTCATTCATACACCCATCAACATCCACCTCATTCATACACCAATCCACATCAACATCATTCATACACCCATCCACATCCACATCATTCATACACACATCAACATCATTCACACACACCCATCCACATCCACCTCATTCACACACCCATCCACATCCACCTCATTCATACACCCATCCACATCCACATCATTCATACACCCATCCAAAGTTATCTTATTAATTCACCCAACAATTAACTGAGAGCTGTCAATATCATTGAATTTGATCTGACTGAATTTGTCTAGAACTAGATGAGAGAATAGAAATAGTTTTTTTTTATTGTTAGAATTATTAAGATATAAATAGAATAGAAATAATTATAATAATTCAAATAAATACTAGGGATGTACCAGATATCCGTTTGCATCCGGTACATTATTAATAATTATGTATTTCAATAGAAGTAATTAAATAAGTACATATTAAATAGAAATCAAATGATTAAAAGATTAGTATGAGAACATAAAAAGATGAATTTTCAAATATTAAGTTAACAAAACCAGTATTAATAGCATTTTTGATTAACTTAAATGAAATCTTTTATTTTTGCAATTGGAAATATCTAAATTTCAAATTTTAGCACAGCATGAGTAAAGTATTCAGTAAATTTATATGGAATATCGAATATTGCCTTTGTGGTTGAGTACTTTTGAGATTGGCAAAACTGAATGAATATTAATCAATAATTATTTATTTTTTTCTTGTTTCTTTTTTTCTGTCATTTTCGTGATTTTGTATGTATGTATTGATAATGAAGATGTATAAAATCTAACATAGGCTGTTTGTATGTATGTATTGATAATGAAGATGTATAAAATCTAACATAGGCTGTTTGTATGTATGTATTGATAATGAAGATGTATAAAATCTAATCTATAAAAATATATGTATGTAGGCTGTTTGTATGTATGTACCTCTTCTCTGGGCATCAGATTTAAATGCCTGGATTGATTTTATTGAAATTTGATATACTTGAGCAGCACCAGATCGGGAGGTGTTTTTATCCACTTTTCAAAACACCTGCCAACCTGGCTAGTTGAATATAAATTATTTTAATTAGAAAAATTAACAAATTCAATGTAAAGGATTATGGGGTCAACAGTCTTTTGTTGAACCTGACCTCACAAGTTAAGCAAGCAAAACATGACATGTTTCAGGTTTTTATGTTTCTAAATTTCTTAAAATTATTGTCCACTCTGGTGGCATTCACCTTAATTTGCATACTTATCACAGGGTCAATTTCTTCCATCAATTATTATTAACTTATTTTGTATATTCATCACAGGGTCAACTCCTCCCACACCATACGTATTAACTTATTTTGCATATTCATCACAGGGTCAATTACTCCCATCAACACTTATTAACCTCTTTTTTTAACACACATTCAATTTATTGGCAATGTAGTTAGTTATAAATATACATGGTAGTTGTATGTCTGAGTTTGATTTTGCATTTGTTGTTTGACTATTTATTCATCTACCTCTTTCTGGAGTTTGGTCCACTTTTTTATCAAAATAATTGGAGAGATTATGTAATTATTTCATTTTGAGTTGTGAAACTTCAAATTATAAAAGGTAATTAACTTCAAGTGAGTCTGCTGCATGCATGTCTTTTGTGTGTGGTAGTGCCGTATTGTTTTTGTGTAAAAAGGTTAAACAGTTGTCTTGAGTTTTGTAGCAAATGTATTTTAAATCCTTTATAAAAAATATTAACTTTACCGTGTTTGCTTGCTTGCTTGAGCTATACGTTGGGACTCTTTACCACTTAAAATAAATTGTTTTACATATTAATTGTTTCAGAATAATGTAATAAAGAATAAATTGTTTTATATATAAATTATTTCAGAATATTTTAATCTATATATATGAAAATAAGATTATGTGTGTGTGTGTAAATAACTTATGCGTTGCTACACCATTCATCTGGATCATAATGAAAATTTTACACGAGCTTGAGAGTCAATGAAGGAAGGTTTTAGTGAAAAAAAATTAAAATCGGTCACAAAATGAGCAGAGTGGGAGGGCGATCGGGAACTATATATATATATATATATATATATATATATATATATATATATATATATATATATATATATATATATATATATATATATATATATATGTGTGTGTGTGTGTGTGTGTGCGTGTATATACGTATACATATACACATACATAAATGAGCGGAAACGGGAACGGAAAAGCAAATGAGAGAGAGCGGGAAAGGGAAAGCAACCGAGATAAAAAGAGCAAGCGGGAAAGAGAAAGTGACCTGAAGCGGAAAGCTACCGGGATTGGGAAAGCTACCGGGAGCGAGAAAGCGACCGGGAACGGGAGAGCAAGTAGGGAAGGAAATGGGAGCGAGAGAGACAAGCATTAGAAAACCCTCTAAAAACCCCTGGCAACACCGGGTACCCCGCTAGTAAAGAATAAATTGTTTTATATATAAATTATTACAGAATATTTTAATAAAGAATAAATTGTTTTATATATAAATTGTTTCAGAATATTTTAATAAAGAATAAATTGTTTTATATATAAATAATTTCAGAATATTTTAATAAAGAATAAATTGTTTTATATATAAATAATTTCAGAATATTTTAATAAAGAATAAATTGTTTTATATATAAATTATTTCAGAATATATTAATAAAGAATAAATTGTTTTATATATAAATTATTTCAGAATATATTAATAAAGAATTATTCCGATGGAAGAACCGCAGCAGTTGTTGCTGATCTCGGACTCACGGATAAAATTCCTGAGTAAGCTGAAAGATTTGAATGTTTCTCTAATACATTATTTTAAAAAATTAAACTATTTATTCTTTAAAATTTAATAAAAATATTAATTCCTCTTTAATTAAAATAATTGTATTTATTGTTGTTGGTTTGAAACTTTTTGTGGGAAAATATTTTTTGATTTGCTGTTTTGTTTCATTCGTTTTTTTAAATGAAAATTGTGTTTTTAAAGTTATGAAAATCTTTTGGAAGTAAAAAATTAATTTCTACAGAATTATTCATATTTATAAAGTATTGTAAAATGTGACGCTCATAAATATCATCTCAAATTGAATTTCAGTTTGTTTTTATTGTAACTGAGTTTCTGTTGTTGTGCTTTTCGATTAGAATGTAGAATGTATTGAATGAATGTAGAATGTATTGAATGAATGTAGAATGTATTGAATGAATGTAGAATGTATTGAATGAATGTAGAATGTATTGAATGAATGTAGAATGTAGAATGTATTGAATGAATGTAGAATGTATTGAATTAATGTAGAATGTAATGAATTAATGTAGAATGTATTGAATTAATGTAGAATGTATTGAATTAATGTAGAATGTATTGAATTAATGTAGAATGTATTGAATTAATGTAGAATGTATTGAATGAATGTAGAATGTATTGAATGAATGTTGAATGTATTGAATGAATGTAGAATGTATTGAATGAATGTAGAATGTATTAAATGAATGTAGAATGTATTGAATGAATGCTGGTTTTTGTCGGGTCTTTCATTTTGTTAGCAGTGGAATTTTTGGAGAATTTTTTCAGTTTAATCATATAGGTAGGGACAAACTACCATGGTTCTGTTTTCATCTTCTTTCATTTCTTTGGTTTCAGTTTTTGAGCATTTTATTGCATATCTTCCCCATGATTCAATTGGTTTTTTACTGTAAAATGTTCTTTAGTATTTTTCTGAAGAATACTTAGAAATACTTTATTGGGAAGATTCCAATCATACGGTGTTGAATAATTTCTTTTGGCAACTTCTCATCTCAATTCTTCTTCTATCCCCCCCCCTCTACAAGAATTGCATGCAATTTACGTTAAAAAGTTCCAAACGGAACTTACAGTCAGTCACGATGATCTGTTTACAATCATTATCAGGAGAATCTTCTTTAATTACTCTTATTAACTACTGGCGCCAATTGCGGCTATTTCAATTACATCAGAGAGTCCTCGGTGGTTTACCATTCATATTCTTATGATGATGATGATGATGATGACTAGGATGCTTATGATAGGGATGGACTCAGCCTGTATTTTCCATGCACAATGACATCCCATTAGCCATCAACAATGTCGGAAAAGGTTGTCTAATTAAGGTGACCACATCACCTGTATGGAAAATTAGGTGGAGAGAAAAATTGTAATTTTTATTATGTTAACTCAACTTAATTATCTCATTCACCTGCACGCTCAGATCATCTGATTATCGGACTTCTTGTTCTGAATATCAGACTTGTTGTGACTAGAATTGAATCGGTTTTGACTGGGCTTGATTCGGTTTTTAATTTCTTTAAACTTCTATCTCTCAAAGAAAATAGAAGATATTGATTTTTTTTTCTATTTTGTCAGTTTCCTACGACTTAATTCATTCATGATTTATCTATATAAATAAAACTCGTTTTTTTCTTCAATTGCCTTATTTATGTTTTTTGTGGAAAACTAAAAATCGGTGAATCTAAAACCCTACATGGCAATTATTTCTTTTCACATTTTGAACTTTTAGAGATTTACTTCCATCATCGGCTCCTTCTCAAATTAGTACAAACACATAAAATAAAATTTAATAATAATAATAATAATAACAGGCGAGACCGCCTCAGTTTGTTAGGTGTGAAGGCATTAAAGGAAATGTTACAGATTTGATGGTGATGGAAGTTTGCTAATTTGATGGCATGCAATTATATGGAGGTGATGATGATGATGATGATGATGATGATGATAGGAATGGCGGTGGGTGATGGCGATGATGATAATGATGGTTTCCGAATGTTTACAACGTTGTAGTGGGGGAGAGGTGCGTGCATGTTAGGAATTCCAGATGTCTTTAAATGTGTGTTGTCGTTCTCTGAATTCTTTCTTTTGAATATAAAAAATAAAAAATAAATCTGTCTTATTGGTCTCCTATGTAAACTTGCATTGGTTAAATTAAAATGTTTTCATATATATATATATATATATATATATATATATATATAACTTGCATTGGTTAAATTAAAATGTTTTCATATATATATATATATATATATATATATATATATATATATATATATATATATAACTTGCATTGGTTAAATTAAAATGTTTTCATATATATATATATATATATATATATATATATATATATATATATATATATATATATATATATATATATATATATATATATATATATATATAATTTTATTTCTTTACAAGTTTTAAGCTGCATTATTATCCGCAATGTGCGGTTTTAACCGTGGCTATGCTGCGTAAAATATTTCTTTCTTGTAACTACTTGTCGTAGCTCGTTTGTTGTGGTTATTAATTATTTGCATAATATGCAATAATCGTGCATAAGTTAATATTCTAATTATCGCATGAGAATGTCATATTACAGTTACGTAATTCTTTAGTTATGTTCGCGTGACTTTTCTTGTGTTGATGATTTAATAGCGGTGGTGATGATGATGATTTAATAGCGGTGATGATGATGATGATGATTTAATAGCGGTGGTGGTGATGATGATGATAATGCTTGTATTTAAAAAGGAGAGATTGTGTGTGAAAAAAATGTTTTTTCGCACAAATGTGTCGTCTGAGAAATGGTCGTTGCTGGGTTGACCGAGGGAGTGATTAACGCTGTTGTTGAGCTTGAGAGCAGTTGTTGAGGTTGATGAATTGACTGGTTGGTGATCGCCTGACCTCTCTGTAAAACCGAATGACCATTTTGGTTTGAAAGGAGTAGGGAGGAAGCATAATAGGAAACATAAGCATGATGGTGTTCGTCGAGAGTTGTACGATGATGGTTCAAGATCCAGGTTGATGTTGCTGCAATTTATTATTTCATTGAAGGTCGATTTTACTGGTCGAGAGAGCTCTCTGGAGTTGAGTGCGAGTAAATATCTCGATGTTTTAATTAGTTATTTATAGGTAGTTATGATTTATATGTAAACATTATCGAGTAAACAAATCGGTTCGAAATTGAGTTACAACGCAGGGAAAACCAACCGAGGTCTTCTTGCATGTTAGCAGGACAAGGTCTTCGTTGTGGCAGAACAGCTACCTGCGTTGTTGCTCGAATTCATTTTCAGTATTCTAAAGCCGGTGATGATGATGATGATGATGATGATGATGATAATGATAATATAATTGTTGGAGTTGGTCGAGTAGATGTTGTATTATTTATTATTTACATCATTTCAAAGTGCTCGTCCGATGCTGTGTTGTTTTTGTGTTTGTGTTCGCCCTGCTCGTTGGTTGCAGTCTGACAATCAGTTATGATTGTGATTTCTGTTTGTTTGTGGTTTATTCTTATTTTTATTATTTACTATAAGGATATCCCCTAGATGGGAAGTAATTCCCTTGGGAGACTCCTTTTGGGTGATGTTTATTTTGTTGTACTTTTTCTTGTGATCTGTTTTTTTTGCTTATCATCATCCCAATAAACAAATTAAACCAAAACCAAAAAAAAAATCGACAGACATCTGGACCACAGGCAGGTTCAATCGTGGTCTGCTGTTTTATGGAATTCCAACTTGCGGAGTTCAAGGTTCAATGCGTTCGTGTAAGCGAAATAAACTCATAAATAATATAACTTTCATTTAATTGTTGTTTTATAAGTAAAAGCTATCGGACGTGGTATGGAACTAGTTCACTCTTTGTGATGCATCATTGAATCTCCGAACTGCTGTTGTGGAATTATTTATTTATTATTTCATGTATGCAAACAGGCGGGCACGTAATTCCCGCTATTGTTCTGGTTTCGCTTTCTATTAGTTGCTGTTCCATCCATCTTTGTTATTGTCTCTACTTTTTCTCTTTCTTTCTCTCCTTTTTTCTCTTTCTTTCTCTATATTTCTTTTCATTTCTTCATGAACCTTGGCCTTCTCTTCTTGGCGTCCTTGAAATATTTGAGACAAGCACATGCCTACATGCATCTCTTTTGTTCACCTCTGTCTTTGTCTACGTCGCTATGATGTGCACGTTTAGGTTGTAAGGACATTCTCAGAATTTTTCGTCAATCTCTCTTAACTTTCTCTCTCTCTCTCTCTCTCTCTCTCTCTCTCTCTCTCTCTCTCTCTCTCTCTCTCTCTCTCTCTCTCTCTCTCTCTCTCTCTCTCTCTCTCACTCTCTCTCAATCTCTCTTTCTAAGTGGATACTTATTCAATATGTGGAGTTGTACAAATATAATCAAATATTATAATATATATATATATATATATATATATATATATATATATATATATATATATATATATATATATATATATAAGATTATGTGTGTGTAACTTATGCATTGCGACACCATTCATCCGATCGTAATGAAATTTTTACACGAGCTTGAGAGTCAATGGAGGAAGGTTTTAGTGAAAAAAAATAAAATCGGTCACAAAATGAGCGGAGCGGGTATATATGAGCGGAAACGGGAACGGAAAAGCAACTGAGATCAAAAGAGCAAGCGAGAAACCGACCGGGAACGGGAGCGAGAAAACCTCTAAAAACCCGGGCAACGCCGGGTACCCCGCTAGTTCTATAATAAAAATAATAATATTAACAATTACTGGTCACTTTATGTTTTTATTACAGTTAATTTAAAATAATAATCGTTTAATAATTGATAATTGTTCATCTTACCCACCTACCTACCTACCTACTAGAGTACAGCACGCACTGGGTCGCATCTTGATTTTAGTTAGAACTTTCAAACGGCCGGACTGGGCCTGAAATCAAGATTTTTGGGCCGAGTATACGGATTTAAGCCTTTGAAAACGGGCCAATCCTAGAAATTTGGCCTATGAAACGGTCCGGGCCGCATATTCACAGATCAGACCCGAATTTTTAACACAGGAGGCTTCTGATTGGTTCTGGATGACCTCTATTTGTTTGACTCCAGTAGTCACGTGATTTTCTGTGTATGTAATTAAACAAAAATTCACTTTTAGTCCGATCGCCGATGTCGTTACGACTGCGATGTTCATGTGGTTTTACTTAATATTGTTTTATTCCATGATGTTGGGCGACTTTATAGCATTTTTGGTTGCAGGAACAAGAAGCCACTACAGTTAAAGCAAACCAGCTATGATGCAAATAGAAAAATTACTGCAGAATGCTTGAAAAATGACACAACATTACTTCTAATAATTATAATAATCTAATTACTACCATATTCACACAAACTATAGAAGAATCATGGTGTTTTGTTGAAGCATTGTCTAAAATTAAAAGATGGTCAAACTAAAATGTCTTGCTGTCAGTGTTGATAAGGTTAAAGTTCCAACTGATGATTTCAAGGATTTATCAACTTATAAATTAGTTAAACTTTGCCCCAGCTTGCAGTTTAAATAAAATCTTTGAAGAACTTGAAATAACCTTTAGCAATTATTCACAAAACAGCTTCACATAAAAAATGAACATAGTAACAGGAAGTTGTCTAGCAATTGAACAGTGGAAAAAATTTATGATAGAAGAAGCCGATTTGTTGATGAAAAGTAATATCACAGCTCTCAATAATATCATATATAATTCATGTAGATTGAATCGCATAGGTAGTGCCAGGTAAATTTTTAAGAATTTTATTTTACAATAGTAATAAATCATTATCCAATAATAAATAAAAACATATAGAGGTATATTAGTTTAATTTACAGTAATTACTAATTAATTATTTGCAGTGACATCAACTTTACAGTTGTTGTGAATACTATCACATGCTTAGATTGCAGTCTAAAGTCATTTTATTTTTGTGCATTTTTCAACTCTTTAATAAAATTTTTATCAATTGATTGAATTAACTCTGAACTGTCATTAATTTAAGATTGTGATCACTGAAACAGTATTATGTTGTCAGTTCTAAGACGAAATTCATAAAATCCTGAGCAGCTCTTTGATTCAGCAATCTGATTTGATAAAAACAAAAAATGTATCAGTTCTGGTCATGCATTGATTTCATTGAATATTTCCAACTGTACGTGCATAAAATTAATTTGTGTATTGTGAGAATCTGGTCAAGTTTTCAGAAATAAAAAATGCTGACGTAATGCAGTTAATGGTTCAAGAAAATCAGGACTACAAGAGCTTCTTGACAGCATTAAGTTTTCAGTTGAATTAATTTCTAATTTTTCAATTGCACTTCTGAAATAAAACCAAATGCTCAAGTTGATGATAATTGTGTGTTATTTTAGAAGGATTCTGGAATGAGTGAGTCTGTACAATTGATGTGTGACATCAATATTTGTTCTGGCATTATCTATGTGATTCAATGTTAGTCCAGAAAAATACATGAAGTATATTTGACATAATTGGTTGATTGGTTGAATTAAGTGCTCTGTTTAATTGAATTGATGATATTTACTTTTCATCAACAAATCAGTTTGTCTTTACCATAAATTGAAGTTTTTTTTTCCACTGTTTGTCCTGTTTGATTGCTAGAGAGCTTTCTGTTACTATTTTCAATCTTATTTTCATGTCAACAAGCTATTTTTTAAGCTATTTTAGAAGGTTATTTTAAGTTCTTCAAAAATTATATTTTGGCTGCAAGACTGATCAACTTAGGCAAAGTTTAACTAATTTATAAATCAGCTATAACTTGAACAGCCCTACCAGTTGTAAGGTCGCTGCTATTGCCCCGGCTATTGGCTGGGTAATAGTTATAAGTAGTTATAACGCAGTTGTAACGACATCGGCGATCGGACTAAAAGTTAATTTTTTTTTATTTACACACGCAGATGATCGCGTGGTTATGGTAATCAAACAAATAGGTCATCCAGAACCAATAAGATGCCTCATATGTTAAAAATTCGGGTATGATCTGTGAATATGCGACTGGTCGAGTTGCAGATGGGCGGTGTCACGACAAAACGTTCACAGACAAAATGTTCAACGACAAAATGTTCCCGACAAAACGTTCACGACACAACGTTCACGACAAAATGTTCACGACAAAATGTTCACAGACAAAATGTTCACAGACAAAATGTTCACAGATAAAATGTTCAACGACAAAATGTTCACGACAAAACGTTCACGACACAACGTTCACGGCAAAATGTTCACGACAAAATGTTCACAGACAAAATGTTCACAGACAAAATGTTCAACGACAAAATGTTCACGACAAAACGTTCACGACAAAACGTTCACGACACAACGTTTACGACAAAATGTTCACGATTGCAACTTTTAAATTTAGTTTAGTTTTAAATGATAAAATATTTTGTGTTTCACAAAATGAGCACAAATAAAACGTTAACAATAGTAAATGCAATGTTAATTTCCTCTTTGATACCCCTAACTCAAACGGCAACCAGATGAGTATGGATCGGAGGACTGTAAACTGTTTCAGCAAGAAGGAAAAAAACAGATGAAATGAGATAGCTATAATAGGAAAATACAATTGGTTACTAATTTGAGATCGTTTGAATTTTCAATTTCAATTAAGCAAACGACGTAAATAAGGTTTGATGGCTGTATTCTAAAGATTAAAAAGTTAAGGGTATCCAAGAGAAAATTAACCAACCCGCATTAACTAGTTAATAAATGGAGCGATGATTAAAAGGGTCGAAATATGAAATCTTTATTAACTCCGATTATAAAGAAAAAGAAATGCAATTAATTAGGTATTAATTGAGATTCATTTGATGTTTTAATTTTAATTAATTATCCAAAAGCAATTAACCGGCATTAACTAGTTAATAAATGGAACGATGATAAGAAGGATCAAAATATGGATGAAAAAGAAAAAAGCCAAATAGCCATAACTCCATACAATTATTTATTAATTGAAGATCATTTGATGTTGCCAATACGTATTAGTTTCATGCTGTCATGCACATATACTTTGTAAATAAAATGGTGAATAGACACATCACTAAAAATGACTTAATAATTAGTTTGCAAGCGATCTTGACATAATAAAACAAAATTTTTATTTTTCAGTGTGAACATTTTGTCGTGAACGTTTTGTCGTTGAACATTTTGTCTGTGAGCATTTTGTCTGTGAACATTTTGTCTGTGAACATTTTGTGCGTGAACGTTTTGTCGTGAACGTTTTGTCGTGAACATTTTGTCGTTGAACATTTTGTCTGTGAACGTTTTGTCGGTGTTCATTTTGTCGTGAACATTTTGTCGTGAACGTTGTGTCGTGAACGTTTTGTCGGAAACATTTTGTCGTTGAACATTTTGTCTGTGAACGTTTTGTCGTGGAACCCAGATGGGCTGGGTCGCGAAAGTGCAGTACTCTACCACCCACCTACCTACCTACCTACCTACCTACCCTCCCACCCACCTACCTACCTACCCAACCTACCTACCTACTTACCTATTGCAAAATAAACACCTCATTTTACCTACGCATAGGACTTCACATTCTTCACCCAAGTGCCCATCCAAACTTAAACTTCTTTTTCATTACGTAAATAATGGTATTCCTATAAGACAAACCATGGAATTCATGATATAGATGTTCGTTATAGATCTCCATGTCCATGATTCTGACAGACTTCATTTGTCTTACATTTCCATGCATGCATGCATGCATCTCTTCATCAATCAATGCGTACATTCATCTACCTTAACATGCATGCATGCATAACTTAGGGATGACTTTTTCTTATTTGATATGTGTCTCTCAAGTGATTTGATATCTCAGAAGACCGAGTTAGAATGCTTTGAAATGCATGAGACATCATCGTCTTCTTCTTCAAGTAATTTACTTCCGTTGGACCAACTAAGAAATGCACGAGTTATCATCATTGGACGTCATTTTGATTGTTTCTTGTACATTTGTTTGAATCACACAATCTCCTTCGTGTTGGCTTACTGAACTTACTGAAATCACTTATATGAAGAGGAATAAATTCGATCATGCTCAAACGACCCCATCCTTCCATCCGTCTAGAAAATACGTAGAATTTCCCACGGGAGATTGCGTATATAATCTTCCTGCTGCACGCATATTTGAGAAGCTGAGATTGCTCGAAATTTGTCTGGTTGAAACGTATTTGTATTATCATCATCATCATCATCAGTTTCAAGAGATGTCCTCATTTTTCTTGTTGTCGCCATTTTTTGTTCTATTTGTCGTCTGTGTGCAATAATGTCATAGTTCCATACGCGTACATACATTTACACACATTTACAGAAGACACATGTAGTGGTGATGTTTGTTTACCAAAGTTGTAATAAATATAACATCAGAAAGATATATTTTTGTGGTATTATAACCTCATCGGTGTTGAAATGTTTTATAATGTGTTTAATTATTTTTAATATTATATCTTTTTCGAATATATATTTCATTCATAAGACTTTTTTACAATATGTTGACAAATTTATACTATGTATATAAATATAATTATCTGTTAAACTAATTATCTCCTAAGACGTTTTTTATTTCTATACTTGGCAACATCAGCTGTGAGGATGCTATTAAGTTATTATAAATAAATAAAAACACAATGAAATATCTGAGATGAAATAATAACAAATAATAATAATTATTATTATTATTTATTATTTCATCCTGTTCCTCTTTAACAGATGCATCAATGCATTATCACCGTTTCTGGCCACGGATGTCCATCAATAATCTATCTATCTACCTACCTAAAAAAAATATATAGCTTTATAATTGTTTGCGTCATCATCATCGTTATCATCATCACCACCGTCGTCATCATCATCATCATCGTCGTCATTATCATCATCCTCATCAACCCGTAAACATCATCATCATCATCATTTATTTTTTAAACGTCCCTATTCCACGCTATGCTAGGGTTGGACGTTTTTTCCATATCAGGCCCCTCCACAAGTCACAATCCAGGGCAGACTGTCGCTTCAGGCCGAGCTCATAAATTCTTCTTCAAGCCCATAGCTAACTTTTCACCGAGAAAAGGAAGTGCGGACCTTGTCTGATCAGGCGACGTCCGAGCCGGCAGGAAATTCTTTGTTTTGTTACCCATATGGAATTTGGAGCAAAGTTTTACCCGGATGCCCTTCCTGCGAACCTCCCTTTAGTCGCCTTTTACGACACGCATAGGAGGATACACGGTGGTTCTATTCTATTGGCCCGAACCACAAACAGAGGTCACAAAAGCCCATAAAATCCACACCAATAATTGAATTATTATTATTATTATTATTATTATTTATGCATCGTCATATTTTTTCTGTTATATAATAATTTAATTGTTTTCTTCTCTTTTTCGTTTTAATACTACTTTATTTATTTTCCACATTTCCAAGAAAAACAGTTGTTTGCTTCTGCGAACATTGATAGAAACATGTATTTAACGTGTATTAAACGTGCGATGATTATATTATTATTATTATTATTATTATTGAGTCTTTAAATGGTGACTGTACTACGGTGTACTGTATATTTGTATTGATTGATTTCCAGGCCGGATAAGCAGGTAGCATCAGTCGGCTCTCCATACTGGATGGCTCCTGAATGCATCTCCGGGAAAAAGTACAATGAGAAGGTCTACCGCTTTATTTATTTCTTTTTATTCTCTTCAATATGATTGGCTGCTATGTTTTTGTTTACATTATTTGTTTACACATAGATAAAATATGACCACACACTGCATCTGTGTAAATTACACACAGAATGCTGTCTTTATTAAATTTAACCTTGACTCCATTGCTTACAAAAATAATAATAATAATAATAACAACAACGTAATTTATGTTTGACAGGCTGACGTGTTTTCTTATGGAATTGTTTTGTGTGAAATAATCGCCCGTGTGGAGGCTGACCCTGACATTCTCCCCCGAACGAAGGTTTCTTCCTCTTTTCATATAGTTCAAATGAATTTAAAATCTTCTAATTTTGTAACACCAAATTATTATTTCTTTATTTTATTAAATCCCTTATATTAACTTCACCGGCATTGCTTGCTTGCTTGAATGTTTGCAAACCTTGAAAGTAAAAATAAACAAACTTTACGTCATTCAATTGGGCTGAAATTTGAAATAAAGGCTCGCTCCATGTGACAATGCATGCTGTTAAATTTTGAAAACTTTCATTAAAAACAATTTTTTATTTAAAAAAATCAATTATTTAAATTTTGAAACAACAACAAATCAAACATCTATATATATAAAAATGAATGTTTGTATGTTAATAGCCTTTATGCATTGCTACACCATTCATCCGATCGTAATGAAATTTTCACACAACCTTGAGAGTCAAGGGGAATCAAATATAAAAAAAAAATTTTGAAATCCGTCACAAAATGAGCGGAGCGGAGCGGGTGAGCGAGCGGAGCGGAGCGGGTGAGCGAGCGGAGCGGAGCGGGTGAGCGAGCGGGAACTATATATATATGTATGTGCGTATGTATGTGTGTATGTATGTATGTGTATGTGCATGTATGTGTGTCTGTGTGTGTGTTTATGTATGTACTAGCGGAGATACCCGGCGTTGCCCAGGTTTTTTAGAGGTTTTTCTAATGTTTGTCTCTTTCTCTCCCGTTTCCTTTCCCACCTGCTTTCCCACTCCTGTTCGCTTTCCCGTTTTCGGTTGTTTTCCCGCTGCCGGTCGCTTTCCCGCTCCCGGTCGCTTTCCCGCTCCCGGTCGCTTTCCCGCTCCCGGTCGTTTTCCCGTTCCCGGTCGCTGTCCCGTTCCCGCTCACGTTTGCTCTCCCATTCCCGCTCACGCTTGCTTTTCCGTTCCCGCTCGCTGTCCGTTCCCGGTCGCTTTCCCGTTTCTATAATAGACAAACTAACCCACAAACATTCATATATATATATATAGTCTTAGCAAATCTATTTTACGTTTTATAGGCTAACAGAAGTTATGAAAGAGAAAATGAGCGTGAACGGGAACGGGAACGGGAGAGCAACCGTGACCGGGAATGGGAGAGCAAGCATGACCGGGAACGGGAGAGCAAGCGTGAGCGGGAACGGGAAAGCGACCGGGAACGGGAAAGCGACCGGGAACGGGAAAGCGACCAAGAACGGAAAAGCGACCGGGAACGGGAAAGCGACCGGGAACGGGAAAGCGACCGGGAACGCGGAAAGCGACCGGGAACGCGGAAAGCGACGGGAACGCGGAAAGCGACTGGAATCGGGAGAGCAAGCTTGGAAGGAAACGCGAGCAAGAGAGAAAATCGATAACAAAACTTCTGAGCGGGAAAGCGACCGGGAGCTGGAAAACGACCGAGAGCGGAAAAGCGACCGGGAACGCTACGAAAACGGGAAAGTGGAGAAGGGAACGGGAGCGAGAGAGACAAACATTTGAAAAACCTCTAAAAACCCCGGGCAACGCCGGGTAACCCCGCTAGTAATAATATAAATATTTATAAAGTTGAAAAAACATTGTTTTCAAAGAAAAATTTGAATTAAATGAAAAGCCGGCAAATTTTGAAATGTAAGGGATTTGTGAAAAAACCTCGTTTTCTATGGTTTGTTTCATTATTAAATTTATATAAGAATTATCAATAAACTCACAAATATGCCAAACAGATTTTTATTTTGAGAGAATGATTTGTTTTAAGATATAAACATCTATTTATTTATTGCAAAGAAATTACAGAATATTTTCATTTCGTTTAGAAATTCGGAGTGGATTACGTGGAGTTCAGTAAGATGTCTTCTGATTGTCCTCTCCATCTTCTCCATCAGGCGTTCATTTGCTGCCAGGTGTGTTTGTTGTCTTTCATATGCTGCCCAGGTGTGTTTGTTGTCTTTCATATGCTGCCCAGGTGTGTTTGTTGTCTTTCATATGCTGCCCAGGTGTGTTTGTTGTCTTTCATATGCTGCCCAGGTGTGTTTGTTGTCTTTCATATGCTGCCCAGGTGTGTTTGTTGTCTTTCATATGCTGCCAGGTATGTTTGTTGTCTTTCATATGCTGCCAGGTGTGTTTGTTGTCTTTCATATGCTGCCAGGTGTGTTCATTTGTTTGTCTTCTTTCTCAAGAAATTCAAAGTTTTTTTTTATCTTTGGTTCTTTTCTTTTACAGGCAATAAATAATATAATAAATTAGCTACTTCTTTTGAAGATGATATAATATATAGAATAAGAAAATTCTTCGTGCATTTCCATTGGATGGAGGAATTAATGCTTGATGTATTACTTTTAACCCCACCCCTGTTCAGATCGAGCCTTCTAAACGACCCAGTTTCACGAAAATTGTTTCGAGTTTAGAAGAGATGAAGAGCAGTGCCCAGATGGCTGTCATACTGGCTGATCTGAGTAGACTTGGAATCGTCAACAGTGGCAAGAATGTACTTAACAGGATGCTCCTCGAGAAGATTTTAGGTGAAATATAGGCATTTTAATCTTATTTTTCACAAATTTATTACTTTATTATTTTTCACAAATTTATCTACAGGAGAGTTATTTTTTCATGATATTCTGAATTACAAGAGATTATACACTTCTAAAACATTTTTCGAATATATGTTAAACACTTTTCAAATATTTGTCTTATAAATTCCCATTCAGATGAGAAATTGAAACACAGGAAGAGATCAGCAGATGATGGACAGCACCACTCGATCATGCAGACTCCGCCCAGCTACGTCGTTACGAGCAGACTCCTTCATCGTCCGTCGCTTGGTCGGATTTCCCCATCCAATCCATCAACGGATCCCTCCGCCGGGCCGACCAATCGCCATCATTTCGTTCCGGTGACGCCGATGATCGTGGGCAAGGTCATGAGTCGGGACGACGTGTATTACGCCCCGCAGCAGGGTAATCCGTTCCCCGTACAATTCAGAGGTGCCAAGTGGATCAATCCTAGTAAAGACAGCAGCAGAAACTCTTTCGGAAGTTCAAGTTTTGACTTCGGGGACAGCGAAACGGACAGAGGCATCCTGGATGACTGTTCCGAGTTTTTAGAACTCCATTCTCCAATGGATAGGCTTCCAAGAACTTTATGTTCCAGGCAAAAGTCGTCGGACCTGCGTCAAAGTCTTCACTTGAACTGCTACCCGCCGGTTGTTCTGCACGAGTACGTCGGATCGCCGTCCGGCGCGGCACCTCTCGGCAGACTTTCTGGAAGACTTCAAAGAAGTAATTCTCTGCCAGGAAGTCCTTCGTCTCTTTTTTCTCAGTCTGAAAACAAAGAACTTTCTTCTTCCAAAACGAAAACGATTACGTCCGACATGTTCAAAAACAATTGCAGCAGTAACTTTTTAACAGACATCGAGCAAACGATTCGCAACAAGCCGAGTTTCGAGAAAACTCTCGTATCCGAGGCCTCGGACGCAAGTGAATACGGATCGTCCAGTCTGGACAGTGCCTTGGGCTCGGACCTGGCTGCTAGTAAGTCTAGGAAAGAGACCTCTGACAATGTTTTGTTATACAACTCCCTAAATAACAACATAGAACCGACTCAATCGAGAAAAAGACCGGAAGATGATCGCCGAGCGGTCGTTCAAAGAAGACGACATCGCATCAGCTCGGCTTCCGTCTGTCGAAGTTCATCTACGGTTTATCCTCAAACCGAAGAAGCAGCTCTGCTGGCTCGATACTTTGAAATATACCGACGCGATTCTTCTGATTCTTCGCGGGCGCAAGACGGAGATGGTTCGTCACCGTTCTGCGACGACGAAGATGACGCGGACGAATTTTGCAACTACAAACACAACAACAACCAGCAACAACAGTCTCCCATTCCCTTCTTCTTGAGTGACGACTCCGTTCTAGGCACAGACGATTCATTCGAAACCCGCGGTCAGACGGATGCTGACCTGCTGCCTGGTTTGGGCAGTCGCGATGATGCCACGAGGAGGTCTCGCGAGAGGTTCCTCGAGTTGGTCAGAAACTGGGAAGGACGCGTCGATGTTGAGAATGCCGGAAGTTCTTCCCATTTTCACGTCATCGGTGACGAAACGACCGGCACTTCCATGGGTCGTCCGAAGTTGATGGAGTTTGCCGAGTTCTATCTCCTCAGAAGGTTTCAAGAGTTGAAACAAAAATGGGAGAAGAGGCAGCAGATGTTCAACACCGGCTCCAAAAATCCAGAGGAGGCCAATCGGAATTCTTCCGCCTGTCCGACTCTCGATGTTTGCGAGAAGCAATTATTTGACTCTTCCACGAGTGACGAAACGATAAAAAACTCTCCAGAAAAGACGGATGTTGAATGCGGTTCTGCAACGTGACCGAATCCGTTCCGCATGAGTGGTGCTATTTTTTCATTCAAATCTTCTGTTGATGTGTTTATTCTACATAAAAATCAAAATCACTAGTCTTCTTGTGACTGCATTGTCATCGTCATCATGTTTGTTACACAGAGAGAGAGAGAGAGAGAGAGAGAGAAGTGGGAGAGAGAACAATTGCATATTTAACTTATTATTATTGCATTGTCACGATAATTCCGTCAATTCAGTATTCTAGCATTTGTAGGCTAGGTCGTTTGTTACGTTCTGTGACAAGTTAGCAGAACTACCTGTGATATTTCCCATTTCAGATTTTAATTGATTAAACACTTTATTTTATGTTATGAAAATAAATCGTAGTTATTAATTATCGAATTGATGCAGATAAATTAGTTTAAAATCATAAACGTTCACGTGATTTTCTTGTTCTTTAATAGTGCTACTTCTACGATGTATCTATTCAAAAACATTCCTCGTCGTCTTATGATTGCATAATTTGTTTGATATGAAGATAATCGTCATTTCCGTTATAGCTTCTTCGTACGAGTCAGCTGTTCGCCTATTCAATTGCGTAACCTGTAACCGCTTGCAGAACGTGCTTCTTTACTTTTCGATATTATTTCTTCTCCTCGTACCTGTACAGAAGTTCTTGTACTTTCAGTTTCACTCTTTTGATATTAAATGAAGGTTTTTTGTTGTCATTTTATTGAATTCTTCGATTAAAACAAAAGTATTTCATTTTTAAGTGTTTAATTAAAAATAATTAATAAGAAATGATTCCATTAAAATAAATTTTTTGTTTCTTAACATGGACAAGTTGAAAATGAATTCGTTTTAGTTTCCACTTGATTATTTTTCTAAAATTTCGTTTTTTAAGCACTTCGTTCTTCTTCATTATTCAGTACTACTTGATTTTGTTTACTTGTTTTCCTCAGCTCTTAACACCTGGAATGACAGGTAGAGTTGACAAGCACACATCCACTCACTTGGGTGCTCGGTTACAAGACGTCTACGCAATCAGTCTTTACAACTTTAAGTTCGTTTCGAGTAGATGGGAATCCCATCCCATTAGAATTCAATGTGATTTTTTAACAATCTCTATGTAATGTTCACTGAATCAAATGTTTTCTTTTCATTTTCCACTGTCCATACATTCCACACAGCATTCAAGCAGATTAATAAACGATTATGTTTTAATGTAGTAATTCAATTATTAATCATGTTGCTATGTACAACATACAATCATAACTGCATATGCTGTACAAGAATCATAATTGCATATGCTGCACAACATACAATCATAATTGCATATGCTGCACAACATACAATCATAACTCCATATGCTGCACAACATAAAATCATAACGGCATATGCGGCACAACATACAATCACCATTGCATATGCAGTTTCTCTTAAACATCTAAGATACGTGTCTTGCAATCAATCACAATTGCGTCCGTTTCTTTTTTAATTTAGTCGATTATAATTATTACACCCTCCATCCATCTTAAGATTGGTCAATGTTTCTTACCTTTTTGTTTTGTCAACTGAACTCAACTCGTTATGCTTTCCATAACCTTGTTTGAATGGAGTATCCGCTAGCTAGCTACAGTGTATTTTATAGTCTCCTTTTTCAATCACTCGATTAATTTGTGTAATGTGATTTTTCCATGTTTTTCCCATTCCCTCCTCTTATGATTTTGCAATCCTCTAAAAGACAGTTTCTAAACATTTGAACCAATTGCAGAGGCGTGTTCGTTCTTGTCCTAAAAATGAGAAGAAGAGTTTTGTTTCTTTCGTTTTTGTTAAATTCAATCTCTGATGGTACTTAATTTTGAAGGACTATTGCAAATCATTTCTGTTCTGATTAAGCAATAACTAAGAAGAAAACAAAACTTACATCTTTGTGCACGTTAATAAATCGATAAAAAAAATAATGTGGGACTTCGTTTTTATCTTGTTTGTTTATTAGGTTCATATCGTCTTTACAAACAAACCAACTTTAAAGGATTTAAGAAACATCAATGAAGTTATTCTTGTTGTATACAAGTACTAATATCAGACTAGTTATAAACATTCAGATTGATAAAACTTCTACAAAAATTGCACGAAAGCAGCCAAGAATTGATTGATTGTTATCTAGGAGAGCTTAGATAAGTTAAAACAATTTAAGTTAAAGAGTACTTGGTTTCAATTTAGTGCACAGGTACTTACATGCCTGAATTCTCTGCTGGCCTACGTAGCATGTACTGTATGTAAGCTGCAAGACTTCTATACTACAACTAACTTAACCTGTAAAAGAAAGTTACAATTTAATGATGGACTGTGAAAGATGATCTCAAGATAGTTGTTATGAAAATGACAGATGTGAATGTCAATAGAACACACAAATATGAAACAGCAAAATTTAAAAAAGTCGTAATAGGACCTCGATAATTACTTCTTCAACTAATATAATACCTGCCCGTACGATTGTTAGATGCGGATGCAGCACACGTTTGAATAAACAATAAAATATTAACTAAAAACAATCATCAATAAATTGCAGGGGCAAACAAATTTCTCAAATAAGTTGAAATCTTTACACAATTTTGATAATAAAACTAAACAATATACATAATATACAAATGTATATATATATATATATATATATATATATATATATATATATATATACTTATACAAACACACTGTCAGTATCTGTATAATTTTACTTGGAAATATTTTATTAAACTCATATGACAGAAGTATGTAAAACGTTTGAAACCAAGCGGGAAATCTTCCGCCGAAGCAGCCTGAATTGTTTCCTCAGAAGAAGTTTGAACTCCACATTTCCAACTGATGACCTCATGCGTGACCTGGTGTTCATTGCAACACCAGAGTTCAGCCATAGTCAGATGCGCATGGACGACCTTGTCACACGAGCAGATGACAATGATGGAATAATCTCTCGATTGCTTGAAAATTTCAACATTTAAATTACTTATAACATTGAAATAATATATGTTATTTTTAAAATAAATATTCAACAAATACAGTTTAAAAAGTGTTTTATTAAATAAAAAATGCTAATAGATTCTCTCTTAATCACTCATTATAATTCAAACCAATTGCCACAATCTAACAAGACCGTTAACAATATATATATATATATATATTATTATTATTATACAGGTTTTTTATATAGCGCTTTTTTACAAAATAAAAGTCACAAAAGCGCACTGCACAATTAAGTGGAAGAGAACAAATATGTCTTGAGCCATTCACGAAAGACACTAAAAGGCATCGTTGGATCCTTCAGAGCGGTGGGAAGGCTATTCCAGGCCACAGGACCAGCCACAGAAAAACTACGCCTGCCAATCGTCACAGTCTCCGTCTGAGGGACAAGTAGATCGCCGGCCGCCGCCGATCGAAGATGAGACCGACCAAAGAGTTGAGAGACCGGAACACATAGCTCCTGAAGATAGACAGGAGCCATGCCATGGAGGCACTTATAAACCATAGAGCATAGTTTGAAACAGATTCTCTGCGGAAAGGGAAGCCAATGAAGCCGCGTCCGCATCAGACCCGAAACGCTGGCCCAGCCAGGCAATCGCAGCACGAGACGGGCAGCAGCCCGAAGAACAGATTGAAGCCTGTTGATCTGGAACATATATAATTGACAAACTTTGTCCGTCTGTAACCTAACCACCATTTTAATAGAACCGCACCGAATTCAATGAAATTTAACTTTAACTTTATAAAACACAAATAAGAATTAATTTATTGTAAAAAAATATTTAAAACACATATATTTCATTAACTTTTATAACTCTTTGATTATTTGTTTATATCCGTCCTTATATCGACCTCACGCCTCCATTCAAACTTTAATTTGTGCATATTTCGAAACAATGTTAGTAGCTAAAGATATTGTTGATTATAATTTTTCTTTCTAAATTTTTTTAGTTTGAGGTAAAATTCCTATATAAAAGTTTGCTGTTATGATGTTTAAAGTTATTTTTTGTTCTTTAAGTACCATATAACTGATTTAGAGAACATATAAATAAGTTCATTTTGATTGCTTGATTAAACAGTTGAATCATTTCAATAAGCGTTGCACTAATCTAACAGCAGGATTAAATATTGAGCAGAGAGCTGCTTTTGATGAACTAATAACTGCTATGCAAAATGAAGATTTTTCTGAAAGTTGTTTTTTCTTGAAGGTGGTGGTAGTGGGAAAACATGTGTCTTCAAAACCTTATTGAGTTCAATGCATAATGTTGAGGAAATCGCATTACCATTGGCATCTACGGGAATTGCTGCAAATTTACTACCAGGTGGAAGAACTTATTATTCTCAGTTCAAATTACCTGTACAATTGTTAGATACTTCAACATCTTCAATGCGATTAAATACTTTAGATGCGGATGTTATAAGAAATTATAATCTAGGATGAGTTTTCGATAGCACCCAGCACAGCATTGAAAACTACAGTTAAGCTTACAGATAAGCTATTTAAAAAGATAATGAAAAGTTTGAAACTATTCGATGGAAAAACATTTCTTATTGGTGGAGATTTTTGTCAAACACTACTGTAGTACCTCATGGCACCAGAGCTGCAACTGTCGAAGCAAGCCTAAAGTTTAATGAACATTGGAAGAGGTTTAAAGTTTTGAAACTTAAAAATTATGTCCGTTCTATAGATCCTGACTTTAGTCAATGGTTAGCTAAATAAGTAATGGCACCTTAAATAACAATTATGGGTTTCCTGATGATATAATAGAAATTCTTCAAAATATGATATGCACAAATTCTTTAATTTGATGCAAATGATGAAGACATGCAAAATTACCCAATTGAGTTCCTCAGACCTCAATGAACAAGCACCATCTGGAATGCCACTACATAAACTTTAATTAGAAATTGCTTACCTAATACTGTTATTAAAAAATCCTAATTCTATACGAGGACTTTGCAATGGAGCTCAATTAATGGTTAGATATTTAAATATTGCAGAAATTTTAAATGAGGCAGGTAAGAAAGAAATTGTGTTTATTCCTAATATAGGTTTAGCTCAACGAATCCAGAACTTCCCTTCGTTCTCCAGTTAAGCTAGCATTTGCATTAACAATAAATAAATTTCAAGAACAAACATTAGACATGGTAGGCATTTATTCACCAGAGCCTGTGTTTAGTCTCGAGTATGTCGCGATTGCAGTGTTAAAATAAAAAATTCTAAAGGAATGGATCTAGGACATCTAATCAAAGGATCTGATGTTATTTCTACAAAAATGTTGTTTATAAAGAGATATTCACTTTGTAATTAATAAAAAATTATTTTTAGATTATTTTTATGGGGATTGTTATTTTGTGGTTGATAATAAAACTAATTTTTGAGTTAAATATTTTTGTGTTTTTCTTTTTAGGCCTGTCGTCCGACAGGCTTTGAAACTAGTATATAATAATAATATAAAAATTAAATAATTTTTAACCCTTCAATTCCAGATGGAGGATTGAAATTTTTCAACTTCTGTTGCATTCTACTTGTTTTCATATCAGTATTTTTTTTCTTCACATTCGATTCTTTCATCGACTTCGGTGCTGCCAACTTCAACGAGTTAATACTCAGCTTGCTCAGCGATTTCAAGTTTAAGTTTGTTTTCGTCTTCACACAATTGGACCTGCATGGTTATGATGATGATGGTTGTAATAATAATTTACAAATAAAGTTCATAATAACAAATTATTTTAATATATTCACTAGCAATTCTTTTGAACACATCTAAGTTGCATGGTCCAGGCTGATGGAGTTAGACCATCATACGTCATCCTATGCGTGTCGTAAAACATATAAGTTTTATATAATCAGCCCCAGATTAGCAAGAAAATGCAGTTTAAGAAAAATACATGACATAAATGTCATTACAACGGCTGTAGTTAATCTACAAGGGTTAATCAGAAAATGAAATGACTACCTGGCATCTTTCTCTTTGAAGAATCTTTTCATTTTAATCGAGTTCAATCTATCACCTTGAAATGCATCGGACTGTAAAGAGAAAATTTTATTTAAAAAATGTAATAATATTGTTAAGAGAGCACTGATAAAATATAATAAAATAGATATTACAAAATTTATATAAAAAACATTAATGTAATTATGGAAATAAATATTCATTATTATCAATCACACACTGTCCCCTATGTAAATAAATAAATATTACCTTGTGCTTGGTGAGATTTTCTGAAGAAGCATCATATTGCCATGTCTTTGTTCTGCAGCTTCGTAGGAAATGCGAGTGAGTTTTAGGAGAGGCTCCACTTTTTTGCAAGGTGTTCACATCCGAAGTTGCTAGAATTTTCTTGCTGGATTCTCCCACGTTAGCAGACGGGTGTGAGAGATTTGTAGCTGGTTCGATCCGTGTTACTTGCTCCGTATCAGTGGCAGAAGAACAAACAGGAGATTCTTTGGCATCAATCATTTCAATGGACGAATTTTGTTCTTTGGGGTTTTCTAAACTGTTTCGTGACTTAAAAAGAAATTTCTTCTCCATCCTTTGAAAAAAATACTAAAATAATAATTACTAAAATAATAATTACCTGGAATAATTAATACTAACTGATTATCACGTATGCTCATCAGCTTGAAATGTAGATATATAATAAGTATTACTGTTAATTTAATTATAATTAGAAAATATCATCTGCAATATAGAAGAAAAACCTGGAAAATGGTAACTGCCCCCTGATTATAAACTACAATATATTTTAGCTAAAAACAATACATATGAGCAGGCTTGCGGAGCCGCCATTTTTTTCCACGGCTCGGCTCCGGCTCCCGAAAATTTGACCGCTCCGGCTCTGCTCCCTATAAAGGGGGTGTCACACGAGACAAACTTGAGATTTAGCATACGCCTTATCAAGACAAGTCTTGCTCAAGGCGAGAGAGGGAGAGTACTTGCAAAGGCAGCCATTTATAGGCGCCTACCCCTTTAGCAAATGCGAGTGAACTCCTTGCTTAAGGGAGTTACGCTGGTGACGCCGGCGAGGTTTGAACTGCCGACCTAGCGATCGACAGGCGAACGCTCTACCGCTCTGCCACCAGCGCCTCTACTGCCACCAGCGCCTCTAAACTTGCGCAAACTTTTCACTGAAACATTTTTAACTGTTTATACTTACACTTTATTAGTTTATCTACTCTACTTATATGACAATCGTTAAATATTAAAACCGACCATTTTGTTTTTAGTCGATTTTAAATGTATACGAAAGGGTACGTTTTGTTTTTTGGCACAGCAAAAAATTTAATTTTAAATGCTTGATAAAATTATTCACAGAGTTAAAATATTTTTACTATAAAGTTAAAATAATATGCAATTTAAAAAATTGTAATTATTTTATAAGAATATAAACACTCATCAAACGAAAGCAAATCTTGAAGCGCATCTCGAGTGTGTATTTGGAACATAATTGTATTAATTTTTAATGCAGTTTTAAAAATTTTGAATAAAATAAAAAAAAGTCCAAAAATAACAATGTAACCAAAAACAGAGTTTGGCGGGTAAACAAACTAAAACGAAAACAATTCATTAAAGATTTCTTGTGGTGATGTGCGTGCGCGCGCGCTATCATGCGATTGAAGGCTGTTGCTGTTGTGACGTTTGTAAAATATTAAAACATTTCAAATTTGAGGAAGATAAACAATCAAATAATTTTAGAATTTCAAAGCTTTTCATCTTGAAAAAATTCTGCTCATATAAAAAAATTTTGGGAGCCGGAGCCGCCAGATATTTTCGGCTCTGGGTCCGGCTCTGGCTACCACAAAAATTAGCGGCTCCACGGCTCCGGCTCGGCTCCGCAAGCCTGCTTATGAGAGTAGAGATTTAGAAAAAGATATTACAAAGTCCTCATAGTATAGCAATGGGACTTCCGTGCATTTTAGGCTAAAACATTAAATGCCTAGCTTTCCTTGATTTTATTAAATTACAAAAAAATACGATTAAAAAAGTAATTAAATAATGTTAACGATTAAAAGGAACTGTAATTTTTTTTAAATATATCTTGGCGTCCAAACATTGTTTACATTGGGCTATATGCAAGCTAAGTCTCAAATAACCTTTTAAACAGTTGTTTTCGGATTTTATTTTAATTGTAACCGTTTTCTAATTTAATTACCTAATATTACCGTTATTTTAAATTCATTATTAATTGAATTAAACAGTAGCTAAGAGGGAAATATATTTTTCGTAAATGAAAATTTTGGAAAAGTCTACCTACTAAATAAATAATCACAGCTGAGAAAAATAAAAAAATTTGCTTCTGGAATAACTTTTTAGCACAAATATAATGCAAAAAACCCGAACTCTCTACCTTGTCTAGCCAGCCAGCCAGCCAGGCAAAGTGTTTTATTAAGCTGCCTTTTCAGAAACAAGTTTCCAAAAATGCACTAAACACTAACAAACTTAATTTGACATTTAGTAGTGAGTATTTGGTTAATGCTAAACAAGACAATAAAAACAGCAGAAATTTATTTTTTTAAATGACCTTTCCAAGAAGTTCTGTTGAGGTCCGATGATTGACCCGGGTCGTGCAATTCTAACCCATGCAATCGTTTCCTTGGCTGTCATCTTGAACTTCTTCATCATATAACATCCGATCAAAGTTCCCGTACGTCCCAAGCCAGCTGTTTTGTTTCAAATGTTTTATGGCTTTTTTTTATCATTTTCATATTGTATCATAAATATATAAAACTACGACAAGACAATTCTAATAACAAGCTCTTGAAAAAATCTCTGGAAGCTTTTTTATGTACTAATCGTGCTTTATTTCCTAATAAAGTTAAACTTATTAATTTTCATAAGTTTTTAATTATGTTTAATTAATGTCTAAATAATTTAACATTCGACTCTGATGTTAAAGAACTTAGTAGCTACTCTAACTCAACCTACTCATGAAATATCACAGGCTCACTCACTCACTAGATCGCTCATGAATGGTCACAAAACTTAACAACATTAAGCATCCAATCCACACATACACAGGAGGTCCAACAATCTAACTACACGGTTAACAGAATGTTATTTTCTCTTTTTGAATAATTTGTCACGGTTAGCTAGCACCTATGCTTCTAAAGCACCAAACAAGATCTATTTATAGAACAAATAAGCAAACCTTTACAGTGAACGGCAACTCCCACATTTTCCTTGACGGCATCATCACAAATCTTAATGAACTTATCAACGATGGCTCGTGACGGCACCGATCCATCGGGAAAGAAAAGCTCAAAGTGTCGAATGCCGGCCTTCGTGAATGCGTTTGATTCGTACATCGTCTCGTTCAGGCGTATCACTGCACCGACTTTGTGCTCTCTGAAGTACTCTACGTACAGCTCTGGTCCATGTACCATGGAGCCTTGAAATAATAACAAAAGTTATTCAAAATATTAGTCAACCTTTGAAAAAACTGAACAAAAATGAAAAGAACAAAAATTAACCACTCATTATTAAACTCAGTTTTATAACATTCACAATCCTTCCAGCCGATTTAATATATTTCTAATCACTATATATAAAAATGACTGTCTTTAATTCTCTAAGAAGAGAAAAAGATAGGGGAGGTTTCAAAAACTTTGCCTTACAATTTTTTATGGTTAAAAAACCTCTTTTAGGTGAATTGTAAAAACTTCGTTTATTAAAAATCCTCTATCATTTCTGAATCGGAAGGAAATATTTTTTTGAAACTCATTTTTATATAGGAAAAACCAATGAATATAGTTTTCTAAATACTATAAATGTGAGGAATAAAAATACAAGAAAGTTTTGAATTAAAAATGAAAAAGTAACTGTAAAAAACAGAGTTTATCAACAAAATAAATTCGAATTTTTCATACAAATAAATTTCTTTAAAATTTCTTTATATTCTCTTCACAGAGCAGAAATTTTTATAAGAATGAATAGCAATGTAGCAAATAATTTAGAATAAATTTTTTCTAGAAAGTCAGCAGGAATTATGACCAATTTGAGCTGTCCAATAAATCTTAAAATTTAATAGAAAGCATTGTATTTTACGACAAATATACACACAAAGTTAGTATAATAAAGGATATAAAAAACAATTAAATACAAAATACAATTTCAATGCCACAAACAACAATTTATTAGATATCCATCAAAACTGCTTGGAGATAACAATTATACCATAATATGAGCCAATAATGTGGTAAGTTAACAAAAAATTAACTGATATTTGATTAACCTTTTTGTTTTGAAGGATTTGAATGAGGACTGCAGAAAGCAAGAATTTGATTTGGGATGATCCAGTTGAAATCACCATTGTCAACTTTCTATTTATACAATAATATATTAAATAAATTCAGATAATTGGTAACTAAAAGCAATTTATTTTCATAAAGTTAAACTCAATATAGTACCAATTAACTGCCTTACTGTTCCAATTAAATGAATTAATGTTCCAAATATTGCATTAATGTTCCAATTAAATGCATTAATATTCAATTAAATGCAATAATGTTCTAATTAAATGAATTAATGCTCCAATTAAGAGCATTAATGTTCCAATTAATAGCATTAACGTTCCAATCAAATGCATTAATGTTCCAATTAAATGCATTGATGTTCTAATTAAATGCATTATTGTTCCAATTAAATGTTCTGATTAAACACATTATTGTTTCAAATAAGTCCATTAATAAGATATAAAATTCAAATTTGCAACCTCAAAGTGTTCGTATTCGAGAACATCAAAATCTTTCATGCTGAAGAATTCATGTTCAAGGCCCTGTTAATATTTGTTTACTCAAAATTCATCAACAACATCTTCATTTAAATATAAAGCAGCCAAATAATATGAAATTTAGAATTATTTATAAAATGTTGATATAGAAAAAACTAATATATATAAATTCAACAGCCAAAACATATATAAAGCAATCATCACATGACCAATTGTAATGCTAAACCCAAAAACTGATCTTTTAAAATTCCATTTAAAAAAATTATTATTTAAAGAAATGCAAGAAAATAAACCTTTTTAAATCCTTTTAAGCAGCTAAGAAGGGAGAGACCATAATCATAAGTCTTGAACGATGCATCCCTTTTTAAAAATCAATTTACTTATTGATAATAAAGATATAATACAAATTTAAAAAAACTTATATTGAAATATTAAAGCATTTGCATTTTTAAATGAAATCATAATTCAACTTAATTATAATAACATTACCTAAATGTTTACAATAAAATATAAAAAAAAAGAATGAAACTACAGATTCTATCAATAAAAAAACTAAAATAAAATAAACAATTCCAAAAAAACAAAACAAACTTGAATGAAATAAACGGTTCTCCACATTCCAAGACCTCGCATGCCTCGTCCGGTTTCATGTTCAAATTCATCAACTTTACAAACGATTAAACATTTTCCTTAATTTCTACCAGCGACTCTCATATTTTTGACCTTTCTAAGAACGATAGATGTAGTCAATATTTTAAAAGTGAAATAATAAAAAAACCACAGAACTGTATTAAAGAAAGAAAGGAAATGATATGCAGTACAAGTCCTCTAAAGTGACAACCTCAAGAGCAATGGACGCTTCAGTTCGACACAAAATTTCTTAAAACTGTGTATGGTCTATTGGGGCTTGCCCCTGAGGAATGGAGAGACCCGTGGAGCAAACACTTTTGCTCTTATCGAGGGTGTCTGCCTTTTAGGACTTTTACTGCACTTTACAAGTTGTTAATTAGATAGAATAAAAATTTGAATATTTCAGTACGTTTTAAAGTTTAATTTAAAAATGTATTTGTTTACATCTACATTAACTTATATGAAAATTACAAAATTCTAACCATGAAAGTTCCCATGAGAAATGCTGCATTAACTCTCTTCTGATCTCCATCAATCCCAGTTACAATTGTGTAAAAAATTAGTTTTCTGTTCATCAGAGATTTCATCTGCAATCATAACAAGATGATTAAGCAACACAAATGTCTATTAAAGTTGTTGATTTAAATTTGGTTTCACTTTCAATTCAATAAATTAATTTCAGTTTCAGTCATTGATGTTTAAATTAAGCTTCTGCGTCCCGTTATTTTTTTGGAACGATACGATACGATACGATTTCCGAAATTTGCCTCGAATCAAACGATACGATACGAGACGCCTCGAACAATAACGATACGATACGATATCGGGATCTCGACTGAAGTGGAAATTTTGTCTCGAATGAAACGAGATAACATAGAATGATGAACTATACACGACAGACAATATTAATAACTTAACTACATTAAAGGAATTCATTGAAAAAAAAATATAAATATTAACAAATTTCAAAATGTAAAAAAATTTACCAAATTTAATTTTTTTTTACAACTTGAAATAAGTTTCATTTGTTTAGTTTCGGTACATCTATTTTTCTAAATTTAGATTCTAAATAAAACGCTACCGCCGATAGTAATTATTTATTTACTTTATTTAGTACGCATTATACGGTAGTTTATCAATTTAATTAAATGATTTTACTTGCCGATGAAAAAAAAAATTAAAATTATTTTTTCAAGTAATTGAAAAGTAGAAAACCTTCTAGCACACCAAAAGAACGACATTTTTAGGCAATAGTGAAATCAATAGTGAAAGTGGAAAAACCAATGGAGATAGAAATAGATTGCAGATTACTGAGATTGAGATTACTAGATTACTAAGATTAAATTAAAATGATACTGTTTCCCGCAGTCTTTGCATCTGGCAAGATTTACTTCTACATCCTTGTCATTGACTTTATGCGTGACCGTCTCTTCCTCAAAGTATTCCCAGATTTGACCCCGGTGACGCGGCATGATAATGATGACAAACACGAGAAAGTGCCTCTATGCAAGAATTAAGAAAGTGAAAAAAAACCCAGTCTGTTTATTTATAGGCGATGGCGAATGCAGTTAGCAATAGCAAGAAAGAAGCTGAGAAAGTTTCGAATTCCAGCTGCAGACGATACGGGCTACGGCACTGTTGTGCACACTACAGGTGGCACACACATACTCACACACAACCAAGAATATCATCGAGATTATAAAGATATATCTTAGATGAGCTACTATTACGGTCAATTACGGATATCGAAACACTAAAATAATCATTCCAATTCTATGTAACAAATTTGAAAAAATAAGTTTATGAAACAGACTAAACCAAAACATAAACATAGAATGATCATTACTATTACATTACTCATTATTCTCATTAATAATAATAATCATCGATGTCAGCGAGTACGATTGCCTTGTAGGGCTTGTAGCATCAGTAGTATGCAGAGCTCGACTAGCAGCCTAAGAGGAGCGTGGCTTTTTTGCTGCCGGTTCCCAGACTAAAAATAGTAAATAATGGGGCTACAGGCTGTCTGGAAAACCGAATTTAAAGTGGGGATGATAATAGTTATAAACTTCTGTCAATAGGTAGATTAATTAATCAATGTTGATAAATCAATTGCAAATATTCACAGTTGTGACAATCGTTAATTAAATATGTATGACTTTCGTTATTTATTGGAAAATATTTTTTAAAAATCTCGATATTTTTTCGGGATTTTTTTCGGGAATGAAATTTTAAGTATCGCTAATTATATCGATACGAGACTTCTTCCGCAGGCTGTATCGTTTCAATGGCGATACGGGATCTCCCGTATCGTTTTGAAATCTCGATTGAATTCGAGATAACGATATCGGGACGCAGATGCTTAGTTTAAATGCTTAAAACTTGCTCTATATAACAACTCAATACAATGACTATTACTTGTTGATTGGTAAGTTTAATAAAAACAGTTATTCTGACCTTAACCTAACAAATGTGCATCAATTTGAAAGTTTTAGTTGATTCAGTATAATTTCTAATTAGGCCAAATTGAAAAAACTAACGTATTAATATTAATACCAATGTACTAATTAATATTAATTAATATTAATGTGCACAGTGGCGGATCTAGACTTCTTTGGCGAATTTTTCTTATAAATTTGGTCAACTTGAACTTTTTCTCCCTTATTCCTAGTTTTAAACAACATTGCCTCTATTAATATTATTATAAATTGTTTTTAGTATCTCAAAAAAGTAAATTTTGAAATCAATGGGGGGCATGTCGTCCAACCCCCTATATCTGCTACTGAATGTACTTATTCATAATAATGTACTAATATTTATATTACTGTACTAATATTAATACTAATTTACTAGCATTTATACTAATGTACTAATATTAATACTAATGTACTAATTATTACTAATTTTTTTAATATTAATAATAATGTACCAATATTAAACTAATACTAATGTTTATTTCCAGCTTTCTGTTCTTCTGTTTTTTCCCGCCTGATCTTTCAGTCCCAACAAGTAGCTAACTCGACTCATAATATAAAACTTCACGGGAGAAAAACTCGCCACCGTAATTTCCAACAACTTTGGAAAAACCAGAGACAGACGTAGCCCTATCATTATCATCACACAAACTCACAATCGTAACAGACTTAAATGTTCACCTTAGTGCCTGAACTTGGAATGAAACATGTGAATATTTTATATATGTAATGATATTACATATCAGTACAAAGGTACTTTATATTGACTATTAGAATAATTACAACATTTTCACATTTAATATTTTAATATTGTCCCAGGTGGATGGCCTTGGCCACTCTGGCCACCCCCTGATAAGAAGGCAGCCAATATTCGAACCTCACAGCAGAATGTCTTTAATGTCTTTAACTCTAGGCATCAGCAAATTTTGCCAGGATAAATGTGCCTTTACAACTCATACTCATGTAATTAATAGACCTTGACTGCACTCTTCCTAGTAAAAGGCTGCCACCAGCCAAAAAAGTTTTCTTCCATCCTATCTTGTTCGTGGCTCAAAGTTCTTATGGTTGATGACTTTATCAAGTTAAATTGTCAAGACAATATTTCAGGAAAAATAGCTACGTTCTATTTGATGGCACCATTAAAAGTTCTATCACAAGTACTTGGCATCAAGTTAAATAATAAATGAAATATTAGTAATCTATTTACCTTTAATTTTCTTGAAAGAATGTGATTAAACCTGTAGATGCAGCCAAGGTTCAACGGTCCAAAGTCTTCATTAAAACTTTAAAAATATAATTAAAACCATTTCTAATTAACTGATTAAATATTAATAATTTTTAACTAATATAAATAAAGTTATATAACAAATCATTCATATAATTTAATTACTTTAAATCATTGTTTTGGCCAGAAGCAATGCATATGATGAAACCTTTCCATTTTTAAATTAACACTTTCCTTTTTTAAAACCAAATGCAAATTAACAAAAAACGAAGTAAAGTAAAATTCCTAATAGGCTAAACACCCAAGTAGGTATTGCAGTACAAGGACAACCCAACTGCAAATCCTGCACCTTATTACCATATTTGTACACATATAACACCATGCAACTATGAAGAGCTGGTAGAAAAAAGATTTGGCTTTATAAATAAA
The DNA here is from genome assembly GCA_963978895.1 of Erpobdella octoculata. Taxonomy (NCBI): domain Eukaryota; kingdom Metazoa; phylum Annelida; class Clitellata; order Hirudinida; family Erpobdellidae; genus Erpobdella; species Erpobdella octoculata. Next base: position 40,243,529 of record OZ022239.1, read on the forward strand.
CTAGCGGAGTACCCGGCGTCACCCGGGGTTTTTAGAGGTTTTTCTAAAGTTTTTCTTTCTCGGTCCCATTGCCTTCCCCGCTCGCTTTCCCATTCCCGCTTGCTCTCCCGTTCTCTGTTGCTTTCCCGCTTCCTTGCCCGTTCCCAGCTGCTTTCACGCCCACTCTTTTGCTCCCAGTTGCTCTTCCGTTCCTTCTCCAGTTTTGTTTCCGCTCGCTCTCCAGCTCATTTTGTGACCAATCTCAATTTTTTTTACAAAAACCTTCCTCTATTGACTATCAAGGTTGTGTGAAAACTTCATTACGATAGGATGAATAGTGTAGCAATGCATAAAGGACATACATACACACAGACAGTCATTATATATATTATAAAATTGGATTGGCAAAATGCATTTAATATATTGTTGAAAATACAATTTATATATTTAAATTTCCTGACTTATAGAGCCTTATCTTTTTATATTACCTTTCCAGGCACGTAAAAGTGCTCATTATATGCATAAAAATAAATAACATATCTCCAGCCACAAAGCCACCCCCACTTTTTCCAAAGCATAATAATCTGAACTTCAAAAAAATGCATCACATGGCTAAAAAGCTGCTTGAGAGTAGCAAATCAAGTGAGTGTACCATTTCTTCAACCACTAATTGAAATTAAATAAAAATTACAATATTCTAAGGCTTAATCAAACTTGGGCATAATTAATTGAGCATAAATTCATCAGAAAACCACACAAAAATCTAACTTATTATACATCAACTTCTTGTCAGTGCTGAAGAAATGAAAATCGTTGTTAGATTTGAATGAGTGGTTGGAACACTGGGAGAGACAGAGAAAATACAGTCGATCTAAAAATTTTAAAAATATTTTATATTTATATAGATATATGTATATATACTCTATAATGACACTGAATGTAAACTAAAAACATCTGGAAACAGTTTTTTAGTTTCATAATTTATATTTATATAAAGAAAAACAACCTTCTATAATTGGCACTCCAGTGTGGATCTCACTGGAAAAACCTGAGCTTGTAACCATGTTTACTGTTTAGTAAACACTAAACTACTTACTAAACAGTGTATTTACTATTTACTTGCTATGATTTACTAATTTACTTCAATGATTCTAACACTCTAAGAGTTATTATCGTAAGTCTTAATTATTAATGCGTGTAAAGGCGTAATAACTGTACTGACTGTATTCAGTAATAATAAATAATAGTAATTAATAGATTTTTTTCGTAATATAGGCGTAATAACTGTACTGACTGTATTCAGTAATAATAAATAATAGTAATTAATAGATTTTTTTAGCCTAAGAATTTTAGGTCCCTTTTCTTTCCGACTCGCATTGACGTGTCCCGAAAACATTTGAGTCAAGACAGTAAATTAATATTATTTACTCTTTCTATAAACAAAAAATAATTAAAACAAATAAAAGCAAGCATTTACAACTTATTTCCAAAACAACTACAATCGAATTCAAATTTAAAGTGGAGACTATCACGTGACCAGCAACCGAGCTGCTGAAAATGATAGTCTCTTAGGACATCCATTTAAGTATTTATTTTACAATTTTACAATTCAAACTAATTTATTTTTTAAATAAACTTGTATTTAGTTTATTTTAAAATTTCTAATCTAAGGGTGATGGTGTTGCGATAAAGCGTTCAACTTGTCCTAAATTTAAGGACGGCGGTTCAAACCAGAGTTGTCTATGGGTCAAATTTTCAGGGCCCATCTCAACCCGACCAGGGCCGTAGCCAGAGACAAAAATCTACCGAGGACATAGCCAATCTATTGTTATAGGCGCAAGGAGACGGGGGGGCCGGGGGGAAAATGCCCCCCCCCATTTTTTGTCTCTCAATTTTTCGGGCAAGTGGAGGCTTTTCAATGTTGATAAAATAACGCATTTGCTGCTTTTCGCAAGCGAATAAATTATTAAACTCTTATTCTCGTTGAATTTCTAGATTGAATCAAATGAAAGTGACTCAGCAGAGCTTATGAATTAAAATCACACACCGTGACATGCCAATTTTTTGGGCAAGCAGATGTCTCTCAATCTTGAAAAAATAACGCTGAATAATATAAAAGTGACTATGCGTAGCTTATGAAATTAAATTACACAACTTGACATGAGCAATTTTTCGGGCAAGCGGATGCCTCTCAACCTTGAAAAAATAACGCATTAAAGAATGCATGTCAAACAGCCACTTAACTTTTAAGGAGGCACAAAAGCCACGGACAAAAAAGCCATCTCGGCGACAACAGGCACTGGTGGACGAAAGAAATGGTGGTGATCAACAGTTTCACTCTGGGCAAAACTATTACCGTGTTTAAGCTTATTACTCAAGTCTGGATATGGTCACTACTGAACTGAAATCACGTTTCGAAACAAGTAAAGATAAAAAATAATTTTTTTTTTAAAGCGTCTATTTTGCCTCTTTATCTAAGTCAACGAATTGAATCTTAAACAACCGTTACGCTAAATCCTGTACTTTTTATTTAATTTGTTATTATTATTTTGTTTATTATAGCAACACTAACTTTCATATAAAATCGATTTTGATTAATTTTAATTGATTTAAGATAGGCAGTCGCACAGTTAAAAATCGCATGAAGGCGTGCAAGGCGTGCAAGTTTGAGTTGAGCCGTTTATATCTCGATAATTCAGGCGTCTATATAGTCTTTGGTTACATCAGGAAACTCGTAAAAAATGCGGGCAGCAAGTATTTTTATCGCACTTCAGTTCTGCGTACCTCATTAATTATTCATTTTAGTCGCACGCGATTGATTGAAGGCTCTGGAATTTCCACAGCCTCTGGCTGTGCTAATTATTCAAACGAAATGTTTATTTTCGATAACATTTTATCCGGTGGTTAATGGGAACTCGAAATGTTGTGTATCGAATTTAATTTAATAAAAATTTTATCAACCGCATTTATTAATATTTGCAAAACTGCTCTACTTTTTGAAAAAAGCTCAATGCTAATAAATGTAAAGATTTTGGCCCAGCAACTTCAGTCTGTCTAAAACAAAAATTAATTACTAAAACAATTAATGACTTTTTCATTACAATATGTATGTTTTGTTGAAATACATCTTTTACAGAACTAATGTAGCTTTTCTCGGCAGTTTAGATTGCACAAAGTAATCGAGCAACATGTCAGCCATATTTACATTGCAAATTGCTGTATGAAAACATTGGAACAAACTTTATCATTGATTTTTTTTATTTATCCTCTATCCATCAACCAAAATGAGTTTTAAGACATGTATAAACTGAGAAACTAGAGCAAGTAAAAACAAATTATACACACAACAATACAGTAATACTCCAAAATGAGAAAAAATAAGGAAAAATTATTGCAATTTGAAACATATTAATTTATAAAACACACAAAAACTATACAGCAATTAAAAAAAATAAACAGCAATACAAAAATTCTTGAAAAATATAAAGAAGATAAATTAATAAAACAAATAAAAATATACACACAAAAACTTAAAAACAGCAATACTACCATGTGAAAAACAATAAAGTGAAATTATTGCACATTGACAATTCAAAGCATATAAGTTTACAAAGTGAATTAAATTAAACACACAACAAACAATACAGTAATACTCCAAAATGAGAACAAATAAGGAACAATTATTGCAATTTGAAACATATGAATTTAAAAAATAAATAACAATCGATACACACACAAACTATACAGCAGTTAAAAAAATAAACAGGAATACAATCATGTCTGTAAGAATGTTGAAAGTTTATGAAGTGGCGTGCTTCACTTTTAAGTTGGTTAAAGAGATGTCTGTTTTGAAGGTGTTGTGTTTACATGATAATAGAATAACTGGCAACTTCTTTGGAATATGAGGATCCTTCGACCTAAAAATTCAAAATCAGCACAAGTCAAAGTTTAAAAAAGTCAGTAGTTTACTTTAAGTCTAATTTAACTGATGTATTGCAAAATTCACCTGCATTTTTGATTCACTTTGCTGCCATTTGCATTTATTCTAATGAATTGTGAACGTCTTAGTTTTAGCATTACTTCTGCTTTACAGTTTGTATTTTTTTACCTCCATATCTGCTTTTATGTTGACAGTGATAAACTTTCTGCAACATTTCAGTAAATTGATTTTTTTAAATGCAGAAACTAGTTTAAGGTATAATGTAATTATGAATAAAAATCATATCTTAACTAAGAGATCAACCCTAAATCATCGTATTTGCCAAAGCAACTTTTTCACCTTGAAAAGAATTTTCTGTCCAACATCAGGAAAAGTTCTCGATACTCGCAAGGTGATCAAGGACAAATTTTCATATTCTTCCAGCCATTCTACTGTTTGCTGCTCTGTGCTAATATCTGCATGCATTACCACCTCCAACCCATTACCAGTGTCAATACATGAGTCGAGTCTAAGACTAAGAGGTATTTAGTATTTCACACCCCTTGGTAAAATGTCCTATCAAAAGCAAAGTATACAACATTGTTGATTAAAATTATCACCTGCAACTTTAAAATGCATGCTTCGTCAATTGAACTGTTACAAAAACAACAAGCTTTCACATTCGTGTCAAACTCATCTCCATTCATTGCGGCCATTTCAAATTACTATTGTTTAGCTAAGACAGCAACTTTCTATTGTTCTTGTTAGGACAGCGACTTTTGTTAAAAATAGATCACTCGCAGCATGATTCAACTGGATGGAAATTCCAGAGCCGCCAACCAATCGCACGCGACAAAAAATGAATAATTAATGAGGTACGCAGAACTGAAGTGCGATAAAAATACTTGCATGCGGGCATTCAACGAGGCCACGCCTACTTATCCTATATTTGATAATCATAGACAAGCAAACCAATGCAGTGGCTTCTATCCTTATACAGCCGGGCGCAGCTTCGCCCGGCAAAAAACAGGGGGGGAAGAAAAAAATAAAAAGGGGGTAAGGGAAAAAGTTTAAAAATCCATTCATTTCGAAATTTCGATTGAACCTAAAGAATATATCTAAACGACGTGAGAGTCGTGAGACGTCGTGTGGCTTCTCAACGTTGACTCGAGATTCGTTAATTAACATTTAATGTCCATCTTATCTTTCATATAGCTCATCTAATACGCTTCACGATGTAGCCGCAACCGAATGGACATGGAACATAATTTATGCTGAAGCCCATGAATGCTGATAAGTTCTACGACTGATGACGGCTATATAAAATAAACTTGACTCTTTTTGACTCCTTCTTGTTCACAATTTGTTTACTTTGTTAAAGAAAAGAGTATGCCGCGAGAAAAATCCAAGTTTAAGTTACGTTGTTCCGAGTTAGCCTGCGGGAACCTGGTTCGATCTGATAAATGGATGGAGCATTGTCAAAAGCGTCACGCTTTCAAATGTACTAGGTTAGCTTACCTTATCATTGTAAAAGAAATAATTTGGAAAAATTGAGACGGATTTTTAAACATCAACACATATTTTTGTGGTTTTGCGCAGGGACGTAAATTGGGGGGGGCAGGGGGGGGGCATTTGCCCCCCCCTGATTTTTAAAATTTGAATTTTTTTACATAGAGTTTACTAAATATTTATTTAATTTTAACTTTACTTAACCTAGTGATGATGCAATGCAAATTGGAATCCTTCTGGCGTGTATAGACAATTCGCCCCCCTTGATTTCCAAAATTAAAATTTTTTTTTAGTTAGAGTTTACTATATAATATGTTAATTTTAACTTTACTTAACCTCGTGATGATTCAATGCGTATTGGAGACAATTTTATATCTTAGCTCGATGCTAGATTTACCAATAACTGCAGAGTAATAATTTGTGTATCAGTGTTGGTCCAAAGATTAGCTGTTTTCTGTGCCAAAATTCAGCGAACTCGTGGAATTTTACCCTATTAGTGGTATTGATACAATGTTGATTCCCTCACAGTTGTCTACATCAAAGTTATTATTTATTGCACAAAAATAAAACAAAATTATACCCACCCCATTTTGGACATCTTTTTTACAAACTTTTATTTAAATTACAATCTCTGTTTGTGTGTGTGTGTCTTTCTCTGTACGCAAATGTTGCAAGTAAAATTTAACCAGCATTTTGACTAGCTAGGAAGTTGAAACTTTCAGCATAGCTTTATATTTGATGAAAATACATGATTAAATTTAAAAAAAACTTTGAACATCTTTTGCATTTCTAAATTGAATGTATTTAAAATCAAATTTTGTGTTGAAAAACTTGTTTTTCCTTTACTTGTTTTACTGCAATATGATTAAATTATTCATCCCCCTTATACCCAGTGGCGCGTGGAGAATCCAGAATTTTCTGGTGGGGAATTCACTTCAAATTTTTTTTTATATTCTCTTCCAAAAAGCTGATAACCGGTAAGGGGTAGTCGTAAGTATTTATAAAAAAAATTTTCAAAGACTTTTAATTTCTCCTCCCAAAAAAGCTGCGGTCGTTTTCCAAAAATAAGGTATTATACCCAAAAAATTTCAATTGATACTCTGATGGGGGATGCATTTCCACATCCCTCTCTGTTTGTACCTACGTATTTATATAAATGTAAAAGGTAATGTGTGTGTGAGAGCATTCGTATATCACATCCAGCCGCAGGAGCAATTTTAACAACATTTGGCATGCAGGTAACTTCATTGATGAGAAAATTTTGAAAAATTACAAAAAAATCTGTTATTTCTTTGACGTTTCATTGGCAAAAACGAGACAAAACTAAGCACAAAAAAACCCGGACAACACCGGGTAACCCTGTCAGTAAGCTATATAATGGCGGGAAAATTTTGCCCCCCCCTGGAAAATGCTGAATTTACGTCCCTGGTTTTGCGATTTCTGCGCCAACTTACAGGGTTAAGAAAAGTTTTAGCATTTACACAAACATATATACATACATACACACAGCCGTATTGAATGTAGGACATTTTCCACCTCGGAAATTCCATTAAAACTATTTTTACCAATGCTTTTATTAACTCGTCGGCTCTGTTTCTCTGTCTGTTTCTCTGTCTGTTTCTCTGTCTGTTTCTCTGTCTGTTTCTCTGTCTGTTTCTCTGTCTGTTTCTCTGTCTGTTTCAAATCTTGCAATCCATTTTTGAGTCACTTCCTGATGTTAGATTTTTTTCAAATTTTGCATACATGCTCAAGATAGAAGACAATGCAATATTCAATTATTAGTTTTACAATAAGTCAATTAATTTAGTTAATTTTCTTGAGGATTTTATCGAGGGGTTTCTTGAGGGTTTTCTTGAGGGTTTTCTTGAGGGTTTTCTTGAGGGTTTTCTTGACCACAAAACGCTAACCGACTGGCAGACTATTTTACCAAGTTAACACGAACCACACTCACTGACCGCGATTCTCAAGCGTGTACGAAATTTTCATGAAAATAGTTGAGATATTTAAATTCGATGCTTTTTGATGATATTTTTATTATTATTACCAATGCTTTTATTAACTCGTCGTCTCTGTTTCTCTGTCTGTCTGTTTGTTTCTCTGTCTGTTTCAAATCTTGCAATCAATTTTTGAGTCACTTCCTGATGATAGATTTTTTCAAATTTTGCATACATGCTTAAAATAGAAGACAATGCAATATTCAATTATTAGTTTTACAATAAGTCAATTAATTTAGATAATTTTAATTAATTTCGATATTTCGATATAATTAAGATATTTCGACTTTAACATAAAATAAAAAAGTAATATAAAAAAAAAATTGATTGCAAAATTTGTGTTTTAATTACATATAAGAGCATTGGTTTTAAAAATTCGTTTTTAATTTACTTGTTTACTGATAATTATAGTTAATAGTTAAAAATTTAGTCTAGTAGTTCTTATTATATTTTGCAAATTTTCACACGGAGAACGTCCGGCGGATAATGTTCGTTCCCCGGACGTTTATATAACCATTAAAATTGTTTTCTTTTACAATAAGTTTTACAAATCGCGTTTTATTTTGCTTTGGAATATGGAAATCAAATATAAAGTTATTGAATTTCAAGACGCAAGTGGTCAGTGGAAACCTTGTAAATCCTCTGTTGATGATGTTGTGCAATTTTTACGAGATGGATGCAATGAATGTTGCAAAAGAATTAACAGAGTTTAGACCAGTCTTTCAAAAACTACACACGATTATATGCGTAAACGATCGGAAGTCCGGCACACGTTCGATGCAGAATGAAAGTGAAAATGAAGATGAAGATATTGAAATCGATAGCAAAGTTAATAATTGTAAAAAATGGGCCGAACAAAGTTTTGTCAAACCACTTAGAGCGCTTCAGGAATTGTCTGGATTTCCCGCATTGGACATCGTGTACAAGATATTTGTGTCGCTTGCAATTACAAGCGCTAGTGCCGAGGGAGCGATGAGCAGGGTTCGACTCATTAAGAACCGGTTAAGGACCTCAATGTTGGATGATTGGTTCTCTTCATTATTATTACTTGCCTCAGAAAAAGACATTTTGGAAAACATTCCTGTAGATAAAATCATTGATAGATTTGCTGCAACATCAAAACCGCTACAGAAACTTTTAATTAAATAAATTTAGATTTGGATTTATAGTTTTAAATGATTTTTTCAATATTAACGTGTGTTGTTTTTCTGTGTTTAGGTATTATACCGAAATTAGACGAATTGTTGAGGAAAATGTGTATAGAAAGAACAAAAAAGTGTGTTAAAACTCAAACTATATATATATATATATATATATATATATATATATATATATATATATATATATATATATATATATATATATATATATATATATATATATATATATATATATATATGTATATATATGTATATATATATATATATATATAAAAGGTGAAATACTAAAAATAATGGCGGTCGCAACTTGGAGGAGGGGGGGAAAGCTTAGCTACTTAGGGGGGGAATTGAGCCCGGCCACTTGGGGGGGATAGAAGCCACTGAACCAATGAACACATTTTTCCTAGATTTGATCACCCCAGACAAACTAACTAACCAACAAACAGAGAGACGAGTGAAGTTAAATAAAAGCATTTCAAAAATGATCAAGATGTTCTCTGCACACAAGGAGATGTTGTTCTCAGAACATATCCAGAACAAAAGAGCTATAAAATTGTTTCTGAACACTACGGCATTGACGTGGATCTTCTTAAAAGTGAAAAAAAAATATTTTAAAATTCATAGGGGAATCCAGCTCTGCAGCAACGCTTAAGAAAGATTTCAAGAAATTTGAGTCTGCTGTAGATCTTGTCTAAACTATGTGGGGTTAGGACCTGAATAGTGTTTTTCCAGTGTTCTGGAAGGTAGCAAACATACTTGCTGTAATTCCAGCAACTTCATGTTCTGCAGAACGATCTTTCAGTGGACTCCGGAAGATGAAAACCTACTTGCGTAGTACCATGGGGCAAGAGAAACTCAATAACCTTGCAATTATGAACATCGAACAAATTTAAATTCAGTACTTCAAATGCAGATGAACTAAATAATAGACATTTTTGACAAACGAAAAAACAGAAACTCATTTTTACACACTTTTATTTAGGTTACAATTTCTGTTTGTATGTGTGTGGCTTTTTCTGTACACAAATCTTGCATGTAAAATTTAACTAGATTTTTGACTAGCTAGGGGGCTAAAACTTTCAACATAGTTTTATATTGGACTAGCGGGGCACCCGGCGTTGCCCGGGGATTTTAGAGGTTTTTCTAATGTAAAATTAACCAATTATATAATGGATTGTATTCTTTTTGTTTTTGTTCTATGTTCACTCACGTTGTTTCCCGGTTCTCGAATAAATAAATACTTTGTTGCTGCAAATCGTTGAGTTCGAACTCCGCCTCGCTAATTGCGAGCCAGTCCTAAGCCTGGAGAAAGGAGGAGGAAAAAGTAAAAAGGATCAAATTCAGATCCACGACAGGAAGTATTTAAGTGTTTCCTACATACAGCCATTGGAGTCTTAAAACACCTGGTGTAAAGGACTATAAACTATTATAAAAAAAAATCGTTGAGTTATCGGTTTATGTTTGGGAGCGTTGTATAATTTATATTTTAAAATTATCTTCAAACATGCTTAACGGGGCATTTAGTTATATAGACAAATAAAAAAAAGTGATTCGTAAATATTGTTTGAAGGAATTCAAGTATCACCGAAGTTTGAACACACTTCTGACTTCACTATCATTTAAAATTTAAACAGTAGGCACGTTTTTACGGCAAATAAAAATAGCCAAAATGACTTTTCGTTATCAAAACAAGTCAAAATAACAGAAAGTATAAAGTCGTTAAATGAGGTAAGTAAGCCTATTACCTTGTCTAAATAAAAAAAAATACGGAGGCAGAGTTCTCCATCATGAAACATGTTAAGTCAGAAAAATAGTATCAGACTCCACGATGGCACTCTCGTTTCTTGTATCCGACTTTGCACCACAAGCATTGATGTTGACATTGCCGGTTTTATTAGAGAAAAACTTTTTCCGCAGTGCTTGCACTAGATTAGAAAGACTTCATTCAATAATTCAATAGAATAGAATGGATCATTAGATTGAAATTGAACAGAATAAATTGAATGACTGTCACTAGTCTTAGTGCTAACTAAGTCAGTACCCTGAGAACATTCATACCTGGACCTATATGGGTCCTAAATGGGCATCTTTATGGGCAGCCCATAAGGACCCACATTAAAGTGACACACCGAATCAAGTGGGTCCTAATGGGCTAAACATAAAGACTTAAAATGGGCCTGGACCGGGAATCGAACCCGTGTCTAGGGCTGTCAAAGCCGGCGTCTACACCACTACACCAGCCAACGTATAGCAAAACGTAGTTTGTCAGACAAAAATGGTCAAATGATGTAGATCTTCACAAAAGTTTATGATAAAATGTTCGTTGAAAATTATGTTTATTTAAAAAATTAATTGATACAATTATTAAAACAAATAAATTGAAACAAACTCGGCTCAGCCCACTTATACAGACGTGTTGGTGGTATAGACACCGGCTTTCAGAGTAGTAGGACCTGGGTTCGATTCCTGGTCCGGGCACGTAATTTCCTTGAGCAAGAAACTAACTCACATGTGCTCACGTTAACTCAGCGTTTCATCCTTAAGTGGTCGATAAATGAGTACCAACTTCGGTTGGGGGTTAAAGTCCTTCGTGCACTTGTGGAGCTATAGTGAGTAGTATGCGGGGCTGTCAGCGGTGCCGTAAAACACCGCATACGCCTTTAGTCTTATCTGCAAGCTGCCAACATTGTAAAGCGGCTTCTGCTTCATACGGCGCTATATAAATATCATAAGGTGCGTCATGTCCTCTGTTTCATTCATAATAAACTAATATTAAAAAAAACTTATAGCTCAGATATAAATTAGCCCATGAATCCCGTGTGGGACCCATATAGATATCTTGCTTTTGCAAAAGCCCATTTAGCTTATATAGGACCCATATAGGTTATCCATAGCCCAGGAACCCCAGGCCATATAGGTTATCCCTAGCCCAGGAACAGCACATAGGACCCATATAGAATGTTCACAGGGTAGAATATTTACTTAGTACTTAACTTTAACTGAAATACTATGACACTATGTTAAAAGTAAAAGAATATTATAGCAATATAGCTGTTTCTAGCAGTTACCACCGAAGTATTTTTTTATTTCTTGGTTGACACTTATAATTGTCTCATATATATAGTTTTATTTTATATGGTAAACATATATCATAATTATGCCATATTAAGTGCTAAAATTTGCTTGGCCCGCCAAGGGTCTAAACATTTTTTATGCGGCTCGCAATAGCATGAAGGTTGGACATTGGACAGCCCTGGTATAGGCGATGTGTATATTACACATCACTACAGAAGTTCTAGTTAACAAAGATGTTGCGAGTACAAGTACCATGGTATGTATTGGAGAAAGAGTACTTTAAAAACGTACTTGAATACGAGTATCAAGTACTACATCTCTGCTAGTTAATAAGCGAACGCCTCAGCACTCCACAACAAGCCCCCGGCTTCAATAACCTCTTATTAAATAAGTAGACAAAAAACTGAACGACGTTTGCAAAACCATAATTTAAAAAAACCTCTAGGGAAACCCCCAGTCTAAACACAGCGTTTTAGAGTTGACTCCAATTTCCTAAATATTCAGGAACTATTTTTTCTTGTACAACAACAAACATTTATAACAAATTATGTATCGAAGCAGTACAAGAAACAGAAACCAGCCATTCATATTGTTTCATTATTACTCTTTGTGCTTGAAAAAAAATACTGAAACAAATAATAATAATAATAATTGAGAAGAATCTGTCATGAAAGACAGCAAAAATCAAAATCCATAAAATAATAGTGAATAATTCATTCAAGTGCCGTCATGATATTATTAATCAGTTTTTTTTTATTAAAATAAAATTATTTATACCATAAAAAAATTCTTGAACGAAAAACATTTGACAAGGTCCCGAGTGGCAAATTTCACTTTCTTGTGACAAGATAGACTGCACGGAAGGAGTATGTGATGTTCTTGTTGAACTTCTTACTGAACTGCTCTGTGATGTCCACTTTGTCGAGAAGTTCGTAGTTCAAATCTTCTCCTGAATTATGAAAATATACTTTTATATGAATTTGAACTGATTAAGTAAAAATTACAAAATCAGAAAAGAAATAAAAATCATAAATAATATCTAAATTGATTTAAATAAATAAAAAATCGATATAAAAATCTCGTTGACTTCAATAGATTACTAAATAATAAGAGATCAGAATGTAGTATAGTAAAAAAAATACTTGAATGCTAAATATTAAGAGATCATGATGTAGTGAAGTAAAAAAAATACACATAACTATCTCACCCATAGTGTAGTGTAGTAAAAAATTCACATAACTATCTCACCCAGAAGCTTCTGCACGTCTTCCATAGTCAGGCACTTAGGAAATACTGAATATTTTATTAAAAGTATTAATCAATATAATTGTTCAGATCACAAAAAGCTTAATTCTTATTGGCATAATGACATACAGACTGTATATGAAAAAAGACAACTCAAAACAATTGATTTTTTATAAAAAGTTAATCACTATAAAGTACATTATCATTTAAAATCAAATCTTCTAAGACATCAATTCCAGCAATCATTCTAAACCGAGCAGAAACGAGTGTTCATCTTTCTTCTTAGATGTTCCAAAATATCAACTATGCCCTAATTTTTTAAAATTATTTTTTTTATGTTTTTTAATATATTAAAAATGAAAAGAAGTTAAAAGTTGACTAACAGTCATACTGTTCCTGGATGTAATTGTATGCTTCAATTAAGTGGTAGAACTTGTCTGCGTATATGTCTTTCATGAGAGATGAATATCTTACATAAAAAAAATAAAAACAATTTTCTGTTTATTTTCATTTAAAAAATATAGTAAATAAATCTACAAATCTCTAACATTTTATATAATAAAATAGGGACAAATTAAAAATGTAAAATCAAGAGCAGTGGGATATAAGGGAATAAAGCAAAAACCCAAGCACTTGCGAGAGCAGTGAGACGTACAGACGCAATGAAAATAAATAAATTCATTACTAAATTAATTCTTTTTTTTATTTAATATAATAAATAATTAAACCAAAAATATGAATTATATATAATCTTTCACCAGCTAGGAACCAGCAGGTCTCCAGTTCCAGTACCAGACTCATCCAATACGATTTTTTTATTCATTTATATACATCTATATTCATTAAACCATATTTATAATCATAAAATTTTACCTTTATATTTTTTAATATTTATATACAATCTTAAAACCTTACTAAATTAACTCTGAAATGCTGCATTTTTTCATAATATAAGCATTCTTCAGGTGGCAGCCAGAAATAAAGTTTACAAATGCATAATCCTAGTAAAACACAATTCGAAAAAAAAAACCAGGTTGAAATTGTATCTACTTAATTCTATCTTCTATATTGACTGCTACGAAACTTCCCCGATCCCAGATGAAGTCAAACTTGACATCTTTCGACCTGGACGAATGAAAAATTGTAGTTTTTAAGTAAAATTATTTCATAAAAATCAAAATATTTTTCAAGTTAATAAGAAATATTATAGGTAATAATAAAAAATTATATATCATGAAGTTTAATTATTTTATACAAATCAAAATCTTTTTCATGTTAATAAGCAATATTAAAGATAATAATGAAAAAAACTATATATTATGAAGTAAAATTATTTTTTAAAAAATCAAAATATTTTTCAAGTTAATAAGAAATATTATAGGTAATAATAAAAAAATTGTATATCATGAAGTAAAATTATTTTAAAAAAAGCAAAATCTTTTTCAAGTTTATAAGCAATATTAAAGATAATAAGAAAGAAAACTATATATCATTGAATAAAATGAAGAAATAAAAAATGTACTCCAACAAATCTGGAAACTGATAAAGATCACACTGATAGATGACAATTGGAAGTGTGGTACACTGTTAATTAAAAATTTAAAGGTTTCATAATAACTGTCATCCAATTGTGCACATTTAATATCTATAAGATCTTTAAATAATATTTTATTATTATTTTAAAATTTTATAAATTAAAATCAACCTTGTGAACTGGAACTCCATGACAATGTTGAGTAGCATAGGGAAGGTTTTGTTCGTTGAAAAATTCTTTGCAAGCAGTTTCACTCAACTCTACCCCGACAACTTCAAACCCTTTTTCGGCCAACCTTCAAAAAATAAGTCAATAAAAAGAATCATTCAATCAGTTATATAAATCAATCAGTCAGTTATATAATTCCATACGTTATATAAATCAATCAATGTAGTAGATAAGCTGATGCAACCACTGTTCAGTCAGCTTATTCAATCATTTGTTCATCATTTGATCAATCATGTTCACTGTGAACAACTTTAACTGAGCAATCAAGATCAAATTCTTGGAGAAATAATTCTCCAAGAATTTGATCTTGATTGCTCGAAAATTGACTACCATTTTAAGTCCAAGGTCTTTCCACACAATGGCACAAAAGCTTTAGGTGGTTGATCGGAATTTCTGATCTGGATCCTGTCGATGTATCTGAGCAGAGATCTAAAAGTACAAAAATAAAATAAGCACATGCGATTGAATTGAACCATCAAACGAGTTAGTTAAGTCAACTTGAAAATAAAACTAATAATTAAACTACAATTTACTAAATACTTAAGTAACATAATTCCATCCCAAGTCCTATAATAACGGATAATGAAACTGCTAATCATATTTTTTGCAAATTTATATTTCAGACGTTATATATTTTTAAATTATATAATTTACAAATTTAACCAAACATCGAGCCAACCAACTAACTGGCTTATTTCGTTCCTGTGCCAACCGATGTCGTTTTTGTTCCAGAGGTCAAGCCAATAATCCCCGGTTTGATATTTAGCCTTAGCGTTTGTCATGATGATCTGCAGATTGCGAGGACACACATATAAAAACTGACACGCAGCAAACGAGTGTAACAAATTACGGAAAAAGAAATCCAAAACGTTGGAGTCCAAAGTTTAAAGTTAAGAAGGCTTTAAATAAGTAATAGCTGAGCTCTTCAGCAACCGCGTTAAGCGATGATGATGATAGAAATTCATAAAAAGTTTGAAAAGCTTCACACTATATTCCAGTTTTTCTTCCAATCCCTTATATGCCTTTATGGCCTATGGCCCCTATTGTTTTTGGGAAACAGCGTAGATTCTAATTGTCAGTGGCGGATCTAGGAATTTCGTAAGGGGAGGCCCGAATTTTTTTTTTTAATTTGATTGCTGTCGTTATAAAGTCCGTTGTAAGATATCTTGAATTTTTTATTTAGTAAAACCAAACAAAAAGAATTTAAATTAAACTTTTAATCTAGTCGCATTGTTCCCCTTTTTTTCTTTTTCACTTTATTTCTGTATTTTTTCTCTTGAGCAATATCACCACAAAACATCTTTTTTACATTGACTTGACTTCACTGTCTGTCTGTCGTCAAATTTTGCAATCGATTTTAAACTAACTTCCGATGAGCTAGAAACTTAAAAATTTAAACATACCTCCGAACTGATTAACAATGCATTCTATCAAGTTTTCAGATCAATTGAACAAAATTTAATCAAATAACTATTTGTGATATTTTCGTCAAACTATTTATTGTTGTTCCCCGTCAAATGGGCCCCAGACAAAAAAAGCCCGACAAAAGGGCCCCGACATTACGGCCCCCGACATTACGGCCCCCGACAAATGGGCCCCGTCAAAACGGCCCCGTCAAAAGGGCCCCGACAAAAAGGCTCCCGTCAAAACGGCCCCGACAAAACGGCCCCGACAAAACGGCCCCGTCAAAAAGGCCCCGACAAAAGGGTCCATATTTTAGCTGCATTGCTTAAAGCCCATCTCGTATAGCCTTGATTTTTTGTACATATGTATACCATATTTAATAGTCCCTTTCTTCTAGTTATTCATTTAAATTAATTTTTAGTAATTAATTTTTAGCATTAATTGTAATTTATCGTAAATTTATAAACAGAAAAAATGATAAATTTTATAATGAAAAAAATTAGTAAACATCCTTACTATAAATCCTTAAAAAACTTGAAATTTCATTTTCAATTATCAAACACTAGCTGGGTACCCGGCGTTGCCCGGGGTTTTTATAGGTTTTTCTATCGTTTTTCTTTCTAGCTTCCGTTTTCTTCCCGTTCCTGCTTGCTCTCCCGTTTCCGGTCGCTTTCCCTTTCCTGCTTGCTCTTTCGCTTTCTGTCGCTTTTCCGTTTCCACTTGCTTCTCCATTCCTGTTCCCGCTCATTCTCCAGTTCCGTTTCCGCTCGCTCTCCCGCTCGCTTATTTTGTGACCGATTTCAATTTTTTTACAAAAACCTTCCCACATTGGCTTTCAAGGTTGTGTAAAAATTTTATTACGACCGAAATGCATAGAAGACACGCACACACAGACAAATAAAATTGACGTTTGAAAATGTTGTCGTTTTCAGTAGTCTATACGACCACTGTTGGAAAAAGGAGCATAGAGAATTTTCAAGGTTTTTTATCAATTACAAAATAAATAAAAATAAATTTGTAAAAACATAAGCAAGTAACTAAGAAATAAAAAAAATAATAGAAATCCCACAGCAAAATGCACAATGACCATATGAAACACATTAAGGAGTCCAAGGCTGGTCTAGTGGTACAGATACCGGCTTTCAGAGTCGTAGGACCTGGGTTCGAATCCTGCTCACGTCAACTCCGGTTTTCCTTTCCCGCTCACTCGCAAGGTTGAGTAAAAATTTAATTACGATTGGTAATAATATATAAAGATAAACATATATATCAGTCAATCAACCGGCACATTTATCACCACCAGTCAACCAACTAGAACATTAATTTTGCAACAACCACAGCGGCTTCCTCCGGACAGACCCGCCGCTAATAAGCAAAGAATTTTCGAAAGAACTACCAAAGCCTTTGAAAAACTTGGACCTTTTGAAAAAGATTCTATTCGACTTGGCTAGGTGGTAAATAGACAAAATTAAATAACTATTAAGGGGTAAAACTAAATTATCACAATGTGATCTAGTTCCAGTTTTGCCCCATAAAATCCTTGACAAAAGTTAATGGTTTGAGCTGTCCTGAGATCATCTGTTTGTGGAATCAGCTGTTTGTGGAAACAGTTTTTTTATGGGATAAGTTTTAGCAATTTGTCACAAATCTGCTATTTATTTTACGTTAACATAGTGGTGTAGCATAGGCTGCAGCCGCCCAGTGTGGGCATGCCACACCCCTAACATTCCACCAAAAAATAATGAGAGAAGAGACAAAAAAGAGAGAGAAAGGTAGGAAGAAATAGAGAGAAAGGTAAGAAGAAAGAGAAAAAACGAGTTTTTCAACACAAACTTTGATTTCAAATACAGTCGATTTAAAAATACGAAAGATGTTCAAGTTAAGTTTTTTTTAATTGAATCATGTATTGTCATCCAATATAAAGCTATGCTGAAAGTTTCAGCTTCCTAGCTAGTCAAAAAGTTGGTTAAATTTTACATAAACATACACACACAAACAGAGATTGTAACCTAAATAAAAGTTTGTAATAAAACAAGTGAATCAAAAAACACTTTTATATAATCGACTGTGTAGGCCACATTCTGTTACATAAACAACGAGCATATTAGCATAGACAATAAATAGTTCGACAAAAATATCACAAATAATTATTTAATTAAATATTGTCTAATCGATCCGAAAATTTGAAAAATTTGTTGTCCTAATGGTTTCAAGTCATTCTGCAGACAATTATTAAAACAGTAAAACAAATTGAAAGCTTTGAAACATCAAGCACATTTTATTATAAAAAAAATACTTAGCTAACGCAAGCATTGCCAATTTATTGTCAATTTATGTTTCATGAGAAAAATCATCGGCTGTTTTTTATGCTCTGTTAGTTTAAAAATATTTTAATTATAACAGAAAAAAAGTTGAAAATGTAATAGGGCCACAAGACGACGTTTATTATCAATCAACATTTTCAGTAAAATATTATTTATTAATCAATATAAATTACTTGTTTAAATGTAAATAAAAGTCTTCTATGTAATTTTGCTCGAAACCAATAATGGATCCTGGACGGGCCATCCTGCACCAAGCAACTGTTTCTTTGGCAGTCCATCCATACTTTTTCAACATGTAGCATCCGATCATTGTGCCCGTTCTCCCTAGACCAGCTGAGCAATGAACAGCCACTGCCTCTCCTTTTTCATCGGCATCTTTACAAATTTTAAGGAATTTTTCCACAAGTTCAATAGACGGAGTTGTAAAATCGTTGATATAAAGTTCATAATGATTAATTCCAGCTTCTGTAAAAACTTTCGAATCATAAAACTTTCTACTCAAACGAACAACCACTTTGATATTATGACTTTTGAAATAAGTTAACAGTTTTTCAGGAGCTACCCTTCTTGTCCATGTGTGGTCACCTGGACTAGCAAAAGCCAACATTTTATTTGGAACTATCCAACTTTTGTAGCCATTTGAGTATAGTCCGTCGAGGTCGAACGTCTCCCTGTCGAATGAGTCCATGGCAAAAAAATTCGCCTGCAAAGCTCTATAAAACCCATTAAGGCAATCAAGAAGATTCAATTCAAATGATTTGCTATTATAATTTGGTACAGCAACACCTTGGAATGGTACAAAACAATCTATTTGTTTTAAAATTGCGTATGCATCTTCTGGCATATATTTCAAATTGCTTAACATAAATGTTCCGACAAGGAATGCCAAATTAGTAATTTTCTCATCAGTCTTAGAAAGGAACGAAGGTATACCTTCGTACAGAACCAGTTTTTTGCCACTGGCTAATGAGCTGCGAATGTTGTTTTCTACGACCTTATTAAAAGTGAAAATAGCGCCCAGGCTGGGTGGACCAAAGTAATTTCCCGATTTCGTAAAGCTGTTATCAACTGCCATGAAATTGTATTCATAGTCACCGTATTCATGAAACACACGGTTAAAGTTTCTAACAAAATACAGCTGGTCTTGAATTAATGTGACCATCGGATTACTATCCATGATATTTCTTTAAAATTGACTATTTGATAATTTTATCAAAATCTCCTTTTCTAAAACTACACCAAACTCGTTTTTATTTTACAACTACTTTATGGATAGGAAAAACAATAAATAAAATTATATATATATATATATAATTTTTATTGCTGAAACTGAAAAATATCGCTGCAGCCTTTTCCGCTATTTTTGTCGTCACTTTAAAGTAAGCATGTTTTCATAGCAATACAATACACTTTATAATTTAGAACACGTTATACACCATGCTACCTAGTCAAAATACGGTTGTGGAATTGCAGAACACTCATGGTTACATAAGCAGTTTGAATGTTTTTGATTGTGATGTCGAATTTGATGAATTTGAGGAGTCTGAAAAGCAGAGGTACTGTGACGATGATTGCCGGGATAGTAACTCCAGCTGCGCTAGCTCCATTAGTACCGAAATTAGCCGTCCTTCATCAGCTTCATCGGCAGCCTCTAAGGATGCAGATTTAATTGTTATTGCAACTGAAGCTGTCGAAACCTATTTAAAAAATGACCCTTCACACAAAGCCGAGGACTCCGTCCTCCAACTTGCAGATAAGGAACTTCCAGACACCTATGTTGCTTCAAGCGAAGCAGAAAAAGATGCAACAAACAGGTTCAATGTGGAGGATGACACACATGTTTCTGATGATGATGACAGAACTCCTGAAACTGGAGAAAGGACCGTTGACTCTTTACACGATACTAAAAATGTAATACAAAGTGCAGATGGAAAACTAACAAAAACTTGTGATGCGTTTAGAAACTTAAAAGATAAAACGTTTGACAGGCTTTCAACAGATGATAGTGATGATGAATTTGATGATGTCAATGTTACTATAGGTGAAATATACACGTCTAATAATTCTTACGAATCAAAGGTAACCGTGCCAGGCAGAAATGGGGAAACCCTTTCATCAGATACATTTTGTACTAAAGAGAAAGCAGAACATAGTTACGAAGACGGAGAATGTATTGAAAGTGTAACTTCTGTAGAACAAGAGCTCAACACTATGGAATTTGAAGACAAACCGTGGAGAAAACCAGGCGAAAATATAGCTGATTATTTTAACTATGGATTCACTGAGGAAACCTGGTTGAGATATTGTGAAAAGCAGAAAAAAGTGAGAGCAGAAATCAATTTTATCAAAAAAGAGATTGCATACGAAGCGCTTAACCAGAAACAGCTTGCTGCTCAAAATCCAGTTCCGACAGTTTTCCCAGCTAAGCTCGATGCTTTGCCAACCAATCCTGTGACTAATGAAAACCCATTGAAAAATGCCCAGCAGGAAAGTCACAATTTTAAATTACAAACTGCACAGAAACAGCCTGTGATTTACAAACCGAATTTCGCAGTTCCACCTCCTATGCTTAACATTTTATCAAACAATTACACCATTCCTCAGCCTATTATAGTACACAATGGCTCTCTTATTAGACCGCATTATGAAACAGCTCCGATGCAGGCACTTCATCTATCGGGCCAGACATTCTACAGACCATATCAGGCGCTGCCTTTACCAGGTCAGCCCTTATATGCATATCCTGAATATCAGCCAACCACAGTCGGTTCAATGAATGTGACAAATGAGCATTCACCCTTTCCGTATATTTCAGATTACACTTTGCCTTTCCGAGAATTAGATTTATCATCTTCTAAGCGACGCCATCGTGACGATAGATCCCGCTATTCTTCGCGTGGTAGTGATGAAAAATACCGTCGGTTTTCTCGATCACCACGTCCATCAGAGAAACGTTTTTCTAGATCTCCAGAAGATAGAGTTAGATATCATCGAGACAGAAGTAGAAGCAGAAGCATAGATAGAAACAGATATTACAAAGAGGAAACAAAAACTGAAAAACTTCGCCGGGAAAGAGACGGAAGCAATGGCCGAGATCATCCGTGCAGAAATTCTAAAGAACAACGAAACGACGATCAGTATTCCAGCCACAGATTTAATGAAAGAAAATCTCTTCTTAGCAAACAAACACCCCACCACAGAGATTTTAACCGTGATGAAAGCCCAACTCGACGAACAAGATTTGAAACTGACGTAACCCATTCCCGTGGCAATGATCTCAGAGAACACTTGGAAAAGATTCGCGCCACGACACGTCTTAGTCGAAAAGTTACTGAAATTAATCATGTTCGTCAAATATGTGATGATCAAAAAGAAAAAAGGATGAAAGAAAAGCGAAAACCCGATGCCACCAATATGATAGAAGAGCGTTTGCCAAAGAAACAAAAACGGTAAAAGAACTCAAAGATTATATATAGGTAGGTATATATTTCTCAGAGTCTATTTCTTTAGCCAAGTTTTTATATTTATTTTAACGATAAACAATTTTTATAATATGATTTAATTAATAATGTAATTTTTAAATAAATTAAAAAAAACATGTAGGTACTTCCTAAAAAAGTTTTAGCTACTTAAAAAAACTCAAATTAAAAAAGGTTGTCATTACACAACAAACTTGAAGCTTGAATTAAATTAAAGTGGCGTAGTAAACGACTGCAAAATCAGCCAAATCTATTGTAAATATGACAATTTCTACAGCGCCGAAAATAACAAAATTACAATTTTTTTAACTTTCGCTAGGTCACACCATAGATTATAGATCACTACTAGCATGGAGTATAAAGGAGGAGAGCACTCCCCAGCAGTGAGTTTTGTGAAACCATTATGAAGATTCTCGCTTGGTGGCGCAAAAACACTAGCGGCCTTACTTGACAAGGCATGCATACTGTATAGCTGACCAAAATCTCATTTTTACATTGAAAAAAACTTTATTTTGACAAGAACTTAACATTGTACAATCAGCATTTGTAGTATTAAAAATGATGCGGTGTTCGTCGCAGCCATAGATATCTAGATAGGCTATATAGCCTTATTTGCTGTTTTTGTTTGGTTTTACGCGCGCAGTGGAGTTTTAGTTTGTGCCTCCTGACTGACCATAGACAAGAGATTTGTTTACATTTGTCTACACCGGCGGCTTGCCTTACTTCGATAAACAATTCATTCCAATTTTGCAGTTAACTATTATAAAGCAATGACAACGCGTTATTCTTTCAATATTTGTTTATCTTAGATTAATTTATGACTTTCTATCAAAATTTCTTGGTTTCTTCAGCGCATACTTTAATTGTTTTTGACAGAAATGACTTTTATAAATTCCCTTGAATCTTTTGGTTTAAACTTTAAAACCATAACATTTTAAGAAAATGCTTTTATCTGAAGATAACTGATAGTCATATGTATCTATTTTATGCTGATAGTTTAAGTTTCAGCATAAAATCTGAATTCATTATGTCTTCAAAGACATTTTCTTAAAAGAGATATCTTAGACTTAGAACTAGATCCTGACTAGGTTAGATTAGCAATAATAGTTACTGGCTTTTTCTAAAGTACATAATAATTTTTAGAATTAACATAGATTATTGAAGTCACTACCAATTCTTCTATGCCCTGAAATGAATCTACCTGAGGCGATTGCATTTATTTACCTAGTTTTTAAGCAAGTAAAAAGCACTATGCCAACTATCGAGTTTATATTTATTCCTTATCACTTTGCGATTACATTTGTGTAGTATCAGTTCAGTACACAGTTTCCAATAATGTTGAAATAGATTTGCAAAAAACTGAGGCAACAAACTATGATTTTACAAATGTTTTTATTAATACAATAAATTTTGTTTGGCTTTTCAATGAACAAAAACTGAAAATGGGACAAAAAATTGACAATTTAAGTTACTGTCCACTAAATAAAATTGCTTTAGTTAGTTTTTGTCTTAAACCTGAACTTTTAAGGTTTTGAGTATTAATTTTTGCTCGCTGATACTGTCTTAACTTAAAAAACTCATAAACGATCGAATTAAGCAGTAGATAAGAATGATTGTCAATGCCATCCTGTGTATCTCTTATATGATCCCCCAGGTTAAAAATATCTTTGGATCCAATTGATGTTAATGTTTGGCGAATAAGTTCTTTTATTTTAATTTCATCTTTGGCATTTGTGGCTGATACATGTTGTCTTACAAATTTTTCTGCTGTCTGACATACCTAAAAAAAAAGTTTTTTTTAAATACCATATTTAAAAATAATTAATCTTAATTTTATCTTACTTTTATAACTGCAGAAGAAGGAAAGACATGACCACCTTTATTTTTCACCACTAGCAGCTGCAGTCCTATTTCATGTCCTTGGTTCTTGTGCTCATCAACTAAACTGCATCTATAAAATTGAAAATATTATTTAGTAGTGAAAACAAAGGAAACAAAAATTTATGACTGTAACAATTTATAATTTGAACCTGCAAACATTACATTCCAGTTTTTTAAATAGCTTGGATACAATCCAACCAGCTATGTAGCTAATTACATTTTCTATCAAGACTTGAGCAAGCTCTGAGTCGATTCCATAATCACCTGGTTCTTCAAACACTTCCTCATAAATGTTGTCTGTTTAATAAATAAGCAAATAATTAAGATTAGTACCAGCAAAAGAAATAACAATGAAAAATTTATTACAAATTTCTTTTCTTTCTTTGTGAAGATAATCAAGATAAGAAGTTTCATCTTGCGGCATCACATTCCCTGTTTTTCATTCTAGTTATATAACTATAAGTCAGTATTTCTTAATCTACTTTACATAATTTAAGTGTAAGGAAACCTGTAACATTGTTTTGAATGTATTAATTAAACTATAGTTTTTTAATCCAAACAAATTTACAGAGATTACATGAGCTTATAGCATTTGTTAACATAATTTTTACATCATAACCCCCACCTATGCATATCAAAACCAGTAAATTAAGACACACTTGTTTCAATTTAAACAAGTTTATTGAAATTACTAGAATCATAAATTTTGGAGTTGTAGACTAACATTATAAGCATGAACATTTTTAATTTCAAATGATTTAAAATGGTGGATGAATAAATAACATCAGATCAATTTTTTAGTCAGATATCATAGTTGTATTATTGTTATATTATATCATAGTGAAACACAAATCAGGACCAGTATAACTGAGTATAATAAATAGGATATATGAGCTCGGGGAGTCAATTAACACTAAGTATAGTTCTTATACAGGTTTTTCAAATAAAAAACAGCAACATCTACAAAAAAAACTAGAGCTTTAGCAGATTTGTCATGTATCGTCATAATACACCGGCAAAAAATATCGCTCAAATGAGCCAATGTAAACAAGCTCAGGTTGAAAATGGCAGCTTTCAAATTGTACAGGAAATAGATTGATATGTCCCATCTATATATCTATGGTCGCAGCCAACCGGAGGCAATTTTTCAGCTGTAATCAAGTACAGGACATTCTCGTAAGCATCGTTCACAAAAAACTCACCTCGTTGAACCGCTAATTATATAACGTCTTTCTCAACCTGTTTAATTAATCTAAACATGTCGGTAGAAGCAAATGGAAGTCCTCCTTTGTTCTTTAGATCAGTAAGATAATTGGCAGTAATATTGAGAGGCAGCAACTTTGGGTCAACGTCTACTGATGCAACGCACTCCGAGAAGCTATGATTATGACTGGTGGATGCGATACGCATCTTTCTCACCATGTACGCCGTCATGTGATAGATGATTGCATTAATTACAAAAGATTCACTGCAATAATCTTTGTCGTCATCTTCCATGGCTATTTTGAGACCTTCTCTCAATATCTTTATCATTTCTTCTTTGGCTTCATCTCGCTTCTTTACCATTTCATTTTTCTCTGTTTTCAGAATATTTTTATATGATGCCCGAAGCTCAGGCATTTCTTCATGATCAACGTTGTTACCTCACAACACATGACGGGTTTGGTAGTACATTGAAAAAATTCGGTTGAGCTGGAGAAATGACGTCAAAGTAGGGCTGTCACTGTCACCTCCGGACGTCCGGATGATGCCAAAATAACGCTGTAAAGCAGAGATAATTAGTAAAGAACATATTTTATGTATAAAAGAAAACTGCGAACATACTTCTAAACAATCATGGATCGTTTTTCCTTGTTGCCATAATCTCTAGTATACAACCAGCTACCCAGCATTAGACTATGTTTACGGCTTTATATAACCAAAATAATTAGAAAAATAAATAAAACGGACGACAAATATGTTATCACATCAACAGAAGTAATAATTACCGAATATGTTGACAGTTAATCCACTAAAAAGCACACGATCGTCGACGAACTGTTCACTTTACAGCTGAAACGCAATCAAGCCAATAAAAGCTTACGGCCACCACTGTTTTTAGCACACCAAGCAACTATCTTCACTGACTGTTTCACGAAATCTATGTTTTTATATAGGACGAGTGCTCTCCTCCTTTATATTTCATGCTACTAGTAGCATCTTAATAGAGTAGTTGCTCATAGAAATAAAATTTGTACTTTGAAATATAGGTTGATTTATGTGTAAACTGAGCCAAAGCCCCCCCCCCACCGTTTTACGGTATGTAGAATCTTCTCAAATTTTTTTCTTAAAACTGATGACCGAGAAAAAGGGGTAGTCCGTAAAGCAGTGCCGGATTAACACGTCCGAAGGCCCTGTCGCACTGAGAAAAATGAGGCATTTCTACATTATACAATTAACAAATTATGGCTGTAATGTTTTGAAATGTCTTAAATAATTACATAGTTTAAAGTTCTCAACTATTAACTCTCAAGTAAGTACGACAAAAACATAAACCTACAGATTACAGAATACTGTCCAGTATGATTTACAGATGGCCTTTTTATGCCGACCGTCTGTCTATAACAAACACCTCAACAGAGTCAACAGTCACAATTCACAATGATCTCTTTCTACATTTAACTGATTTATCGTGTCAATAACTGCTGAAAAGTTCAACTCCTGAAGTAGCCTACATCACTTTCAATGTTCAAGAGACATAGGTTGTTTAGTCTCTCTTGAGTCTGTGTTGACATTAGAGCAGATTTGATGCGTTGGAGGTGACTGAAAGATCGCTCACCGGCACAGCTCGTCACAGGCAGTGCCAAGTAATGACAAAGAAGAATGTAGGTGTTCGGAAAGCTGTACTGAAATCTTTCTGCAACTTCTCGGGAGGTGAGCAGGCAGTGGCGTAACTACCGCCCTCCAGACCCCGCAATGAGGGGGGACCATGAGGGTTGGGGGGCCCAAAGTGGCCCCAATAAAAAAAATTACCTTCATGCATGCACTCACAAAAGTCTTACATCACAATGAGTTGTGCATACGGCGGAATTCAAAAGTTTATTAAGAATAAACAACTTCTCGCAGTCTGTGTAATTGCGCGGGACAATTTAAATCTTGTTGAAAATGAAACAGTGACTGCAGTACGTGATGCTGAGACATTTTTTACCATCATGCAGGAACTGTATGTGTTCTTCGGTCACAGCATACGCAGATGGGATTTGAAAAAGCTCAACCCGACTCGCCGGACTGGGCGATTGTCATCACTTATGGGCATTAAGTACAGATACTGCGATATAGTGAAAGCGCTGTCTCGCTTTGTTTTAGAGAACAGAAACACTGCCAAGCGTGGTGATGCAATGAAGTTCCAGAAACTCCTGCACACATTTGAATTTGTGTTGATTCTCGTTGTGCAATTTGTCAGCGATCAATGCCGCATCAATGTATCTACAGTCAAAAAATGCTGATCTTCTACAAGTTGTGCATCACTTGGAGACAGCATTCGATAATCTGTCTGATTACCGCAACAACTTCACAGACGCTGTCGACGAAGCAACAACAATTTGGCAACTTTGGAGCGTTGAACCAAATTCAAGAATACGCGTGTGGCAAGAAAGAAGCGTCGTTTTGATGAGTTAGCCAAAAGACACACGATTGACAAATGCGGAAGAACGTTTTCGGATCACCGTGTTCAACTGCTTGATTGACACTGTGACATCTCAGCTTACCCAAAGGTTTACCATCATTTCCCCAAGGTTTTGTCATCTACACCGGAACATTATATCGTATCCCAAGCCACAGCTTTACAGAACGACTACGGCTCTAATTTAAGTGAGGCATTTCCAGTACAGCTGGCTAAACTTGCATCTTCAATCAAGTCAGAAATCGCCAAACTGTCATCTGTCAAGGACCTTGCTCATCTGCTGATTGTGGAACAAGCTACGATGACTTCAGCTTTCACAGACGTTGTTTCTGCACTGCTACTGTTTCTCACCATGCCGTAACAGTCGACACTGCTGAACGGCCATTCTCAAAGCTACGCCTCATTAAGAATTACTTACGGAGCACTATGGGACAAGATCGACTTTGTGCATTGGCACTACTCAGCATTGAAGCTGAGTCGGCACAGTTTATGAAAACTTACAAACTTATTGAGTGTTTTGCATTTGCAAAGGCTCGCAGGAAAACTTTCTGCTGAAGAGATGTGAACTGAAAAGTGAAAGTCGAGGAACTAAAGACTGTGTCACAGCCTGCGTGTTACACGTTAATTTTGGCAGTTTGGTGAATAACTTGAAAGTCGAAACTGTTTATGATTGGATGTGTCAGCTGATTCTCGGGACTCACACTCTGCGTCATTATCATAACTGATGTGTAAAGTTTTATAATCTATATATATAAAAGGCAACGTATGTTCATTAATAACGCCAAAACCAATGAAGGGATTTGCACGAAATTTTACATAATAAACATTTACCACCTAACAAATAATCTCATTTATTTAAAAAAATTGTTTTGAATGTTTTTAGAAAATTAATTTTTAGAAATATTTTATCTATGCAATTTTAGAAAATTAATTTTTAGAAATATTTTATCTATGCAATTATATCGCGGCTTAACGAGCTTAGTAGTCCGGTAAAAAAGTTTGAAAATCGCATCAATAGCTTAAAATTTATTCATGATTATATTTTTTTATATGAAAAGCTTTGGATTAATTTGTATATTATTGTGGTCTAAATAATTGTTTTGTAAAATATTTGGAACATATGAAATTTTGAACGAATTTGAAACGGTTTATTATTATTCGGCAATATTCGGTACGTTGGATAAAAATTTATTTTGAAAGGTGGATTAAAACGTTGGAAGCGAATAAAGATATTCAAAGGTTAGACAATATAGTCCTTAATCTGAATCCGTTGTTAACAGCTTGAAAAACCTTATTTAAATAAGATTTCGGAGCGAGTTTGATAGCCTACAACAGGTGAGCGATAAGCTGACCGGCTGAGCTGAAACTTGTAGGAACATGTAATTTATTTATTATTACATTTATTATTTGTTAGTTATTAGGCAATGCAACGCTTTTTATATTTCTGTGCACTATTTCCTTCTTTAACGATATTACTGACTCTGGTGACAACGGTTCGTGTTTAATATTTCTATAAAGTTAACTTTAATATTCTGCTTGTAGATTTTGATTCCAGCATCCCTACAAACTCGCATAATAAAGTTGCGACAAGCTCTTTTTTATTAAAATTGTAAGCTAAATAAGTAGATTAGTTGTTGGAATTTAATGACATAAATATAATGTTATAATTAAATGTTAGCACTCTAGTTTTTTCTATTTGTTCCAGAAATGTCTAGCATGAGTTTGTGCGTAATTTGCAAGAAAGGTGGAAGGTTGTCGAATGTTTTGGAGAAAGGTCAGAAGACGATTATATAGGCATCAGTACAACATGAAGATGACATTGATAAGTAAGACTGACATCATCCAACTCGTTTGTTTCAATTCACGAAAAGTGTCGACGCGATTATAGTAACAAGTTAAACGTCCAAAAAGTCGTCGAGGAGAATGCTGCCAAGTTGCTTCCGCCTTCCAAGCGTGTCACTCGTAGAAAGATCTCATATCCGTTTGACTACCCAACACGCTGCATCATCTGTGCAAAAAGGGCAGACATAGATAAATACAATCGGAATCCAACATTTTATCCACAAGTTTGTAAGGTAGAGTTGATCGACAGTAAGAAGAAGAGTATGGTACAAGATACTATTTTATGTGCATGCTGGCAACGTGGAGATGACCTCTCAATTCAAGTGAGCGCTAACTCACCGTGAAGCTGCTAAAACAGTGTGGCTACTAGTTACGCACATTCTAGCACAATATTCCGATGAAATTAGAAATTTAACCGGCCAATATTCCGGAACATGGTCTGCCCAACACAGAGACATAGCCGTAGCACGTGTCAAGAACGACGTGACTCATGTTGAGAAATTTTTGACTTTCTTCAGAAGTCACAATCCATTCGTGACACAAGGAAATGAATGTCTGGTTAACATTTCCACTGGTTTATTGCAGATGACTGCGTGAATGTTGATCAAGTAGATACAATTGGTAACAAAATCCAGGAAAGAATTACAGGAAAATCTATTGGTCAAGTCCAATTTAAAAAGTCTGATCAAGTGGTAACCTTTTTGGTGATGAAGAAGAGTGTAGTATTAGGACAGAATGAAAAAATTCATGTTTCTACTGCAGAACTCAGTCAAAGATTAATTGCGATCGCGTCTCATTCACAACAGCCTGACCCATCCTTGTACAGTTATGAACTGTCGTCAGTTGCTCCAGCAATGTTTACAGATGATGGAAGCATGAGGAGGACTCCTAAGTCACAACTTGGCAAGCACATAGTAACTCTGAGTCCAGACATATGGGTCAAAAATGATCTATGTTCAAGAATAAATGTAATTGATGGCTGTGCTGTACTTCAGCAGCTTCCATGGCCTAAACTCGGTAGCATCAAGGATTCTTGTGATCTTTTTGTTAACTACATTTTTTCTCATTATAAAAAGTTTCCAGACCAACATCCGCATGTCATTTTTGATAGTTATGACGTTATTACAACAAAAGATCAGGAACAAAAAAGGCGTCGTTTGAATGCACCACAATCAGCAGAAGTCATCATCCATGAAAATTTTTCAATTCCTTCAAACAAGTTTGACTTTCTGAGTAATAAAAAAAAATAAGCAAAACTACATATTGATGCTCGGAAAATGTCTACTTGAGAAAAACATATCTGTTCAACATGCGGGAGAGGAAGGTGATGCCGATGTTGTAATCGTTCGCTTGGCTCTAGAGCTTGCAAGGCGATCAAAAGAAATTGTTACAGTAATTTCTGAAGACACAGATATTCTGGTTTTATTGATCCATCATGTTTCCGAGGAACATCCTATTTTCATACAAACCAAAACAAACACAATTAATATTGTTGAGGCACAGAAGGTGATAGGAAAGTCAGCGTGTGAACTGTTGCCTTTTGTACATGCAATGTCAGGATGTGACACGACGTCATCATTTTTTGGTCAGGGAAAGTTAAAAGCATTCAAATTATTGCAAAAATTATCTGAGGTTAAAAAAGAAAAACTTAGAACATTTGGAAATTCCGAAACCTCAAAAGATGACATCAGAGGCATTGGAGAGGAGTTTATGCTGTCTCTGTATGGCTCGAAAGAATCCATTCATACTTTAGATGAGCTGAGGTAAATAACTTAACTTTTCTTTAAATGCAAAGTATGTTAAACAATGTTATTGTTAAGATGTTTTGCGCAATTGAAAAACACCATGTTATTCCATGTAATTTTCCATTAACTTCAAGAACATAACTATAAATTGTTCAATGTAAAACATGATTTATTAATAAGACAACAAAATTTTGATACCCAAGTCTTGACGACAAAAAAATAGTTAATAGTAAATAAAATAAATAAAATTACGTGAAAAATACAAATTAATTTTAATTTCATTCAGGTACATGATTATGATGTCAACGAAGTATGTACCACTGGAACGCCTTCCACCGACATCCAGGGCAGCATATTTCCACAGTTTGCGAGTTCATCTTCAGACAAATACATGGAAATCTTTGAGATCAGGTTTGCCAAAGGAAGAGTATGGCTATACATGTACAAGTGCAGAAATCCATCCAATTATTACAGACATCAATCCGGCACCACCAGAACTTCTCCAGGAGATCAGATGCAGTTGCTCCAAGGGTGCATTGTTATGTTCCACATCATGCGGATGTTATAAAAAGCGATTGCCTTGCAGTATTCACTGCAAGTGTGGTGGACAGTGTGAAAATGCTCCCATTGTAACTCCAGAACAAATTTCAGCAGTTGACGACACAGCTGAGTAAAATCAATAAAATACATTTTTTTAAAACTACTGTGGCCATTATCCTTTGAACAAATTGCAAGTTTCTGTATCGTCTTGGTTAGACTGTGTTATTTAATGTCGTCTATCCATCCCTGATGTAGAACTTTGCATTTTTTTTCTTCATGGCAATACAACACAGAACTATTTTGATGCTGGATTTAATGACTTGAGTCATTTCAGACTATATTGCATGTATATAGTCATTTTTCTTTGCTGTTATGTTAAACTTAAACATCTGCCATCTTCCAAATAACTTGTATAAGATACTTGATGTTATTGTTAAATAAATCAATGTTGTAATGATGAGAGAATATTTTTCATAATCACAAGGAAATCACTCATTGCCTGAAATTGTTATAAAAGAATAACTTTTAAAACAAATAAAACCGAAAATGAAAGAGAAAGATATTACTCAGTTAACATACCAGTGATGCTAATATAATTATGTACAAAGTAGGCCAAAAAAGTAACATGGGCCTAGGCCAGGCCCTAGGGTTATGCTTACATTCGTGGTTATGAACTTGCAGGGCGTCCCAGACCGAGTTTTTTTGTTTAGACCCAGGCCACTTGTTAGGAATCACGTAAATGTAATTTTATTTACAAATAACCTGATATAATCCACGGATTTTACGAATTACCGATGTTGTTTACGTATGGTATATCTATTACCGCCCACGTTTAACTTCGTACAATTTCGATTCAAAATTACTAACTTTCCAAGTATTCCTTGAATAAATTATTTAGTTTGCCGTAAAGAACAGAGCATTAGCTTCCATTTTATCTAAAAATTTCAAATCATGAATAAATTTTAAGGTATAACATTACATTTGATCGGACTATAGGGTTGCTTTCGACTTCTGTTCCGTCGTTGTTGGTTGTCGCGATTTCTCAAAATCAGAAGTGAGTATTATTTTACTTATATCAATTATATCAATATATCAAAAGTAATATACTATATACTATACTATTATTATTTTAATTACTGTATATCGTTCAAATGTTTTTGAATGTTTTAGAAAATTAATTTTTTTAAATATTTTCGCTATTGTATCAGAGCTATGTTTTGTTTACATTCGCTGTTTATCGTCTCGGTTTCTCGAAATCAAAGTAATTTAAAAACTTAGGCTACTATTCTTATATTATTTACTTAGGCTACTATTTTTATATTATTTAATTGTTAATTATTGTTGTGTATATATTAAATTGTAAATTGTTTCGGTCGTTGTGTGTCAGGCTATCATTATCGCTCTACCAGTCTAACCACTCTAACCACTCTAACCTCTAACAGATATTATTTTGTGCTACTTTTAGTCTAACAGATATTATTTTGTGCTTACAGACAAGAAAATTGAAAAATTTATTGTGAGTGAGTATATCAATATAACTATTAATGTATTTTAAGTATAATAGTATAACTATTAATGCACCTTATGGAAAAACAAAAAACATTGTGTATCAGAAAGCTTTGCAATAAAATGACTGTATGTGTTTGTTGTATTTCTTTTAATTAAAAATCAAAAGTATCTGCATAAATGTTTCAATAGATGCAAAGATGCCCGGGCAAACGAGCGGTTAAGGAAACGGGAGCCAGAGAGAAAAACGATAAAAAAACCTTTAAATTCCCCGGGCAACGCCGGGTAACCCAGCTAGTTGTCTATAAAATAAACGTCGATTTCAAGTAACGTTATTGTTAGACTAAAATTATGATTACGGTTTCTGGGGGTCAAATGTGCAACTAACTTTAAATTATGCTCCCTGGAATTACTGAATTTATTAAAATCCAACGCCGGTGATACAGGAATGTTAAATTTTCTTTACAACATTTTGTAAACCTCAACCATATTCTCTCTAACTTAGACTGCTTATATATAAAAAGCGCATTCTGCCAAACTGTCAGCCTTAATTTGTAGCTTACCAAATGTGTAAATGATCATTAGCACTATAACTGTGCTAAAATCCACAAACCAGCAGATGCATAAACAATTTAAAAAAAATTATCACTGTAAATGTGCTGAAATGCACGAAATAACAGATGCATAAATAATTTTAAAAAATTCAGCAATACCCGGACAAAGGACAAACCTCCGTTGTGTAAGTTATGGAAAGGGGCCAAATGACAATTTTTGCGGAGGGGCCCTGAATCTGAAGCTACGCCACCGTGAGCAGGAAGTAACATTGAGATTCTTGAGCAGTGATCTCCTCCACTGGAACCATTCATTCTCAACTTGGCCCACACTCTCTTGGCCCACACGCCCAAATCTCTTGAGTAGAAATCTACCACTTATTTGAGAGAAACTTGAGCTTCCACATCAGTGTGCCGGAAGAACGAGAACAGCTTGTCTACCTTTGATTCGCTTGTTCAGGTCGAGAAGAAGAGAGTCAAT
The DNA here is from genome assembly GCA_963978895.1 of Erpobdella octoculata. Taxonomy (NCBI): domain Eukaryota; kingdom Metazoa; phylum Annelida; class Clitellata; order Hirudinida; family Erpobdellidae; genus Erpobdella; species Erpobdella octoculata. The sequence goes on from OZ022239.1 coordinate 40,277,586, forward strand.
AATCACCAGAAAATTGGATATTCTGAATTCTTCAGAGCAAGACATAATGACACCTTCAGCACTTAGGTCAATGCCATTTTGGTTGCAAGCCTCCAAAAGCACGCTCACCTCGAGACCACTGGCAACGGAAACAGCTGCAAATGCAAATATCACCAATAGACATAGTTGCGAGTGTTGCGACACACTTGAACTCACGAAATTTGCAATCATCGTCCACAATGGAATATTATACTTGCATAATGATTTTTTATTGTAAAATTTGGAGGTCCTGGCGCAGGTGCGCCATGATTAATTTGCCACTGCCCTAAAGGTAATTTTAAAGAATTTTTCAGACCTATTTATTTGAAAATTTTTAGATTTTTGCCTGCATTTCCAGCCCGTTTTGGCATCTTTTGTATCCTAAGAAAGAAAGCTAAGATATTTTAACATTGCAGCAAATTAATATCACCCTAAACGGGTAAATAGCATAACCGAAAATCTTGTAAATCGCTCATCAGAAGGTTTTATTGAAGTAATTGACTTTAAATTCACACCACTGCTTGAAAAGAATTGTTTAAATAAATTAAAAAACAAACAATGTTAACCTAACTCAACTTTTGTCATTGTTGCTCAAATTCAAAAGAAGAAAAAATTGAAATAAAACAAAAACGTTGCTTCTTCCCCGAGGCATCTGAAATAAAACACAGATGTCATTTTGTTGTCCTTCGTACAGCTGAGGAATTTTTGCTATTCTGCTATTGTTTGATAAAATTGTCAACACTGCCTCGAAGAAGACATGATTGTTTAGGTCTTTAAAATATTCATTAATCATTAAATAAAAACACTGAATTGTAAGAATGCTTTCAATATCTTCTATTAATAAAAATACATAAAACAATATAAATAACCTAAATGGTAAAAAATAGAAAAGCAGTTAAGAAAGTTTTAAAGCCAATATATTCAGAGATTTGTATTCTGCTAAAAAAAATAATTATAGGTGACAATGAAAAGACAAGTCTATCAGGAAAGTATAAAAAGAATTTTTAAAAATAAGTAAAAATAGGTAAGAAAATACTATAAAGAATTAGAACTACAAAGCAAAATGCTCAGCAAGCAGACACCTTAACATCATGCGAAGCAACAGGATTGTTGTGTAGAATGAATTGGACCAGTAGAAATGTTTGCACCACAAGGCTATGCAACTGAGAAACATTCGCACTACAAGGCCACGTGGCTAAGGTAGGCTTTCGGAAAAGAACACTCAACAAGAATGTGTCATTAACGCATAACGACATTTATAACTTCAATTAAATTAATATACAAATATAAAAACAGATATTCATCGGAGACATTGAAAAACTGCCACCACAGATTTACTGGCAAAAATATTGTATAGCGGTTTGAAACCAGAAAAGTTAAAGTGACTTAACTAATTTTTTAACCAATAACTCACAAATAAAATTCACATTACAGCAATTGGCAGTTATTCAGAAAACTGGATTGTTATATAGTCACCACGAGTGTGTAAGCATACTTTTGAATATGGCTGCCTTAGATGTTGATGTCCCAGATGAAAATAAAACCAAACTGAGCAATCCAGATTCCCATTCATAGGATGAATGTCTCTGTTTATAATCTTAATAACAATTGAAAGGCATGTTTTATGCATTTCCCTTTCATGGTTCATGAGTAGGTGAAATACCTAGAGTGACAGAAAGAAACAGAATTGGAAAACAAAATGACAGAGAGCACATAAAAAAGCTTTTTATTATAAAAATACATTTAAATGAAATAAATAATAGCTAGTCTGGATTCTATAAAAAAAACAATGACATTATTATTATTATTATTATTAGTAGTAGTAGTAGTAGTAGTAGTAGTAGTAGTAGTATTAGAATTAGTAGTACTACTACTAGTAATAGAAGTAATAGCATCAAATTGAGCATCTACTTGGCAAAAAATTAAGGTAGCCAAGACTTCAAAAATAACAAAGAACCTAAATCATTTTTAAGGTGAAAGATAGAAGCCGAAATTGATTTGCAGGAGCGTCTTAAATAACAAAATAATTCAAAACAGACAGCAGAAACATGCAAATGATTGAGATGGTATGAAAAATAAGGACTGCTGCTTCAATGGCATGCATTTAATTTATATCATACATTTAATTTTCTTAAATATAACAAACACAATCAATCAACAAGAAATCCACTGCTAATCAGAAGTGGAACTTTCCAACTTCATGCCCAGGCCCTCTGATCTAGATTCAAAAATTTCAATAATGGTGAGGCGTCATAAATGTAAAAATAAAATTTAAAATAAAAAAAACTAAAATAAGAGAACTCATGTGGCACTGTAAAAAAACAACAATTTTTCAAATAAAACTCTTATCCAAAGAAATTTGGTCACATTAACAAATGATGGCAGTGGCACATCATCACATGTTATGCTCTCATAAGTGACATCAAATATGATGCATCACCGAATCAGCTACTCTCACATCATCACATGTGACACCATATCAAATGAGATATTATTACATCATTAAATAGAACACAATTCACACCACCAAACGTGATAGCACCATGACTTGAATTAAAAAAAAACAAATAAGCTGACTGCCATATGGCAATATCACGTTATAATGCATTTTTGCTTTCCACCCAAGCCAGTTTTGCCAGACTTGGTGGTGGCAGACAAATTTGTATTTGAAGTATTGACCTGTGAAGCGGATGATGTCGTGTCTTGTTGATGGTTCGTGGCAGTCGGTGATGCGAGAGAATCTGGTGGTGTCGTCTCCTGTTCAATCATGTTCGGAGATTCAAGATTGAGGTGAGAATAGGAATCTGAACTAGCTTTCGAGATAACCGAGAGGCCTATATAAGTGTTTAGTTACAAATTATTCACTCAAATTATTAATTGGTTATAATTTTATAATTATTTAAAAGTAATCTTATTCACAATAATTCTGAAAAATGTTTGTCCCTTCCAATCATGTAATCAAATGAGATGAATTCAGATTCTCCCTTCCAACAGGGACATCTATCCCCCCTCTTTCCAAAGTCAATGGCTCCGGCTCTCCACTCCCAAATTTATCTAATTTCAACCTTTGTGGTCCGGGGTGATAGAATAGGACCACCGGGTATCCTCCTATGCGTGTCGTAAAAGGCGACTAAAGGAAGGTTTACAGGAAGGTCCTAAGGGTAAAACTTTGCATTAAGACCTTCAACCAACTCAGATTTGGTTATCGCTGCCTTGCGAGTTGGCTGTTTAGCCAAAGGTTTCGTGAAGGCAACTCGAGAAAATACGGGGTAGGCAGAGCTCTCTCAGTCTTTTCAGACTAATCAGCCTAGGGTTACAGCCGACAACCGTGGATGCAACAGGAAGGGCATCCAGCATAAAACTTTCAATGAGGCATATGGTGCCAAATTGGAAGGAAATGTCCAACCCATGCAAGAAGAAGACGAAACAAATTTTAAGTTTGCATGTTTAATTACTCACCTACTATTTATATAATTGTTAAAAGTATAATAACTATATTTGTGTCCAATTCAGAACAGCAATATTTGCAGTTTCAGTAAAAAGATAGCTTATTTTTCTATAATATCAAGGTCTTCATAATGTCACTTTCACTTTCGAACATTTAGAAACGAGAACCAATCATCTTTCATTGTAGATCGCTGTCAACTTTTAATTTTCTTCACACGACAGCTGGTTACAACTTGTCAATAGAACTGTCGACCCAAAATATTGGTTAAAGGAATGAATTTTCATTAATTTTGTACCATTAAATTGTTATTTTGTATTGAATTTGATGTATAACTAAGATATATTAATTTTTCAAATTATTTATTGAAAGATTAGAAAACTACTACAAAAACACAGAATTCCCAATGCATCAGCAGCATCTTGAAAGCATTAATATTCTCGGTGGTGTACAGTTCTGCACAATCTCTTGTCTGCAAACCTGCAGATTCCAACACCCAATCTTTCTAAAAACTCCAAAAATCTGAAAATTTCTGCAATACCGTATCACAAAATTTTTAAATTTTCTAGAGTTGCTCAAAGTTGCTAGGTTTATATTACTTGAATTCTTCAAAAAAATTAAGATTTTCCCATCGAACCTCTCTGTTAGTTGCCGTAGAACCACATCGAGAGCTACAAACTTAAACTTCCAGTTGATATTGTAGATAAGATTACTATGGAGCATGCAACTAGCAACTTGAAATATAGCTATCTGAAATTATTCAGTTTAAGGTGTAGTCTTTATTTAGATAACTTGTACCTTTAGCTAAGACAATATTACCTGACAATGATTCCCTCAAATTTTTTATCATTTCCCGAATCTTAATTTGTACGCCATTGCCAGTATCATTTAATGTACAGTGTAGATACTGTAGATGCCCTGCCCCTCCAATCATGTAATATAATGAAATGATTGCTATATAATTTACCACGACAATCATGTTATTGTAAATTATAACAAACAAAACATTTAAACTCTACTGTAATTACTTGGAAAGCTATTTTTATGTAACAGTTCCGATCATCCGAGTAATAAATTCAAACACAAAAATAATACATTTTTTACAACTTTCAAACTTGTCAATAATAACTTATAAATTCTTTCAAATCCATCTTAATAATTCTTAGAAATTCCTTTCTAAAATTCCTGCTAAAGTAAACTTATTAAATAAATAACAACTTTAAACTGACCTGGCTGCAAACTACGATGAACTGGGGCGGGATCCTCTGAAGCCGTTGAAGTCATGGAGGTCATGGAAGTTCTCGAGTGGGTCCTGTTGACATTAACAAGACTCGCACCCGGCATGGAAAGGTTCGAGTTGGGGAAATTAAAAGAAATCGGACAGTGGTCCATTTGTACGGGGGCAGAGCGGCATTCCCCTTCAACCACGGACATCCCTGATAATTGGATGTTTATAAAAATCACATTCTCGCCTCACTCATCAATTATAGCAAATAATTTCATATTAAATACAATTTAATGACAGAATAAACAAATCAGTTAGAATGATCATTGTCATGCCAGGCCAATGATTGAGCTAAAATAAAACTTTGTACAGTACACAATAAAAACATTCTTATTAAATACCTATAAATAAATTGCAGGTAATATAGGAATAAATATAACTATATTGAACATTTTTATGATGAAATATTAAAATATAGGCACAAAATCCCAGATTAGACATTTGTTATAAATTGAGATAGCAATGCAAAACAAAATACATGACAAAAACAGTATGAGTTACAGTCAATCAACCCATGCAATTATTGATAATTTGAGCGCATAAATAAATCAGTAAAACGGAAAAATATTGTTTTTTGTTTGATTTATTTATAATTTAATTGTTCAAAATAACTTTACAACCACATACCTGGGAGAAGGCGAGGCCTATGGCTATTTGGCAGTGTTTGCGTGCTCTCACACATGAGTTCAGCACCGGGTAATTGTCCCTCTTGTACGTCTAGTGATGAAGAATTTCTAGGGAATGTCGAATAGCTGCCACCGAGATTGGATGAATTGGATCTGTTCAGTTCCAACATGGAAAAACCAGGACCAGAAGAATTGCCAACGATATTGGATGAATTGGATCTGTTCAGTTCCAACATGGAGAAACCAGGAACAGAAGAATTGCCACCACCTAAATCCATCGTGGACGAACCTGTAATAAAATTATAAAATGTAACAATTGTTGCATGATAGTTTGTTAATGCACAAAATTTGTTAATAAATAAATTCAATGCTGCATGACTTATTAGGCAATATTTGTTATGAACATAACTATATTTACCAGATGGCAGCGCGTATTTATATGTGATATAACAAATCCTAAATAGAAAAACATTCAGTCTTGATTACCAGGCCTAGAGGAATTGCCACCGATATTGGATGAATTGGATCTGTTCAGCTCCAGCATGGAGAAACCAGGCCCAGAGGAATTGCTACCACCCACATCCATCATGGACACGCCTGTCATAGAATTAAAATATGTAACTAGCTTTGCATGATAGTTTTTAACACACAAAATTTGTTGATCAATAATCAATATATTCAATGCAATATTTGGTAAACATGGAGAATAGCGGCATAAATTATTTTCGGTGTTTTTAATTATTTTTCCCTTATAATAATTATATATTTGTAATCACAATAATAACTCCAATTTAATGATCCAAGCAGTTTATTAATTTTTGATAATAAAATTCTCTCAGAAAACTCAAGAAATGAGCAAGAGAACCACAACAAAAACTATGAATAGCGCAGTTGAACAGAAACAGTTTATAGCAAAGTAAAAAATAAAGTTATTTGCAAAAAAATCTAACAATCACAAGATAAAATATTAATCACGCAGTCAGATTAACATTATTTACAGAAAAAATGACAGTTTATTTAAGTCCGAGCAGTTTTTCAGAGAAAAATAAAACTTGATAGTTTTCAATTAAAGAAACACAGAGTTTCAGCAAAGAATTTGCCACCTGGTTTGAGACTACGGAACTCAAATTCACTTAAATAAGTTATTTATTTCTTTAAAAATATTTTATAAAAACTCGCACAATCAATTTCTTTTACATTTTATTTCACTTCACTTCACTTTTCGTTTGTTTTTTTTTATGAGAATAATTTGTTTCTACTACCTGACGCTTTTCTGGCGTTAACTTCTTTTTTATTTATAATTTTAAGAAATTAATAAGATCAGTCAATTTGTAATTTATTTTTCTTTCTAATTATAATAATTTCATAATATAAAAATAATTAAAAACCGAAAATAATTTCTGCCGCTATTCTCCATGTTTACCCAATATTTTTTGATGATTTAAAACATAATTATACTAACCATATAACTGCATTTATCTATATGTGATATAACAAGTGTGAAATACCAAATCAATCAACCTTGATAATAAACAAGCTAGCTATTAATAATACAGAAACTAAAACAACCTGATGATATATTTGCCTAAAATTTAAGAAATAACTCTACAATTCTAAACCTGACTCTAAGAGTCTAAATGTAAGGTCTATTCTTTTTCTCATTAGAGTTTAGTGTAGTATAGTTATATATACTACAGAATTGTATTCTTCTTTAGTTTTAATCTTGAGACCTGAAGTTTTTGAACTTTTATATTATACAACTTATAGTATAGAAACGGTGTATTAATAATACATAACCGCAACATTTCAAGTCCTCTGCAGAAAAAGTTATTGTCAATTTTTTTAAATTGTATATTCCCGCATTATAGTTTAAAAAAGGCTAAACTTTAGAACTGTAAAATACAGAAATACAGAACACAGGCAACAAACCTGGAAGTCCTGGAATGCACACAATACCGGAACCTGTGGAATTATCTGAGTTATCTTCCGATCTTTGTTTTTTAAATGGAGCAAATGTGCTCATCGTCAAAATCATCAGGATATAAATAGAACCAGACGAAACCCGGGAAACGCGAAAACGCTCCTGCGCGAGAGGTGGAAATGAGTTTTGGACCGACTAGAGGATTAGTTTACTATTCAGTATAGGCTGCATCCTGCAAAAAAAGTTAAACTAGACTAGAACTCCAGAATTAACACTATTTTGATGCGTTTGTAGAAAGGATTAGCAAAACTTAAAAAAAATTTTTTCAATTATTTAAATTATTTGAAAAACAAGATCTTTCTTTCTCTGGATCAACCTCATAAAGACATGAAACGTCAGAGAGATTGTACTTTATCATTTTAATTTAAAAATTTAATAACGTTAATGTTTAGCCGGTTTAAAAAAAAAAAGAAGTCAAAACTGGCTTTTTCTCGTTGCGCCTCTATCCAGAAGTGTGTCGAATGTAACCAAATGTAACACTATAAGCATTAAAAAAGTTGATATGTGATAATAATAATACATTTACAGCATACTAAACTGTATTTTATCTTATAAGTTTTTCATAGATCAGAAACTTCATTAACATTTATCAAACCACATAGATATGAAAACGTAATGCTGTAGTGTGTGGCGCAAAAACAAGCAAGTTCAAAAATTAGAGAAGGTGTTATTCGCACACGTTATCATCATTAGTATTATTATGGAAGTGTTTTTAGTTGGAAAGGTTCGTACAATCTGTGTACATGATAAATGTCTGTAAAATGAGATTTTTTTTTAAAATTTGTATTGAATTGATGTGCAGGCGACGACGAGACAGATTTGACGGAATTACCATTTCTTCATTCATGCACGAATATTGAACAAAATGTCGCAGGTGTTTTTTTTACATCAGTTTATCTTATTTCGCAAGTTTGTTTCAATAATAATTATTGATTTTAATGATTAAACAAATTGATAATCATTGCCTGTTGCTAGAAATATTAATAAAATTATAAAGTTTATAATAAAAAGTAAAAACACGAACTGTCTAGTGTCTACTATAGTTCTTTAGTGATAATGAGTTTAATTTATTATTTTCAATTTAAGAAGAATATACATCTGATTTCGGTTCATTTCATTTCATTAATGATATTTTTCTGCTTATGAATTGCATTTAAACTTAAAAACTTTAATTAGTGTATATTATTGAGAGTTTTTATATTAAATAACATTTCATATTAAATTGAGTAATATCAGTAATATCAAAAATTGAAGTTGATCTTTTAGATATTTAGTTTTCGCAACAACAGTGGAATTCGTGCTGCCAAGATTATATTATCCAATTATTTACATATCTTTCCTTAACCTCCTCTTTAACTGTTTAACAGCTCCTTCATGGAGGAAATATAAAACAGATAATATGATATGCAATGCATGAATAATAAAAGCTTGGGAGGAAAAATTCCGATGTTATATCCTTGTTTTTTGTTTTATTAGTATTATTATTAGTTCATTGTAATAGAAGACAATAAATAACTATTTTTCAAAATAATTTCAGAAGAGTTCAGGTGTTCTGGTGGACAATAATTTTTATTCAAAGGGTAAATTTTTCAGAAAAATTCTGCAGTTCTGCATTTCACCATTTGTAACACAACAGGTATAATACGCTAAGTTTAATGCTGATAGGTAATAAATGACAGATCTATAAAGCGGAATTGAATAATTGTTCAGGAACCAACCATTATAAGCATTCCTAGGAATGTCGATGCTGGAACAAGCAAAGGATCATACAATAGTCTCAAGAAGTTACATCTTTCTGGTCTAGGTATTGTCACTCCAACTTTTTCGACAATCGTACAAAATGGGATCAGGTTGTTTAATTGTTATGTTTCTTTTCAGTTAGTTTTTTGTTAGTAAATATTTCTATCTGATGAAAATTATACTTTAAATAGAGATGTAATGAGTGTTTCGTAATTTATTTTAAAATGTAATTTTCTTACGGCAAGAGTCTTTTTATCAGGAGTTGTTTTCAATTTTAGTTTCAATAGTTTTGATTTGTGATACAATTAAAAGCTAGTTGTATTGCCCGATATTTGAACTGAATAATTATGTAACATTCTATTATCTGGTGGTGACACTGCCAAGGCTGGCAATTCAACTTCAAACAGCCCACATTTTTGGAATTCAATAAATTATATAGTTTTTCATGGTAAATCTAAAAAACAAAGTCAGTGTCACCTGGCTTTGTAGGAGATGCTCATTAAATAGTTGTGTTGGTTCATTTTATTTCAATTTAATAATCTTAAATGCTGCATGGATTCACAGACTTTGGAGCCATACGAGCTTATTGACAGTTTTCAGCAATAATTTTATTTTTATTTTAGTTTAATTAAATTGAGGCGACATTTTACTGTTAATAAAGTTAAATTCAGATCAGAATTGAATGTCAGCTGAATCCAAGCATAAATTCTAATAACAATTTATTTAACAGATCCAACAATTTCATCTGGAGACCAAACGTCGCAGAACATCCTGTCAGGCATCCGTCGAACGTGGAATCTTCGTCTGCTCAGCCCGGTCATTCGTTGAATGCCGACACCAAGCAGGAAACGAAAGCGTGCTGTTCGGAATTGACCGCCGCGAGTTCTTCGACCGTTTGCTGTCGATGCAGCGAAACAAAATCTGCCATCGATTCTCTGCTGGCAGAAGTTTCCGAGTTGAAACGACAAGTTGAGTCTCTCAATGCTCGGAAGAGCCACTTCGACGCTGAAGGTCGGTGTATTCTTCTGTATTTGCCACAGCTAATTATTATTATGTATGCGTGTTTTTCATAATTTATTAATTTATTTATAAAATGATAAACAGGTTTTAGTTTTTATTATAATGTTCAATACAACACTTGGAACTTTGGCTGATTTCAGTTTGAAAATGATATTGAGAAATTCATTATTGCATAGAACAAGTTGATGTTTATTGTGTGTAAAAAAGCTTATAAAGATGCATCATCATTGAAACAGCTTATAAATTATACTTATTTATTTCAGTTCCATCAAACGTTGGATCGGGCTGCCCGACCGGCCCCACGCATTTCATTCCACCACCCCCACCTCTTCCACCAGCCCATCTTTTTTCAATTCCAAAAGATCCTCTGCAAGCCATTAAAGAAGCCAGACTTGTGAGATTTTTAAAGCTTTTTGAGCTAGCTATTTCCCCAATCTAAGAAATTAATCTTCCTGTCTTTGAATCACTGATGTTTTTTTTATTGCAATTGTAAGAATATATTATTTTCTTTTTTTCATTATTTTATGCAAATGGAAGTCGTAAAAGCTGAACTTGTGAGAGTGTTTATATCCTTTTGAGTCAGCCATTTCGTGAGCTGAAAAATTAACTTTTAAGTATTTTCACAAAATAAGTTTAATTTGCTAATAGTTAATAATAATTCCATACATGCATGTGATTAATAATAATTCCATACATGCATGCATGCATTGTTTTGTATGGAAATAAATTCATTTATATTTATAAAGTTTGGTTATCGGGAGAAAAAAAATATAATTTGAAAGTTCCATGAATTTGTAACCCAAAATTAATAATGATTTTATTAAATTATTTCTATTAATTGAATAGAAAAAAGAGAAAATCTTGAAGTCGTACAAGAAAGACAGCAACATTGACATGACTGAAGTTTTAAAGGGTATGAAAGACGTCAAACTACGACAAATTGCCAGGTAAATTAAATTCCATACATTTACAGAATCTAATTTTAGACTAATTTTATTTTATCAAACAATTTTGATCATAATGCCTAAAGAACCTGACACATGTTTAAACTATCTTTTTAAGTTTAATTGTGAACATGCATAACATTTATGATGCCACCTTTTTCAAATTTAAGATCACCTGGTGGTACCCCCTTTCGCACGAAAAAAGCTTCTTACGAAACCGGGAACGATCACGCTTCATACTTCATTCGAGCACTCAGAAAGAAATTCTCTGGCACGGTACCCGAAAGTCCTGACAGGAACAGCGACAGCTCACTCCAATCTCCAAACTGGTCCTTCTTGGATGCTGAGACGCCCCCCAAAACCACGACGGATTCTAATTATAGCGTAAGTCGTCTCAGGTGATTAGAATGAACGGACTTCGCACTAATATCTTTCAATAAGGTTATTTTGCAATCATGTGTTTGCTTATTTTTAATTATGTTTATTTATCGTTGCTATATATGCAACACAAGCTGGTAAAATAAGGCTAATGCTAAGTCCTATAACTGTGCGAGTTGTTGAAATGGAACGTTGCTCTGAAGCTCGTATGAATGGCATGTCAGTATAGGGTATTCAATATTGTGTTAGGGGGGGTAAAAACCCAGGCCTAGATTAATGTGGAAAAAAGATGTTTTCTAAAAATAAGTTGATTATATTTTTTTAAAAATTATTATTATCATTTTCTCCGTCAGCCCACCACGCAATATCTGAAGTTGAAAAGGTTCAAGTTGGATGTCCTAGAAGAATGAAATTATTTGTTTCAATGAATATCTGCTTTTATATAAAATACTGATGCTTTTATTTTTGTTGTTATTATTGGGTTGAGTAAACTTATTGAATATTTTATAAATCGGAAACACAAGAAAGCGAATCGTGATGCATTAAAACACAGCTATATGTTCTTCATGTGGTAGATCTGTGCTTGGAATTTTTTTTAGGACTGAATATTTTCATTTGTTTAAAATAAAAAACTCGTCAACATCATTTATTTCTGTCTTGTCTCTGCGATACCTGCTTGCTCCTCTCGGCTCATCAACAGATCGGATTACAAAAATAGAAATACCTTTGAATTTGGAGATAGAGAAAAAAATCGTGGAAACCTCGTATAATTGCAAACTACTCACTCACTCCAGCTACAAATCAGAGAAACATCTAAAAACAGGCGCAACGAAATACTTTACAATTCTAAAAAAAATGAATGAATCACCGTGTTGTGTACTCCACAATAAGAAGAAGAAGCAACACATAAAAAATTCAATGTGGACCAGACAGACGCCTCTGAGATGCCGGCGCTAACTGGGGCGGTGTTGGCTGGCTGGCTGAATGGGGAAATTTTTGTGGCGCTAATAGTTTGCACGGATATTCCCATCATTTTGGCAGTCGTTGGTGCTTATTCAAGTCTTCAAAACTGTCTCGTGGAACTATATTAACGTAAATTGATTTCATTTTTTTATATAAAAAAAACCTTTCGTACAGATTTCGAGGAATAATTATTTTTTTGTATACGACATCGACACCGGATGCAGTGATGTTGATGTTGCGGGAGTTAATCACAGAATTGATTTTTTAATAAAATAAAAAGAGAGATGGTAGACTGGCCGCAGCATAAAAAAATAAAAGCAATTAATGTGCGTGGTCGGTGTTTTATACATAGGATGATGATGATGATGATGATGCATAACCTGTCAGTTGATTTCTTTCCATGCATATGAGCGACATGATTTACACAGCTATTGAGCTGAAAATAGAAATGGCAGAGTTGTCGCTTCAGTGCCCGATGAAATGAATGATTATTATTATTATTAGACATATTTATATATATAGTCGTGAGCCATCTTGAAAACCAAATTGTAATCATATGTTTGAGCATTACGCGAACATGAGTACAGAGACAGGAAGAGAGAGAGAAAGAGAGAGAGAGAGAGAGAGAAAGAAAGAGAGAGAGAGAATGAAAGAACACAACGAGAGAATCCACGATATTTACTGACACACAACTCGAGTTTGTCATCGTCATCTGACTAGTACAAAATTCGCGCTACGACGGATGAGAATATAAAATATTTAATCATCACGAAAGAAACTTCTAATGAAAGATTCTCTTTGAAATAACCCAGTAAAATATCAACACCGATTTGTTTCTTAAATGCAAAGGAATAAAAATATGTATATATTTTCCAACAATATCTCTTAATTTATAAAACAAAAATAAAATTTACAAACATGGAAATTACAAACAAAGTTAAAACATCCTTTCGGACAGCAAATTTTTTTTCATATCATGGTTCACGACTTGGGAAGCAGTGGGACAACTTCGCCGTCGTGAGAGACAGAATCGAGAATGGAGCTTGGTCTCTTCTGGGGACGAACGTGTACGTCGACGAACCTGAGTATGGCGGGGGACGATTTGAAGGGGGGACCCGGAAGACGAGAGCAGGAAGTTTGTGGTACACTGTTGTTTCTTGCTGTGGAAGAAGACAACCACTGCATTTAAAATTGCGAAACTTTATATAGAAGAATATCAAGTAGGTTCGCTGCCAACAGACCGGCTCAGACATAGGTATAGGAGACGGGGCAGGGGAGCAAAAGCTCCCCCAGGTTTTTTTGGGAAAGAAAATGGCAACATTATGAGGATAAAATACTGGAACGTGTGGACCCTTTCATCATCTTGCCCCCCATGGTTATGCTGAAAAGATGTCCCTGATATCATTATGACTCATACTCACATATTACCTTTGGAATTACTTTTAGAAAAGTAAAATATGCAATGAAACTCAATTGTGTTTTAATTGAAGTCTGCATAAAATTGTATTTGCTGTTGAATAATAATAATAAAAACTGGTTAGGCCTGTATATTATATTTTGGTAGGGTTCTAGTTTCAAAACTTTCCTTAGCTACGAACTTGCATAAAAATGAACATGAAAACAGAATTCATGTCTCAATGTCTCTTCCGCTTTTTGGGTAGCCGGAAAAAGTGTCATCGGATAAAAAGTCGTTGGGAAAAATGTCGCAGACAAAACGCCGTGAACAAAATTACAGATAGAATTTCGTGGACAAATTTTAGTTGACAAAAGCATTGATTTCTGATTTTCAAGAAACCTGATAAGATAATCTTATAATATGTCGTAGAAACATATGTATCTAGTACTATCTAGCATAAAAATGCATAAAATTAATTCAAGCCTTTAAATTCTCAACAAATAGAACCTTAGATCGTCAGTGACGAAACAAGAGTGATGATCGGAGATCTATAAAACAGATAAAAACTAACTTGGCGCTTATGTTCTTTTAAATAAAGCATAGAAAACACTATAAATTAGTGTGTTTTGGTTTTGACTACTTAAGACAGGGAATTGCTTTGAAACTCCGCCAAATTCACTTGCATTGACACATAGAACATTTATGTAACAACAGTTATGTATGTTGGTTTTCGTGGTTGTTGTGGATTGCATTGTCGTGCTAGTAAATTACTGGAAAAATTTACAATTTTTATTCATATAATAACTGTTGAAAAATACCATAAAAAGACAGATTTGAGCGCTAATAAATTCTTAAGAGTACTCTGGCAAACAGTTGGGCTTACAAAATATGCATGGAATAGAATATTCCTTCACAGTAGACATGTCCACTTACAGTCCGCGAACCCCATCTGGCCAACCGACTGATTTCGACAGCTTAAATAAACAGTTAGTAAACAGGAACCTCAGAGCATGAGACCCATAAATCTTAATCTTTGTGATTGACTGTAATTCAATTAAAAATTTCAAACGGTGCCAGAAAGCTACGCAGGTTTCCTAAAAATCAGAAATCGGTATTAATCACCGTGATAATTTGCCCGCGACGTATTTTTGTGATATTTTGCCCTCACAACACTTTTAAAACATTTTTTATTCACGACATTTTGTCTTCACGACATTCAGTCCTCACGACAATTTGTCCTCACAACAATTTTTCTATCATATTTTCTGCAATATTGCGTGCTAAAACCTTTTCCCTCTATCTTTTGTTTTTAACCAACCAATGGCGGTGGTGGCTAAACGGTAAAGCGTTCGCCTGTCGCCTTGAAAGTTGGCGGTTCGAATCTCACTGGCGTCACCATCGTAGCTCCCTTAAGCAAGGAGTTTACATGCATTGCTCAGGTTGAGTGTCTCGCGGGGTTAACAACTCCTTTCACTAACCTTTAAAAAAAAAAAAAAGAGCTAGTTTAAACCCCCAAAACTTCCCCATGGCAACCCCACTTCAACAGAAACCAGAAAATCAATTAGAAAATGCTGCTTCACTACTTACGATTCTCTGCAACTGTGAAATTCATCAGAGTTTAAATCACTTCCAAAGTTCCAGCAGCTTAAAACTTTGTTAAATAATCATTTCTTAAAAATTCATTGAACATTAAATTACTTGAATTTCCACTAGGTGTGGTTCCACCACCAGCTGAAGTCAGTTTACTGAAGATCTCTTTTGAGTTGCATTGGAGGGCAATGAGAAAACTTTTCTTGACGACTTTATCGCCCGACGAGCAGCAACTAGATTTGCTCTTTTTGCTCGAATCAAGGTCAGCAGAATTTCGAAGTAGGTGAGTCTGACAGATGATGGAACCATCGTCTGTTAGGGAAGACGTCACCAGCGATTTCGCCCGCTTTTTGGATGTCCGAAACTTCGGCCATTGCATTTCATCTGTGAGTGATGCCACCCGTCTGTTTCTACCAGAAAAGACTCTCGGCGAATCTACATTATGAAGTTTGAGTTTCGAGGGCGACTTTTCTCTTTCTGTCAAGATGACGTGCATGCCACGCTTGGAAGTTCCCTTTTTCGATGTCTGCCTTATTAGAGAAAACGAACCGATATCAGCCGCTGATGACGGAACGTAATTGTTGCAGCATCCGTCGTCATAAGTTGTGCGAAAAAGATGATTGGATGAGCAGTCCCCGATGCTGTTCAGTTTCCTCACATCGGCCATCGGGCAGCTTGCCCGTCGTCGACCCTTGGAGTCGAACCAGAGATTGTTGCAGAGAGACAAAACCATTTCGCTGTAGTGGTGATAATTTCTACTTTTTTTGACGGGGGCAGTCGAGAAACTTTCTGACCTTTCCACACCCTGAGAAGGTCGTTGCTGAGAGTCGAAGGAAAACTTGAACTTGAGTCGTTCGTATTTCTTTCCGTTCAGTTCCGTTTCTCTTGGACATTTTGTGGAGTTCGTTTTTTTGCTTTTTGCGTCTAGTGAAGAACGTCTGTTACTGTTAACCTCAGACGAGCAGCCGGTGTTTTCCAAGGGCGGGGAGAGCTCTGAGAGAGATTCTAGTTGTCCTGACGACGTATTGGTCATCAAACTCCATCCACCTCGGCTGGTACTTCCAACGACGGAAGAATTAGTAGTAGAGTTGACTTCCAAGATTCGAGCAAGAGGTAGACTCGAACGTCTTTGATTGATGGCTTGGGAAAGTGCCGAAGGAGTGATTTGCTTCGAAACTGGCAGACTCAGTCTTCTCTTCTCACCAGTTTTTGAAGGCGGCGAAGAAATTGACTGTTTTGATGGGGTGGGAGAGCTATAAATTTCTGAACCTCTGGAACTCCTTGGACAATCTCTCGGATAAAAATTCTCCTTCTCTGAACCAAAACTGGACAGCTTGGACTTTAACCTGCTGCTGATAGACGATGCAGAGGTTTTTCTGCTCTGAGAAGGCTTGTTGCTGCTGTCAGAAATTCTTCTTTCCTGGAGATGTCCACAAGATGGAACGACTACCACGGAAGAAGAACAACCGCGCTCGTCACCCGAGCAATCTTCATCTTCCCAATCTAGAAACGATACCAGGGTAGAATTAGAGAGTTTCTTTTGATTTTCATCTGTCTCGTGGAGAGAATCTTCTTGTTCTATTTCCGTCCACTTGTAACGGTTGACGGAGAGATTGCTAAGCATTGCCTTGCTTCTCTGTGAAGGGGCGAACTTGTCCCACTCAATGAACAATGGCTCAACCACAAAAGACATGAACCCTGCAATTTAAATGTCCCATTAAATCTTTTAATTGAACAATGGGGAAAAACTAAAAGTCCTCCAGGTGGCAAAAGTAAATAGTAAAATAATAATAAAAATAATAATATAATAAAATATCGAGACATAAGTTATGCTACTGGTGTTTGTATCTACTGTATCTAGCAATTTCTATGGCT
The DNA here is from genome assembly GCA_963978895.1 of Erpobdella octoculata. Taxonomy (NCBI): domain Eukaryota; kingdom Metazoa; phylum Annelida; class Clitellata; order Hirudinida; family Erpobdellidae; genus Erpobdella; species Erpobdella octoculata. Next base: position 40,294,847 of record OZ022239.1, read on the forward strand.
CCGACTATCCCCCCGGTCATCAGGCTTTTTGGAAGCAAGAAGCAAAAGAGGTTATGTAAGGGACGCAGATTTTGTTTTGTCTCCGAGCACAGAAGACCCTATTGGTTACCCGGGGTTTTTAGAGGTTTTTTTTATCGTTTCTCTCTCTCTAGCTCCCGTTTCTTTTCCCACTTGCTTTCCCGTTCCCGCAAGATTTTCCTCTTAAATATAGAATTACAATTGCAAGATTTTCCTCTAACAAACACACACACACATGACCCCATATACACTCTCTCTCACATACAAGCAAATAAAATTGAATAAACAGTGTAAATTTCCTTTAAAACACCGCATTACCACACGCGAAACCAACTTTTTTTTCACACAAAACCAACAACAACCAGCAAGACAAAGCAATTTGAATGATTTGAAAAATTCCACTTGTCTCTTTTATATATATATATATATATATATATATATATATATATATATATATATATATATATATATATATATATATATATATATATATATATATATATATATATATATATATATATATATATATATATATACACAGACACACACAGACACACAAAGAGTCTTCGCACCTGTCTGGATCTTGGCAGTTGAAGATTGCTGCCTGTCAAACGAAATGGTCACTGGCAATTTCATCAGCTTCTCCTTGTCACCTGTTGAGATAAATAAAGCGGGCATGACAAATTAAATTAAAAATTTCCATTATTTCTTTCTAATTTAATAAAATATAAAGCGACAATGTATCTGAAGATTCTGTCGAATGTAATAAAATATCTTGAAGCAATGTGATTGAATATCTTGAAGCAATGTGATTGAATATTTTTTTTATATAATTTTATGAAATTCCGTTTCTATAAATTATGTGTGTTTATTAGTTTAACGTTACGTAACGTAATTGTTTTTTTTCCAAAGTTAGTTCTGTAAAATCCAGTTTTATATAGGAAAAGAATTTGTATAAAATTGTCAAGTCTCGTATGGTCCACGGTTCGAGCGGAACACCCTGAAAGCCCCCCCCTCATCCAAGACTCACGGTGCATGCACCGAAACCTTTTTCTCGAAAGTTCCTAAATGAAACTCAGCAAGATGACAATGGATATCAATCTTATGAAAGAAGACCCCCTACTGATGAACATTTTCAAGCTATAATCGGTTAGCACATGGACTCCTACATAGTAACTATGTAGGATTTCATGGTTAGCATGAGTGATAAAGTGATAATCATTGAATTGTGCTTTATTGTTCGTTGATTAGTGAACAATTGTTACTTGCATTAATGTGAAATCTTATACTTAAATAAACAATATTAAATATGTATGCAAGTACGTCAATAAAAAAGCCATTTTGCCTTCCAAGAAGCGAACTTTAAAAATGAAGTAATAAAATTTTATTTGGGTAGATATTCGATTAGCAACTAAGTTTTTTATTCAGCTTCATGATTCATGAAAAATATCTAACAATTCAACATTAATAGTTTATTTGAAGATTATGAGAGTTAATCGGAAAACACACGAACAGAGGTTGAAAGTGAACAATTTTCTTTTCAAGTTAACTTCAACAAGACTTACAAGACCCAGAGCCAGAACTTATCTGTTACTGAACTACAACTTGAGTAGAACCCTATTTACATCCAGACTAATTCGGTTGTTTGTTTGCAGAAATCTTTCTTTTATACACAAGATAGAAAAACTGTTGATTACGCCGAAGTGTTATAAAATTATACTAACTACCTCAGGAATACACAGTGCAGGTGGGGGGGGGCTATGACGTGAGCCCTCCCCCAACATTAGCGGGACATTTTACTGATGGGTTATTACTGTCTTATCGCATATTTCCTTCCAAATAGTCTATGGGGGGAGTCGATGGATTGATGGGGAGCCTGAGAGCTCCCTTTTTTATAAAAGAAGAATAGCACAGACTTATATAAATCTCAATTAGAAATTGAGTCCCCAACAATTTTGGGGCGTCTTAATGTATGAGGCCCCTACCAACCGCGGGGTTCGGGTGTGGTAGCTACGGAACTGCATGTTTACCATCAGACTCCCAGCCAATTTTCATATTTTTTTCAGTTTAGATGCAGTTTTTCATTTATTACAATTTTCAAATTAATTCCCGAGCTTTCAATTGAATTCCGCAAAAGCGCAGAGCATTTCAAAAAATTTAAAAAAATCCTGCAACTGCCGGGAACGGATGGATGGACGGACGCTGTAAAGGTAGAAAGTGAAACGAACGCAGGTAACAAGTGATGTACTGCTTAATTACATAATATTAATTATACGCTCTTTGTTAAAATTTCGATGCACCTCACAAACTTTCCAACGAAAACAAATGGGGAAAAGCCAATTATTTCTGCTAAACTCATTAAAACAAAGACCGGCCAGCGTAGGGTACTCAACCTGACAATAAATATAACTTCTATGACTGCAGCTTTGTATGATCACACGAAATGTTCGAGATTGGTGCTGTGCATTGACTTACTCATTCATACATCCGTCCGTCCATCCAAATATCCATCCACCTATCCAAATATCCGTCCGTCCGCCCGTCCGTCCGTCCGTCCGTCCGTCCGTCCATCCATCCATCCGTCCATCCGTCCGTCCGTCCATCCATCCATCCATCCATCCATCCATCCATCCATCCATCCATCCATCCATCCATCCATCCATCCATCCATCCATCCATCCATCCATCCATCCATCCATCCATTCATCCATCAATTCATCCATCCACTGAGGCGCGGTCGTAAAGTGGAAAAGTCTTGGACTTCTACGTTTGAGGTCCCGGGTTCGATTCCCGTGTGGAATCTTACATCGCGTAACTTCTTTGGGCAAAGAGTTCACGGATCAGGTCAACTGAGCTTTTCACCAGCTTGTGGTCGACAAACGAGTAGCAGCTTAAGGTAGGTAATAATAAGGTGCAGCCTAAGAAAGGCGTGGGTGGCAGGTAACTCTGTATGATACCAACGTGCTGCCTCCTGGCGTCTCAGTCGCAAGGCGCTTTAAATTCGGATTATTATTGTGATTACATTGATTACTATTATAATGATTTTTAATATTATGATTAATAATAATAATAATAATAATAATAATAATAATAATAATAATAATAATAATAATAATAATAATAATAATAATAATAATAATAATAATAATAATAATAATAATAATAATAATAATAAAAGAAACAAAATTATAATTTGCAATTCTATTCAACTGACCACCTCCTATAATACACGCAGCCAAAACGTTGATCAGGTATGGTAAATGGTGACACTCTCTTAGCATAAATAAAATTACATAACTAAAATAAAAATGGAGACACAAACAAACCCTGTCTGAAAAACTCCTCGCAAATCAGCTGACTCCACTTTTTGCTGACCTTCCAAGACCGGCACGGGTTGCAGATGTCTGCACACTTCAAGGTTATCTGGAGGTCATTCAAAAGTACGGTTTTCCAATAACAACATCAACACGTTTAGTTCAACAACAAAGCTTTGACTTATTCCGCTGCTTACATCAAATGTTCATCTTCTTCAACGCTGAATGAAATCTGCTTAAAGCGTTTGTACGCATAAATCAAAAGTATTCCGCGAAACAGAGCTTACGCCAAGAATTTCTTATGTGTGAAAAAAATTATTTTTTTATGTAAATAATTTATTGCGTAGTGTTTTTCTTAAAAAAATATTTTATTGTGTTAAAATAATTTATTAACTCAGCTCTGCATACGGCGAGCCAGTCGCAAGCATGAACAAAGGAGAAGGGAAATCGGAATAAAAACCCAGTTCGTATTGTGATCTACGACTAGAAATACCTTGATATATATATATATAGTCTAGATACTATTTTTCCTCTAAAACACCTGGTTTTTAGAGGACAATATTCATTTTCTCTATTTATTTATTTAAATAGTTTATTATATAAAGTATTTTATTTATAAATAACAATTCTTACAGGTTTTTCTCGCTGATTCTCCCTTTCGCGTTTCCCTCCTTCTCTCTCTCTCTCTCTCTCTCTCTCTCTCTCTCTCTCTCGCTCTCTCTCTCTCCTCTCTCTCTCGCTCTCTCTTAAATAATTTTAAGAAATAAGGTTGAAGGAGACCTGTAGTATGAAGTTGCGGTGCTCTTCATTGGCTGCGAGATCAAACGAGTGTGAGTTGACGTATTCCTGTAAGAGAAGCAGATGTCAAATAAGAACATGTCAAATAAGAACATGTCAAATAACAACATGTCAAATAACAACATGTCAAATAACAACATGTCAAATAACAACATGTCAAATAACAACATAACTCCGCCTCGCTTATTGCGAGCCAGTCCCAAGCCTGGAGAAAGGAGGAGGGAAAAGTAAAAAGGATCAAATTCTGATCCACGACAGGAAGTACTTAAGTGCTTCCTACATACAGCCATTAGAGTCTTAAAACACATGGTGTAAAGGACTATAAACTATTATAAAAAAAAAAAAAAATAAATAAAAAATAACAACATGTCAAATAACAACATGTCAAATAACAACGAAAGCAGAATAAGCTATTATATTTATGTATGTAATAAAATATTTTGTATTAATTAGACAAATAAGCTATTTTAGTTTGATAATTTATCAGCCATTTTATCCGAAATATAGTTCATTATTGATGTGGAATATCAAGATCTATACAAATAAAAGAGTAAAAGCTCTTAATTGCTTCTATAATGTAAAACTTCTAAAAAAAAAGTTTTTTTGCCAAATATTTATATTAAAAATCTCAAATATTTTTCTTAAAAGCAATATTAGGGATATACTACAACATATATACAAAGAAAATTTTAAATCAATCTTTCTGAGATTTTATCATCAGATAAACCATTTTATTCATATATTTTCATGCAGTACAATTTTTTGAAATATTGTTTTTGGGGGAGCAGGGGGTTTAACAACAGAAATCCCTTTTGATGGTGAGCAAACGTGAATAGTTTTATTATTAATATTGTAAATAATATTGCTATTTTTACTGTTGTTATCTCCTTCATCATCATTCCCACTATCACTACCATCATCACCACCATCATCACCACCATCATCACTACCATCAGCATCACCATTATCATTATTTTTAATAAATCTACTCATGTGCGTCTATGAGACGAAGATAAATTATGATGACGATAAGGATGTTGTTGTTGTTGTTTATGATGATGATGATGATGATGGTGGTGGTGGTGGTGATGATGATGATGATGATGATGATTGTGATGATGGTGATGATGATGATGATGGTGATGATGATGATGGTGATGATGATGATGATGAAAATGATGATTAGGATGAGAATGAACATAAGATGATGAGGGCTGATACGAGTGTGCGCTTGCATACCAGAAATATAATATAACCAGCATTATTATATTATAGTTAAAAAAAACCAGAAACTTCAGACAGCATGTTTGTTTCTGTTATGAAAACAGCTCGTTTGATGAAGTTTTTTTGAACGCATCCTATCTCATAAGCACTGCCAGTAATTAAAGAAAACCAATCAATAATTATACCTTGCATCACTGTGAATATTACGAAGGCAGCTCAGCAAATTACATGATGTTCATTAACGACAACATCGTTCCTGGTCATAACGTAGCGTCAATAAATTACTTGTAATGCCGACTATTACAACTATTTTCAATCAACGAACCACAATCAAACTATAATTATGTTCGCAGTAAAGCAGACAGCTGCTCTTTAACGCTTACAGCACGTTACATCAGCACGCTTCAATACTAAATAATAATTAATAATTATAAATTTCATCGTGTCGTAATTAAGCAATCAAAGGCGGCATGTTTGTTAGAAAAAGGTCAAAGAGATTGAGTTAGGAAGGAATTTAAGCAAACGAATAACCACTTTGTATTGCAACGACGATCCGATCCATGTCACATTGTGTGGTTACTGGTTATATATCCATGCCACATTGTGTGGTTACTGGTTATATATCCATGTCACATTGCGTGGTTACTGGTTATATATTCATGTTACATTGCGTGGTTATATATCTTGAATAATTAATATAATAAATAGTCGTTAAATGTTTTTGTGAAGCCATTGTGGCACTGTTCATTCGTTCGTGTTTAAAATCGATATTTAATGTAACAGGGCGTATTTAGGGGGGGTTTACGGGTTCAACCCCTCCCCCCGAAATCATTAAAAAATATATAAATCGGTGTAAAATAACAACAAATGTGCTAGGATTATATAAACTACCCTTGAAAAATTGCAATGTTAATGTGATTTTAAAACATAATTTTATGTCTATGATCTCATTGACAAAGCAAAAATTTGTTTGAGATCCGTTCCACCTTTTTTTGTTTTTCTATCGTCTTTTCCGAATTAAAAGATTTTGATAATTCTTCAATAATTATAATAATAATAATAATAATAATAATAATAATAATAATAATAATAATAATAATAATAATAATAATAATAATAATAATAATAATAATAATAATAATAATAATAATAATAATAATAATAATAATAATAATAATAATAATAATAATAATAATAATAATAATAACGCCAATAACAACAATCAGGGGGGCAGGGAGGGAAGCCCCCCCAGGCCAAATCGGAGGACCCTGCAATTTTTCCAAATATGATGAGTTTTTCTTTGGGTGGGGAAGTGGAGACTGAAGATAGTCAAAAAAAATTTCGACTGCGACGGGCTTTCTTCTTTTTTTAAACTTTAACCCTCCAGCATTTTTTGCTGGTTGTGTCCCTGATAACAATACCGATAAATTTGAAAAAAATTAAACCCCCCCCCCGAAAACAATTTCTAAATACGGGCCTGTAATGTAATATCTCAATTAATTGAATTGAATTTTAATTTTCTATTTACCTAATACTTAACCTTAATATTTTAATTAATTTATATTTAGTTTCAATATTCTTATTAATTCATATTCAACTATAACATTTTAATTAATTCATAATTAAATCTACTATTATAATTAATGTTTATTTAATATTTATTTATTTATAACATCTGAATTAATTCATATTTATTTAAGTTTGTCTAATGAAGTCATATTGAACTTTAAAAATTTCCATGCACTGAACAGCCCTCACTATGAATTGAATGAATTCCTATGTTTTTTCATTTGTTCTCGCCTCAAAAATCTCCGTGGAAATTAAATGATTAAAAGTGAATATTCCTGATTATAACATTTCAGACAGGTAAATTGTACAGGTGCTTTCATACCCAATAACCGTTACGTGCTTTAACGAAGTAAAGATTTTCAAACTTTTTGTTAATAAATAGTTAAATAGGACGTGTCGCGTGTTTATGCGGCTTTCAGTTGTCGATTTTTTTTTCTACAACTTTTTCCAAAAAAAACTTTCCAAGAAACTTTGTTTTAAATACGAAGGGAAGCCAACTACCACAACTGGCCCCCAAAAAATTATTTATAAAACTTCCTTGAAAATTAATTTTCAGAAAAGTTTTTAAGAAAACCTCCAATAATTTTTGCAATTTTCTTCCATATTGATTTTTCCAAAAATTTATATTGGAAAATCAGTCGGGGCTCCTGTTCCCCCCCCAAATGATGCCCCTGGAAGCGTGTATTTTCTAAAAAACGTATTTTTCTAAAAAAAAAAATGAAAAAATTTTGGGAGCACCTCTAACATTAATAACATTTTATTTTAAAACTTTCTTCATAATTAATGTCCATAACATTTTTTGGAAAAGCCTTGGGGGAACTCCTGCTCTTAAATGACCCCCTGGAATAGTTTGATTTCTTTTTCTTAAAAACGTTTATTTAGGTTAAATCTCTGTTTGTGTATGTGTGTGGCTTTCTCTGTACGAAAATCTTGCAAGTAAAATTTAACCAGCTTTTTGACTAGCTAGGAAGCTAAAACTTTCAGCATAGCTTTATATTGGATGACAATACATGATTCAATTAAAAAAACAACTTAATTTGAACATCTTTCGTATTTCTAAATCGAGTGTATGTGAAACAAAAGTTTGTGTTGAAAAACTCGTTTTTTCTTTACTTGTTTTAAATTTATAGAAAATGTAATGTTTGTTTTTTTAAATTGGAAATTTTCAATGAGATAAAAAACGTTTGATGAGTATATTGGTACAAGTAATGTTCTTTTATAAGAAATCGAGCTATAAATAATCTGGCAACTAGGGGCGTCATTTGGGGGGACATACATACACGCACACATACATACACACACATACACACACGCTGTTAAGACCAGTTAAGAACAATAATGCAGAAACAGAAACGAGACGAGTATTTCTATCTCTCTGAAACTTGAAACAAAACAGACAGGATAGGGCTCCACAATGAAAGATAATTTCGAGTTTTAGTGATGTTTCAAGCCGTAAAACCGAATGCGATAAATTACATCATTAATTCAATAAAAGTTGAAACTGACATTAAAGGAACCAATCAGATAAGTAAATACTGGAGAAGTTTTGAACGTAAAATTTTCTAGTTAGAACCTCTCAATGGAGTATAAAAACTGTTTTTTATAAGAAAAATTCTAAAATAAACTAAAATAAAAGCAGAAGGACACTTCAACCAAGAAATCGATTTCTTAAATCGAAAAACAAATTTAAAGGAAACTCCAAGACAGAGAGAGAATATTTTTTCTTCTTCCAGTTATTATTTTCTTTCTTCCCCAAGAGGATTGAGTGACAAGAGAAGAAATGACAGCCTGACAGCTGCACACACGCACTGAAAGGAGAAAACATGCAAACATGCAAACATGCAAACAGTTGACAACTGAGAACCTTCCGATACACAAAAGATCTTAAAACGACCAAGATAACCTGTAGTTAGGAAAGTTGTAAAGATTAAATTTACTTAAAAGTTGTAAAGATTAAATTTACTTAAAAGTTGTAAAGATTAAATTTACTTAAAAGTTGTAAAGATTAAATTTACTTAAAAGTTGTAAAGATTAAATTTACTTAAAAGTTGTAAAGATTAAATTTACTTAAAAGTTGTAAAGATTAAATTTACTTAAAAGTTGTAAAGATTAAATTTACTTAAAAGTTGTAAAGATTAAATTTACTTAAAAGTTGTAAAGATTAAATTTACTTAAAAGTTGTAAAGATTAAATTTACTTAAAAGTTGTAAAGATTAAATTTACTTAAAAGTTGTAAAGATTAAATTTACTTAAAAGTTGTAAAGATTAAATTTACTTAAAAGTTGTAAAGATTAAATTTACTTAAAAGTTGTAAAGATTAAATTTACTTAAAAGTTGTAAAGATTAAATTTACTTAAAAGTTGTAAAGATTAAATTTACTTAAAAGTTGTAAAGATTAAATTTACTTAAAAGTTGTAAAGATTAAATTTACTTAATTTTCGGCGTGTTTCAACACCAAAAATGTCTCCGGTTGCCGGTTTGATAATGAAGGATTTGAATGAAAAGAAGTTTGTAGAGAAGGCCCATAAAATCTAATTCGTCATCCTGAAAAGGTTGACGGTCGGGTGAAAAATTTTCATAAGTCTACTCAAAAAACCCATTAGAGTTCTCTGTGTCACCTTGCCTAATTCCATTAAAATAAATTCCTTTTCTTTCTCTCTCTTTTCTTCTTCTCCACACTTCATCTATCAACCAGTTATTAATGGAGGAAAGACTTTGCTCGACGAAATGGTAGAAATGTATTTAGACTGTTTAATATAAATACCTTCGACATTCATCATAATCACCACCACCAGTGTGCTCATCATCCTCATCATCATCATCATCATCATCATCATCATCATCATCATCATCATCATCATCATCATCATCATCATCATCATCATCATCATCATCATCATCATCATCATCATCATCATCATCATCACTACCATCATCATCACCTACATTACAACCACCACCATCATCACCATTGTCATCATCATAACCACCACAACGTACTGTACACCCTAAAAAATACAAGAGTAAAAAGTAACATTAAAACACTCCAACATCACCACCCACACTACCACCATCACCATCACCACCAGCAACAACAACAGCATCAACACAACAACCATCACCGTCAACACCACTACCATAATGTTCCTTACTACCACCACCACCACCATCAGCTCTATCTACTATCACCATCACTACTATTACAATTAGCTAGCACCTTTAAAAACTTTACCATCAATTACAAACTTTTCCATCATTTCCATCATCACCACTATACCAAGATAATAGTGGGTAGGTATGTCATCACCATCATAGTAAGTAGGTAGGTACTTTTCTAACTATCATCACCAATATACCATGACGAGAGTAGGTATGTACTATTCTATCATCATCACCAATATACCATGACAACAGAAGGTATGTACTGAGTGATATTCTTAGTGGTCTCTTAAAGGTTCTTTCTGTCTTAAAAGAGTCTGTCCAATTAAAAGTGACTTGACCACGAAGAATAAAAAACAAATTTCTACAACGCTGTTTGTCAACTCTTCAAATGTAATCGACTCGATCTTTGTATTTATACTTGCAAAATTTCAATTTGAAATTGCGATGATGATAAAAAGGTTAAGGTATGTGCAGCAGTAAGGTACCGTTGTAGAAGCAAGGCTGACACAGTAGCGCCAGTGTCAAGCTCATCCATATCGGATCACATAATTTCACCTGCCACCCCCACGTGTGCCTGAAGTCGGAATGAGACGAATCTCTTTCCAGTAGTCCATGCTGGTACTCATTCCAAGGCCGAAGAAAAGATGGAAGACTGAGTCGACCTTTAGATGTGTTTAGTAAGCATCTGCGTCCCGATATCGTTATCTCGAATTCAATCGAGATTTCAAAACGATACGGGATTCCCGTATCACAATTGAAACGATACAGCCTGCGGAAGAAGTCTCGTATCGATATTAATTGGCGATACTTAAAATTTCATTCTCGATTAAAATCTCGAAAAATATCGGGATTTTTTAAAAATATTTTCCAATAAATAACGAAAGTCATACATATTTAATTAACGATTGTCACAACTGTGAATATTTGCAATTGATTCATCAACATTGATTAATTAATCTACCTATTGACAGAAGTTTATAACTGTTATCATCCCCACTTTAAATTCGGTTTTCCAGACAGCCTGTAGCCCCTTTATTTACTATTTTTAGTCTGGGAACCGGCAGCAAAAAAGCCACGCTCCTCTTAGGCTGCTAGTCGAGCTCTGCATACTACTGATATTACAAGCCCTACAAGGCAATCGTACTCGCTGACATCGATGACTATTATTATTAATGAGAATAATGAGTAATGTAATAGTAATGATCATTCTATGTTTATGTTTTGGTTTAGTCTGTTTGATAAACTTATTTTTTCAAATTTGTTACATAGAATTGGAATGATTATTTTAGTGTTTCGATATCCGTAATTGACCGTAATAGTAGCTCATCTAAGATATATCTTTATAATCTCGATGATATTCTTGGTTGTGTGTGAGTATGTGTGTGCCACCTGTAGTGTGCACGACAGTGCCGTAGCCCGTATCGTCTGCAGCTGGAATTCGAAACTTTCTCAGCTTCTTTCTTGCTATTGCTAACCGCATTCGCCATCGCCTATAAATAAACACGCTGGGTTTTTTCACTTTTTTAATTCTTGCATAGAGGCACTTTCTCGTGTTTGTCATCATTATCATGCCGCGTCACTAAATAAAGTAAATAAATACTTTCTATCGGCGGTAGCATTTTATTTAGAGTCTAAATTTAGACAAATAGATGTACCGAAACTAAACAAATGAAACTTATTTCAAGTTGTAAAAAAAAATTAAATTTGGTAAATTTTTATAAATTTTGAAATTTTTTAATATTTATATATTTTTTTCAATGAATTTCTTTAATGTAGTTATTAATATTGTCTGTCGCGTATAGTTCATCATTCTATGTTATCTCTAGGCAAAATTTCCGCTTCAGTCGAGATCCCGAAATCGTATCGTATCGTATCGATATCGTATCGTTATTGGTCGAAGCGTCTCGTATCGTATCGTTTAATTCGAGGCAAATTTCAGAAATCGTATCGTATCGTTCCAAAAAAATAACGGGACGCAGAAGCTTAGTGTTTAGCGTTTGAACCGAGTACCATGTAGTCGAAGTCGGGAGCTCTAGCAATTCGGCCAACTGTCCGATAGTAAAAATGATCACTATAAACTATTATATAAACAAGTAAAGATAAAAAATTAATTTAAAAAAAAACTTTTATTTGCCTCTTTATCTGAGTCAACGAACTAAAATTTTGAATCTAAAACAACCGTTACCCTCAATCTTGTACATTGTTTATTTCTTTCATATGAAATCAAAATTCACAAATTTAACTCGATCTATGGATTAGTTGTTATCTAAAACACTTCATTCATATATTGTTATCCAGAATACAGCTATTTTGAAAGTTTCAAAGCTCTACGTAGATGAATATTAGTCGAATTTGCGTTTACCTGTAACGGTCAACTTGATCAATTTGATTTGATTAATTTTAATTGATTTAAGGCCTAATTCATCTCGGAAACATTCAATTCATGTATTGTCATCCAGAATAAAGCTTTCCTGAAAATTTTAGAGCTCTAGGTGGTCGAAAAGTGGGTGAATTTTTGTTTCTAAGATTTGATCACCACAGACAAACAAACAAACAAACAAACAGAGAGACGAGTAAAGTTAAATAAAAGCATTTAAAAATCGCTGAAGACACACCACTACGATAAGAAGGAGAATTGCATAAATGTTGGCTGTTGTTGCAGGGATAAGTTGTGTAGAATTGCTCGTTTGTTAGAATTGTATCATTAATTAACTATCTATATATCTTAGACTTTGGCGCGATTCGTGTTATTAATAAAAAGTTGATTAATATTAATATCACAAGAACTGTCTACTGTCAACCAGCCGAGTATTGTCCTGTAGAAAAGTGCGTGACAATGTTGATGATGATGATGATGATGATGATGATGATGATGGTAATGATGACGATGATGGTAATGATGACGATGACGATGATGATGATCACGATGATGATAATGATGATGATGATGATGATGATTTTGATGATGATGATGACGACGATGATGGTGGTGGTGGTGGCGGCGGCGCGGATTGTATTACAACGGGGCTAAATCGGCGATGACGTTATAAAAACTGGTCACAGTTGGGCAGAAATAAGGAGAGTGCCTGAGCCTGCCTTATCAAGGAAGTCAGTTGAAGTTGGATGAAAGTCATCGAGAGAGACAAATGAGACGACGCTAAGAAGATCAAATGGAAGCAGAAGAAGAAGATGAATATAATTATTTACATAAATAAACAAGTGAAGAAACAAAATAAAGAAAAAAATAAACAAATATACGTGTAAAATAAATAACTCAATATATAAATAACTTAATATATAAATAAATAACAGAAAAAATAAAACATAATCAACTGATTATATAAATATACAAGTCTCTTTATTAAAGCAAAGATGATGATGATTCTGGTGGTGGTGATTATGACGATGGTGATGACGATGGTGATGATGATGGTGACGATGATGATGGTGATGATGATGATGATACATTTGTAAAATTCATTTTTTAAAACCTAGATGATTGGAAGAGATAAGCAGGAAGTACACAGAAACGGAAATTGGAACGCTAATCAGTCGGTCTACAGAGAAGATCATGAATTATGTAGTTTATTTGCTTATAAGTGTATCAATATTAAAAGACATACACATACATACATACATACATACATACATACATACATACATACATACATACATACATACATACATACATACATACATACATACATACATACATATATATATTCATGTATTTATTGATTTATTAAACAATTTAATACAACATTCTAAGTAATCTACATCTTCTATTTCGTCGACTCCATTAAAATGTTTAAGCACTCGAGTAGAAATATGTTTAGTTTTTAATTTCTCCGAGGTTATGAACCTTTTCAAAATACTTTATTTAATAGAAGTTCCATTAACTTAATACTAACAGTGATATTTCGACAGGGGCTCAAGAAAAATCAGGTTTGTTCCGCCTTAAGATTTAGGGCTCAATAAAAACGTCAGCATATAACAAGTAACAAGTACACTGTCAGTGTTGTTTTTTGGAGGAATTTGTGGTCAAAGAAGTAGTTAGATTAACTAGAGATATTTTTAACATCTTATAACAAAATTAGATCTTATTATTTCAAACAAGTGGTGTTCACGGTGATACGACAGCGGGAATATTTTATTATTTTGCCAATTAAGATTATTTTTCAATAAAAGAAAGAGATTGAGTAGGAAATATTTCGAAGAGTCAACATTGACAGTGAAAATGGAAATTAACATGCCAGGAACCTTATACCAGTGAAGTTACAAGACAGAAAGAAACTAAACTTATCCTAAATAAAAGCCTAACGTTGTATAAGGAGCTTGTAGACAAGAGCCTTTTGATTATTTTTTTCAATACGCTTACAAAAAATGAATTATAAAACACGATCCCTGTATTACTTTCACACTCAAACACACAAATACAAAGTAGCGGGGAAAATGAACTGATTGTTTTTTCTCCACAAGTGTGCAATTTAATATAAGAAAAGAAAAAAACACGGATCTGTTGAACTCAACAGTTCTAAAAAACAAACAAACAGTGCACATAAGTGTATTTCCACACATTTGCTACAAACACCTGTTTATAATGCTTTCTACTTTCATCAACACGGAGATCTGTTTTTAGTTTTTCTCTCCACAACAATTCCCAACAAAGAAAAAGTTTCACATGGAGGAAGCAAGAAAGAGTTACAAGACGATATCAAGAAGTCGATCATTAGACGTACCTGGAAGATATGGCGGGAATGCTCCAAGAAAAATATGGATTTTTTATACAAAATTTAATTTAATTAAAAATAATTGAGTTTGAGATAAAAAAAAAAACTTAAAAGAACGTCCACATATTCGACCTTAATGTTTTAAACAATTTTATTCTGTCAACTTTTGCTGGTGAAGTCGACTATATGTTCATCATAGAATAATCAAAAATTACCTTATATGGTCAGTATATTATTACATATTACATAATCTTAATTATGTACAAAATCATGAATTATGATAACAGACCTTTACTGAATTAACGACACATGGCCAACGTCACTCATGTCACAATAACCTATCCAATATAATGCTTCTGCATGGGTCGCATTCGCCAAGAATCATTCACATGCATGGCCAAGATCTCCATGCTATCCGTTACCAATCGAATTGTGTTACACGTGAATTACACATTAAATTACGTAACAATCACACGTGACAAATTGAATTGTGGCATACCCTTGAACCATCAAATTAATTCACACATATACTATGTCACATATCTGATCCGTCATATTATGTTACACATGTTGTCCGTCATATTATGTCACATACATAATCCATCATATTCTGTCAGGCACGTGAGATATCGAACTATATACACAGACATACACACAGACACACATGACCCATCGAATTATGTGACTTATTTATTTGACCTACGACCTATTACCAGTGCTGGGTTTGTTACTTTAGTTTTGTAATTTGTTACTGTTACTTGTTACATGATGAAAAAGTAATTTGTTACTGTTACTTGTTACATTTTTTCAAAAGTAATTTGTTACTGTTACTTTTGGGTTTTGAAAGTAACTTATTACATTTTTGTTACTTTACAAAAAGTTGTTTACAAACAGATGCAACACCCCATAACTCAATACTTGATTTTGTTTTTAAAATAAGAACACAACTTTATTATAAAAATCAAAGAGTTATAACTAATCAGACAAATGGTGAAGATCTTTGATTGAGCTACAAAAAGCTTTATTAGCTCTGAGGAGCAGTTGTCGTTGAAAATGACTATCAGTCAAACGATTCCTTCTTGGAGTCAAAATTTGACCAGCCAAGCTAAACAGCCGTTCAACAGGAGCACTTGATGGAAGAGAAGTATTATATCTTTTGAACAATTTCAAGATACATGGAAATTTGAGTAATGATTCAATATCATGAGAAGTATCGCTAAGATACATATCCACCTCCGCAGTTTCATCAGTTTGCTTAAATGTATCTGCAACAAACATAAAAAAATCATCATCTGGCTGAGGCATCTCAGCTGAACCATTTTGTTGTTCAGCCTGCATTTCAACCTGCTGTACAGCAAGCCCTTGCTCATATAACAAATTAGATACACTTTCTTAGGCAGACACTGTAGACACAAGACCTTGACGTTCTTTCCGTCATTTTCAGTTATTTTAAAATATTTTTCTTACTGATGCACCCATCCGATTTCATTACCAGTTTCTTCATAATTTAACTCTTTATTAACTTCCATGATCCCAAAACACGATCTGTGAACTCGCAATCGTTTCCGAAAGAGTAAACGATAATAAAAAGGAAGTTTGTTTACCCTGATATGGCGCGTTGTTAAAATGAGCGCGATCATGAATCCAGTGACACACTTTGCTCCTATTGGTCCAGACTCGCGCCATCTTAACGCTTGATCCAATGTTCGAAAATAAAAAGTAACAAGTAACAATTTTTAAAAATCCGTTACTGTTACTTTAGAAAAGTAATTTGTTACTGTTACTTTGTTACAATTTTGAAAAGTAATCTGTTACGTTACTTGTTACTGAAAAAAGTAATTTGTTACTGTAATTCCGTTACTTGTAATTTGTTACTACCCATCACTGCCTATTACTACCAGGTCTGGCGAGAACATCTGCTCAATGCAGGCCATTATAACTATTAATGTGGCTGTTTGTCATCGGCTATCATCATTATATCACTACATCTCCCAAATTCATTTTTTTGTTATAATTCTATCTAGTATAAAATAAAGTTGGAAAGCGAGAAGCTAAAAAAATAATGTTGGAAAATTCCACAGATTCTTGTGAGCAGAGGCATCCATCAAAATAAGCAGCGCCTCTCTCTTTTTTCCACCGCCACACAATTTTTCCATTATACACGAACCCCACATGTGCACAAAAGAATACCAACAGGTTGAATGTGCCAACTTAATTAAATTAAATAAAACGCGTTTAGTTAAATTTAAATAAAACGAAAGCAGAAATATAAACAAAATATAAGATAAAAATATGAAAACACAATTAATTTTACGAGTTCGGGGCCATCTCAAAAACTTTAATTTTTTTTCAAATTTGTAGAATATTACGCCCGAAAGATAAAACGTAATTAATTTTTAATTAAAATAAATAAATAATACAAAAATTCCATTAAATTATAAAAACCTACCTGGAATATGATTAAATCCCCCCCTGGAATATGATTAAACACCCAACTGGAATATGATTAAATACCTACCGGGAATATGATAAAATACCAATTTGGAATATGATAAAATACCAATTTGGAATATGATTATATACCTAACTGGAATATGATTATTACCGTCCTATAATATGATTAAATACTCATCTGGAATACGATTAAATACCTACCTGGAATATGATTTAATACCCACAAGGAATATGATTCAATACCTACCGGAAATATCATTAAACACCCTACTGGAATATGATTAAATACCCAAATGGAATATGATTAAATACCTGCCGGGAATATGTGAAAAATACAAACTTGGAACTTCAGCAGGATATCTTGCTGTTTGCTGATGTCTGTAGCCAGGATTAATATCTCCAGTAAATATCTCAGGCGACTCCTTTTGTATAAAAATATAAAATAATTCACGAATCGATATTTAATTTTATTATTTATATATTTTAACAATTATATATCCAACAAATATATATATTTGTTTATATATGTAAATTAATATATATATATATATATATATATATATATATATATATATATATATATATATATATATATATATATATATATATATATATATATATATATATATATATATATATATATTATTTTACATATATAAACATAATTGTGAATAACGAACTTAATACCGATTAAAGGGAAAATTAGTATCAGATTTAATTTAATTATGGTGAAGGAGTAATAAAGCACTTCATTTCTTGGAAGAATCGTGATTGTGGAGACGACGTTTCAAGTAGATTTCAGAAAATGATAAATTATTATATATATATACACACACACACACACACATATATATATATATATATATATATATATATATATATATATATATATATATATATATATATATATATATATATATATATATATATATATATATATATATATATATATATATATATACTCTTTTGCTTTTTTATGTTCCAAGCAGTTGCAAGATAGTTGTAAACACTTCGAAAAAGGATTTATTTTCGAGGTGTGGGATTAACAATATTTTTTATGCAGGGTTTGAAAATTTTTTGAAGGGTTTTGAATTTTTTAGCTTCAATTATTTATTACTTCTTAAATACAGTTGAATCAAATTTGTTTTCAAAGAGCAAAATAATTCTATTTGAAATTCTAAAATATTAAATTTTTTAACATATCAAGAAATATTATGTATTATTAGTGTATTTTAGTTTTATAATATATCAATACAAATACAAAAGAATCGAACCATTTAATCTGATGAAAAACTTCTAAAACCCCGAATATTTTTCATGAAAGCGATAGTAAGGATGTACTACAACGTATATGATGCATGGCACCCTTGGCCAATCGTACACAAGCACGTTGATTATTACGTTTTCATGCATTAAAATATAATTTCGTGGGGGGATTCAAATCCCAGAAAGTCCCTCCACGTGGGTGCGCCACTGCTTTGACACTTATATATTACAGAGCGAAATAGCGAAACTGACCTAGTAATGATATAACAATTACAGTAGCGAGACTGGCCTAGTTCTGGTCAAATTTTGAAACCAAGCCGAGAGTTGAATATAAACAACTAAATATTTCTAGGAGAATGAAAAACTTTATTTGTAAATAAATAAATGATTCACCATTGTGTCGAGGTGAGGTGATCGAACAAATGAGACTCCCTGAGGATGCTGACAGTTCCTCGCCAGTGATGGTTCTCTAAAACCGATACGCCCTGGAATAACAATACACATATCGATTTACAACATCAGTCTGTGGCTGTTGATTGCAGACTAAATAATCATATTCATAAAAAATACAACCATTTAGATGTAAAACATTCGGTTCGATCTTATTTTTTTAGGAGTCTCATAAATAAATCTGTTTGATAAAAACTAGAAACATGATATATTACGCTAATCAATTACATTTTTAAGCCTCTTTATGGCACATGTTCTTTGATTGTAAAGCGTTTCTGTAAGCAAACGCCACTCGATCTATCAACAAACACTCGACTTCGCACACACATCAAATGAAATCAACTTCGAATGTATTTCCATCACAATTTCAACTTCAACCATCTATTCCACCACCAAGCCTAGAGCAAACCAGCCATCCCTTAATAAACGAACGAACTACAACCAACCTAACCATTCTTCTGTCTTCAATTCTAGAAATCGTTTCATAATGCGATGACAAAGATTTATCTTATCCTACTCATCAAGGGTCAACATAATAAAGGTTTTATGGTCTTAGAATAAGACACGGATGATGCCATTCACTGGTTATATAAGCCTTGGATTTGATGCAAAAATGTTTTCATTCATCCACTAATCTTCATCTTCATCTCCACCACCGTTATTATTATCATCATGATCACTACCACCACCACCACCACCACCATCATCGTCACATTCTTCACTAGTGACATGACTCATTTAAAGTTTAAGACACATACACATGCGCACAAATATGGAAAGCCCCCTTTCCTATTTGAGCCCCAGACATCCTGCTTCCCTACAAACCAATAAAATATTAATAAAAGGTTGAGAAAAACGTCAGGGAACGAGTGCTCCAAATAAATCGACTCCAGTCGGATAAAGATGTAAATAACCAACAAGTATTAAAATTAGTTTAAAGAGCTCAACGGCATTATCAGAAGTCCTTATTTCAAGGCTGTGGTAGAAGCCCATGATGACGCGGCGTCAAAGAATTAATATCAATATTAAATTAGTTTAAATTTGTGACAATTTAATTAATCTGGACAACGACGCAGAATTTGAAGATTTTGCTTGCGTGTGGTCATTTTTAAATTCTTTATATTAACTTGACCGTGTTTGCTTGCTTGCTTGAGCCAAACGTTGGGACCCAATACCACTCAAACAAATTAACTTCCCGGTATCCAATCGAGTTGAAATTTAGAGCATTTATTTGCTGCTGCGGACTTTACATTCCATCAAATTTTCAGATTGATTTGACAAAATATAAGTGAATTATAGAAACTTTCACAAACTTATAATATTATACGAAATTAAACGGCGGTTAGTTTATATATATATATATATATATATATATATATATATATATATATATATATATATATATATATATATATATATATATATATATATATATATATATATTGTTATATCTACGGTACTGATTTCACTTTTCCCATCTATTGATATCCCGACAAGTATTGATGATGAGCCTGTCAAAGACGGTCATGATAAGGAACCTTGCAAAGATGTTCAAGATGAACCATGCAAAGATGGTGATGACGAGCCTGGCAAAGATGGTGACAATGGTACAGTCGGTTTGGACGTCGACAACAAATCTAAAGAAGATGAAAAGAATGTTAAAAGCGAAATGCAAAACGATGAGGATGAAAGTGACGATGATGATTATAATAATGGCAATAACAGCGATGGCTTTTACCCATACAGCGACGGTTCTGAAACGGAAGCCTCCATAACAGACGACGGCACCGAATATTCAGGGTCAGATTTTAGTGACAAATCTGACTCGGATGAAGCAACCGAGGATTTAAAAATGGACGAAACTCCAATGGAGAAATACGTCGAAGCTAACTTGACAAAAAAAGAAGACACTGATTTGAGAGACGATGGCGATGATTTGAAAAAAGATCCGCTGGACGATACGAAAGCTGACACCGACGAAAGAGCCGAGTTGGAATGTAAAAGAAAACGTTCGATTGTAGCTTGGAAGAAAACAAAGATGACAAAAACAACAATAGCAATGCAGCCAGCAAAAACTCTGAAAAAGATGAGCCAAGAACAGAGAACGGTACCGAGGATTCTGAATCAGATGAATCCACAGAGGATTCTGAATCAGATGAATCCACAGAGGATTCTGAATCAGATGAATCCACAGAGGATTCTGAATCAGATGAATCCACAGAGGATTCTGAATCAGATGAATCCACAGAGGATTCTGAATCAGATGAATCCACAGAGGATTCTGAATCAGATGAATCCACAGAGGATTCTGAATCAGATGAATCCACAGAGGATTCTGAATCAGATGAATCCACAGAGGATTCTGAATCAGATGAATCCACAGAGGATTCTGAATCAGATGAATCCACAGAGGATTCTGAATCAGATGAATCCACAGAGGATTCTGAATCAGATGAATCCACAGAGGATTCTGAATCAGATGAATCCACAGAGGATTCTGAATCAGATGAATCCACAGAGGATTCTGAATCAGATGAATCCACAGAGGATTCTGAATCAGATGAATCCACAGAGGATTCTGAATCAGATGAATCCACAGAGGATTCTGAATCAGATGAATCCACAGAGGATTCTGAATCAGATGAATCCACAGAGGATTCTGAATCAGATGAATCCACAGAGGATTCTGAATCAGATGAATCCACAGAGGATTCTGAATCAGATGAATCCACAGAGGATTCTGAATCAGATGAATCCACAGAGGATTCTGAATCAGATGAATCCACAGAGGATTCTGAATCAGATGAATCCACAGAGGATTCTGAATCAGATGAATCCACAGAGGATTCTGAATCAGATGAATCCACAGAGGATTCTGAATCAGATGAATCCACAGAGGATTCTGAATCAGATGAATCCACAGAGGATTCTGAATCAGATAAACTAAGAGTCATTTTAAAATCAAATAGCAGTTTGATGAAGGGATTTATCGGATTATTGGAACGTGTTTTCGAAAAACCTTTTGAAGAGTTTCTTGAGAAAGATCTTGAGGAGTGGAGGAAAAAAAGACTAGCCATGGAATATTCGATGGAAAGATATCTCAGATATTTTCATGAAAAAAATATGGCGGATATTCGACGGCGGGATTGTGTTATGGAAAACAATGTGCTGAATATTCGATGGAGAGATACCTCAGATCGTGTAATCAAAAAAAAAGATGGTGCTTATTTGAAATGTGATTTTAACAAAGATCTAAAAGATGTGAAGGAAAAAGAAAAAGCAGACAGTTCCGATAAACCGTGCAAAGATGTTCAGGACGAGGCATGCATAAAAGGCTGTTGATGAGCCAAAGAAGGACTGGAAGAAACTGCGTCAAATGGTCAAGAGACTTGACCATGTTGTTTGCGAATTGCGGTCAAGGCCACAAGCAAAGATCAAGGTATTTTGTGTTTGTGACCGAGTCGCATTTCCCAAAAACGACTATGCTGTTCGAGACGAACATGATTAAGAATGGGGTAGTGTTATATCTATGGTACTGATTTCACTTTTCCCATCTATTGATATCCCAAGGATGTCTTGATATAACAACTGGATGCACAACCTACTCTAGTAGGCCTAATGTTTTATTGCTTCTTATATCATAATTATAAATAAATTGATGTAACAAACTACAAAAGCATCAGTAGTTATATCATACTTCTAAAAATCTTGATGTAACTATGACGTAATTGGCTAAATTGTCTTGGCCTACTAGAGTAGGTTGTGGATCCAGTTGTTATATCAAGATATCCTTGGATATCCCGACAAGTATTTTTATTAACATTGATTATATTAGAAGGTATAAGTAGCATTAATCAAGTTTTATTTATTATCGTCCAATAAACCACAAAACCATTCTTCTGGACCTGTAATACGATTTGACGATTTTACAACAATATATATATATATATATATATATATATATATATATATATATATATATATATATATATATATATATATATATATATATATATATATATATATATATATATATATATATATATATATATATATATTCATATTATATATTCATATTATATATAAATATATAAATATTATATATCTTTATTAAATATCTTTTTCCGATGTTGTTATCAGAAAACAAAACATGTCTTTTGACTTGTTAAATTGCAATTTTGAAAAAATGTTTAATCTGAATTTTTCGCTGAAAAGATCTTGCACAGATTTTATAGCATATAATTTCAAAAACGTTCTTCTTGAACCTTCTTTCCTAAATGAACAACTTACTTTTAAACTTAAAGATAATATAGAATTACCCTCAAACATTTTCCAAGCAATTTTATCAAGAAGCCAACAATTAGGACTGTCATTATCTTTTGATTTATTATTGCCATGTTTAATTGAATCAGAAAAACTTTATTATAATAATCTCATCCTTAATCGGTTTCATTTTAATACATTTTACAAGCCATTCAAAAGCATTCTTGAGAGAAGAAAATTTACTAAAATTTCGATCTCTTGCAAAGACCATAAACATGCATTTAGGGTTTACAAAACAATATGGAAAAATCAAATTCTATCTGTCAATCTTGAAGAACTGGATCTTAAATTGCGCTGTGTAGTTCTTAAAGTATATCATAAGAACATTAAAAATAATGTTATTTGGCATTGTTCAAATTTAAAACAGCTGTGTTTTCATTGTGGAAATAAGAACCACTGTAATTTAAATCTAATAGATCTGCTTAAGATTGATTTTCCACATGAAAACTTGAAATCTTTGCATATAAAATGTTGTAGCTTTAAATGCTTGAGTAATAAAAGATCTTTTCCAAATTTAGAAAAACTAGCTCTGACCCATATGTCCAATATTTCCTTAGATGATTTGAAAAAACAATTATTAGTTTTAACAAAATTGACATGGCTGGATTTAAGCAGCAATCATTTTCTAAATTTGCATAATAATTCTAATATAAACAAATTATACTCATTAATAGATTTGTTGCCTTGTTTATCACATTTAAATTTAAATTACTGTTGCGGTGGCATTAAAAGTTGCGGAGCTTTTTCGTGGTCGCATGAAAGAAAGTTCAGATATTTCGGTTTTGATTGTTGGAACAGAAACGACAGAGAATTTTTGGTGCAAAAAATTTCAAAAGATGGAAATTACTCTGAACTGTATAGCGAAATTCTAATATCTATAAAAGAAATTTTTGAATATTCTCATTACTCTTGGCCTTCAACAAAAATAAAAGAAATCGCTGCGAAGAAGGAAAATCATTTATTTTTGAAAAATAACTTTTCTCTTTTTCTTGAACGTTTGTATTGTGTATTAGATTATCACAAACATGATCGTTATTTTGTTTGGGAGTTTATAGACATTTTTAACAACTTTGTCTTGATTGGCTTGTCGAAAACTGAAGTTCAAAAGTTTGTGAAACTAATTATGAAACAATCTTTTCCTTTGATTAGAAAATCGTATAACTTCGAGCTACCGATTTTATCAGACATTATATGGAAAGAACTGTTTAGAGACGATGAATGGTTCGCTTTGACTCTTTCTCAAGCTGAAGTGTCGTTGACTGCATTCCGACATTTGATCATGGCGTACGAGAAATATTATCAAATCAAAAACAATTCTGTTCCATACTTAGTAGATATTATGAGAATAGCAATAAATTATTTCGACCGTTATGAAGAGCCGCTAATTATTAACTTCATCAGAACAGCAAAACGCAGACACAAAGAGTGCCAAGAGGCTATCACTCGATGGCAACAGGAACGGGAAAGATTTGCAAGCGCAGTGACCAACCACGATTCCCAGGTCGACAGTGGTGACAGAGTTCATAATCTTGACTACTCTGATGATGAAGACGCTGACGAAGACGATTTAAGAAAAGAAGATCAAATGGAATTTTATAACTCTGATGACTACAACGGTGGTGATGATGACGATAACAATTATGACGATGAAGATGATTATGGTGACAAAATTTGACAATGCCAGTAATAATACTTATTCGTGACTAAATACAGCTCTTTAACTTCCGGTCAGAAGATTTTAGATTTTTTTAAATTTATAATATGTTTAATAAGACAGTTGATGTTTTTTTTTACCAATGCTTTTATTAACTCGTCGTCTCTGTTTCTCTGTCTGTCTGTTTCTCTGTCTGTTTCAAATCTTGCAATCAATTTTTGAGTCACTTCCTGACGATAGATTTTTTTCAAATTTTGCATACATGCTCAAAATAGAAGACAATGCAATATTCAATTATTAGTTTTACAATAAGTCAATTAATTTAGTTAATTTTAATTAATTTCGATATTTCGATATAATTAAGATATTTCGACTTTAATATAAAATAAAAGAGTAATATAAGAAAAAATTGATTGCAAAATTTGTGTTTTAATTACATATAAGAGCATTGGTTTTAAAAATTCGTTTTTAATTTACTTGTTCAACATTAAACTGACAAAACACGATATCAAATAATTTTTAAAACTAATCATTTTCGCTTTTTAACCTATATGCTTGATTTAAATCTTATGATTTACTACAAAAACAGTTTTTATTATAAATCTTTATTTGAATTAACTTGAAACCGATTATCTTATTTCTTTGATGTAAATTTTAACTTTTAAACAAATTTTAATTTTTTACTTTTTATTTATTTTTTTACTTTCAATAAATTTTGCCTAATTTGATTGAATGCATTGTCATCAATAAAACGTCATTTTCAGCTCAATTTGATGACAGGAAGTATGTTTTTTAAGTGTCACAAGATTACAGAGCGTTCACTAGTTCGTTCATTCGTTCGTTCCTTCGTTCGTTCATTCATTCATTCATTCATTCATTCATTCATTCATTCATTCATTCATTCATTCATTCATTCATTCATTCATTCATTCATTCATTCATTCATTCATTCATTCATTCATTCATTCATTCATTCATTCATTCATTCATTCATTCATTCATTCATTCATTCATTCATTCATTCATTCATTCATTCATTCATTCATTCATTCATTCATTCATTCATTCATTCATTCATTCATTCATTCATTCATTCATTCATTCATTCATTCATTCATTCATTCATTCATTCATTCATTCATTCATTCATTCATTCATTCATTCATTCATTCATTCATTCATTCATTCATTCATTCATTCATTCATTCATTCATTCATTCATTCATTCATTCATTCATTCATTCATTCATTCATTCATTCATTCATTCATTCATTCATTCATTCATTCATTCATTCATTCATTCATTCATTCATTCATTCAAGTAGCACGGCAAAGTTGATATAAAGATTTAAAAATAATTAAAGTATTCATTTGAGTTTTTGTGATTGAATATCATAAAATAACGTAAAAATTCAATCAATTCCGTTTACTTATGTTCTCATTCATTTTGTCAGCAAAATGAGTACAAACTTTGAAATCATTCAACCGCTTAAGAATAACCATATACCTAATGTTGTTTTGTAATTTCTGTTAGACAGTTCATTTCATTTATTCATATTTCGAACAGCTATTAGTCAAATAAGCAAACACAAGTTATCATTTACAAAATCATTGATGTTCTGAAGACACATCCATAAGGACAAAATTCCACTTATGAATGACCTGTAGTTATTAAACTAAAATAAAATACAAAAAATGTTTTTAAAAAAATTAAAAAAAGAAATGTCTCAAATATTAATTTCAGGTTAGTAATGATAATTAAACTTTAAACTTTAAATGCAAATTTAAATCTCATCTAAAGATGAGATTAAATTTAATCCCTAATGACCTAGCTAAAGAGATTGAAGATGGAATGTTTGAATATATCTTCAGTCCAGCACAATCAATTAAAAATGACTACGATGTGGTATGGGCGTAGGCCTTCAAAAAATTGATGCTGAACGAAGGCCATACAAGTAAATATCTAATGATTTGATAAAAAAGCAAACGGTGAATCCACTAAATCATTTGTATAGCAAAGCAATACAGAAAGATGCCTATCTGAAATTAGAGTTCAACTGCCTGACTATGGCACTCTCTAAAGTTTGACTTGTTTAACGTGGCCCTTGTCCTAAGTCCTCCAGGCCATGAATCACTTATCTAACTTAAATCATTTGTTGGCTCATTTTACAGAACAAACAGATACAGCCATTTATAGGCAACTAACCACACTCCTTGCCTTAACTATTTAAAAAAAAGTTGGTGCTATTTGTTAATCCTTTATATTAACTTCACCGTGCTTGCTTGGTTGCTTGAGCTATACGTTGGGACCCTTACCTCTTAAAATAACTAACTTTCCGTAATCTAATTGAGTTGCAATTTGGTGGGTTTATTTGCCGCTGTGGATTTAAAATTCTATTGAATTTTCAGATTGATAGGACAAACTTTGAGTGAATAATAGAATAAAATCAATTAAACTTTTAAATATTTAAAAAATTGAAGTTTTATGTAGAGAAACAAACCATCAATTTTTAGTTTACTTAAAGAAAATGATATTTAGACTTTAAATTTAAAAATTTATAATAAAAATTTGTTTATTCCATATTGACCAAAATTAGTTTATATTTTCAATCCTCACAATTAAGTTGAAATTTGGTGGGTTTATTTGTTGCTGTGGATTTTATATTCTATTAAATTTTCAGATTGATTGGACAACATTTGAGTGAATTATAGAATAAAATCAATTAAAACTTAATTTTTTTTTAAATTACAAATTTTATGTAGAGAAACAAATACTAAATTTTTAGTTTATTTATAGCAGGGGTTTCCAAGCACGGGTGCGAGACAACATTCTAGGGGGTGCGAAACTTTACCAGCAGGGAAAAAAGACAGTGACTCTTTCTTAAGTTAACCACGTAACAATACTGTCAATACTAAAATACGAAAAAAGGGTGGAAGCAAAATGTTATATACTTATGCAAGTCTGGATTTAAAGAAAGCGATATTTAATTTTCAAATTTTCAAATTGTTAATAAAAAATCTGTTTAATCCATATATATTCGAAATTTTCTTATATTTTCAATTCTCACATAAGTCACATACTTTAAATATTAAGTACTAGCGGGGGCACCCGGCGTTGCCCGGGGATTTTAGAGGTTTTTCTAATGTTTGTCTCTCTCGCTCCCGTTTCCTTCTCCGCTTTCCCGTTCCCGTCGCGTTCCCGGTCGCTTTTCCGCGTATATATATAATTCCCGCACGCTCACCCGCTCCGCTCCGCTCATTTTGTATCGGATTTCAAATTTTTTTCTCTATATTTGATTCCCCTTGACTCTCAAGGTTGTGTGAAAATTTCATTACGATCGGATGAATGGTGTAGCAATGCATGAATAACATATATATATATATATACATACATACATACATACATACATACATACATACATACATACAAACATCTATATATATATAAAAGAACATGTCCTGACTGACTGACTGACTGACTGACTGACTGATAATCAACGCCGAGCTCAAACGCCTCATCCTAGGAACGTGAAATTTGGAACTTATATTACTTTTATTGCGTAAGCATCCACTAAGAAAGGATTTTTGAAAATTTTGCTCCCGAGGGGAAGAAACTGGAAAACAAACAAACAAAACAATGTATATCTTGAAAACCAAAAATGAGGAGACTTTGAAATTTAGTATATGGATTCTTCTTGAAAAATAAAAGGATACGTGTTTCACCATTTTTGGAAATTCGTTTTCCCGGACCTCAAATGTGGGTTGGAAAATTGGGTTATTTGGTTTTTAAAGTAGCTGCAACTCAAAAACTGTGAATGCTACAGGAATAAAAATTAGTATTTAGTTTCTACTCCAAAAATAATGAAATACGTGTTATAGCATTTCTTGAAAATTTGGTTTCCAGGACTTCAAATGTGGGGTGGAAAACAGGGTTAATTGTTTTTTAAAGTAACTGCTACACAAAAACTGTAAATACCACAGATGTAAAAATTAGTATTTAGTTTCTATTCTAAAAATAAAGATATTACGTGTTTTACCATTTTTTAAAAATTTGGTTTCCAGGACCTCAAATGTAGGGTGGAAAATAAGGTTTTTTGGTTTTTAATGTAACTGCTATTCGAAAACTGTAAATGTTACAGGAGTAAAAATTAGTAATTGGTTTCTACTCCAGAAATAATGATATACGTGTTTTACCATTTTTTGAAAATTTGGTTTTCAGGACTTCAAATATGGGGTGGAAAATAGGGTTACTTGGTTTTTAAAGTAACTGCTACTCAAATAATGTAAATGCTACAAAAGTAAAATTAGTATTTAGTTTCTACTCTAAAAATAATGATATACGTGTTTCACCATTTTTTGAAAATTTGGTTTCCAGGACCTCAAATGTGAAGTGGAAAAAGGGTTATTTGATTTTAAAATAACTGCTACTCAAAAACTGTAAGTGCTACAGATGTGAAAATTAGTATTTTGAGGTTTTGTGCCGGTTAAAAGTAGATGAGTTCAGTTTATAACCGGACGGACGGGCCAAGCCGTTATTTTAGGGTCTTCAAGGTGGGACGGGCCGAAGTTTTTCATCAAGTATATAGAACTTCTAGGCCTGTAAAAACGGGCCGGGCCCATATTAGACGGGCCGTGCCGGGCCAGGAATTTCGGTTTTTGAAACGGGCTGGGCCAAGTTGTCGACGGGCCGAGCCGAGACCTAAAAAATTGATCCGTGCAGTACTCTACTATGTATGCACGGTTCAAATTCTCTAATTTCATGCGAGCGAAGCCGCTACGGGCACTGCTAGTTCATTTTTATATATATAGATTTAGAAGACTGTGATCAATGTTTTTATCTTTTTATATTTTATAGACTTGCTATCATCAAAAAATACTTTGCAACAAATTTTTAATCGCCGAATTACAAAATTATAAAGGATTTTTAAAAAACGAAGTTTTTTACGGTTTTCTTATTTTTTTCTTAATTTTTGCTTCTTAAATTTTTAAAATTTTTATTTTTGTTTAATTATACTTTAAATCATTTTGAGTGGGTGAATTTTAGAACTTCCAAACTTCTATGTACATCCAATGGACAACCGCTGACATCCGGACAAATGAAAGTTAATAAAAGCATGTAATAAAAACAGCCGTTCCAGAGGTCTGTAACATTAATTGGCGATGAAATCATACTTTGAAACAACTGAAATGCCGCTAAGCACACATTATGTCTAATTACCAACGTATTAAATAGTTATATCTGAATAAGTAATAGTCTGAAGGGAACACAAAGAAATTGCAAATATTCGATGATAAAAGATCTATTTCTAGCATGCCTTTTGACGGATTCATTCTACCACTGAAAATACAATACTCTGGTTATTTCCCTTCGCTTATGTTATTCTTCGTGTTCATATCATTGGATGACACACAGCTTTAAATAGACACAGATATTACGAACTGGTGTAATAATAGCACTGTGCGCGCTTTAATTGCTTTATTGGCTGTGAAATTTACGCGCAGAAGTTCCATGAAATGGAAAAATATTCCGTCCAATCCATTTAATCATTACCTGCACAATCGAGTTGAAATTTCGTGGGTTTATTTGTCGCTGCGGAATTAACATACAGCTAAATTTTCAGACCGATTGGACAACATATGAGTGAATTATAGAATAAAATCAATGAACAAATTTTCTGTAGAGAAACGAACTTTGAATTTTTAGTTTATATGAAGAAAGAGACATTTAGTTATCAGTTTTAATAATTTTCAATAAAAATTTCGTTTATTCCATATTGATTCAAAAGTTTCGTATATTTTCAATCCTTATATACTTCACATATTAAGTAATTAGAAGACTGTAGTCAATATTTTTTACTATTTTGTAGACTCATCATCTTCAAAAATTATTTGCAAACAAGTAAGCTGTAAAAATAGGTTTGCCGGCTTTTCATTTATTGAAAAAAATTTCTTTTAGAATGAAATATTTTTTGAAGTTTATATATGTAAACAATTATTTATTGTATTTGATTTGTTTTCGTTTTAAAACATAGATAACTATTATTTTTAATTAATTTTTTTTTAATTTTTAAGCTTTAATAAAATGCATTGTCATGATTAGTAAGCCTATATTTCAAATTTCAAGTCAATTGGCTGTCGGGAAGTTAGTTAAGTTTCACTGTTGAGGTTTGCAAACATTCAAGCAAACAAGAAATCAAGGAATCAAAACCGGCGGTGAAGTAAATTTAAGGGATTTTTAAACTAGAAAACTAGAAACTGTCAAATTACAAAATATCAAATTTTTTTGAAAAACGAAGTTTTTACGGTTCACTTCACGTGTTCTTGGTTTCAAGATAAACATGTGTGTATGCGAGTTTGCGAGTGGATTGTAGAAGCTAACCTGTGATTAGTTATTGTGAAAAACAAGTTCTATGTAAAACATACTTTTTTATAAACCAAACTCTTACACACTTTTACCATCAAAATCCAAAAATAACTGATGTCCGTGATGTCCAGGAATGTTCTCGCATTGGCCTCGTAAGTTGTGATTATTGTTTGTATTTTGTCAGCGGACTTTTGTTTAATTCAAGAAACTCGAAACACGAAAGACCGGTGGAGAGCAATTGTAGATACTTTTCTTTTTTCCAACAATTTTCTAAAACTTTCTCTATTTTTTCAATAATATCCTTGAGGGACCTGGATTCGTGTATTGTCATCATTCGAAAAATTTCTTAAAACTCTTTCTATATTTATTTTTCCAGAAAAAAATTGATGGAAAGTCCTTGTTTTGAAAAAAAGATTAAAAAAAGTGATTCGTGGCCTAGAGGTTTAGGTACGAGGGCCACGCTAAACAAGTTGGACATTTATGAGTAGATTAGACGGACGAACATGAGTGTGTAGTACCTTGAAGATAGTCGTGTGGTGATACCAGGTCACTGGTCACTTAAGATATAAAAACCCAGCCTATGCATGACTTGCTGTCGCATGCCCGATGGTGCTGGCTTACGGCAGAGGGCCGTTTTATCACGTGACTTACGTGGAACCAATCTTGGAATCGATCGAAGGAGAGCCATGTGGCCAAAACACCGTTTTTAGAGAGAAAAAAACTGTGGAAACCGGTCAATATTTGTATGATGAATGTTGTCTAATAGATTTTGTAGTTGTACATGCAGGTGGACGGATGGATGGATGGATGGATGGTTGGATGGATGGATGGATGAATGGATGGATGGATGGATGGATGGATGGATGGATGGATGGACGGACGGATGGATGGATGAATAAGCGGACTGACGAATGGATGGATGAATAGGCGGACGGACGAATGGATGGATGGGATAAAAACGTATCTCCAGGTTGCTCGAGTACATAAAGTTTCTCTCCATTAAAACAGCACGCTAATGACGAGTTAAATTGGCTTCTGCACTTTCGCGGAAAACTGTATGATAGGTGCATCTACGTTTTAAGCACTTAGTGACTTTGTAAGCTTCAATAAAAACTTCTTTCACATTGTAATGCTCCTATAATAAAATAATACTATATAATCATATAATCCATATTAAAATTCTAATCGAAATGTTACCACGTTTTTATTTATGTTTTCATTTTATCTAAAGGAAATCATCGCTAGATTGTCTCATAAAATCCAGCACGCATTGTTAAGGGTTCTTAATACTGGACTTGAACTCTGACCTTGAACTCTGACCTCTGCCCCTCTCCCAAGGTCGGTCTGCGTAAATTGTTTTGTATGACACGTCTATTGCCTTGTGCCGAAAATATGAGTTCTTCTTAGATTGGCAGATGTCTTGCG
Source organism: Erpobdella octoculata (assembly GCA_963978895.1). Classification (NCBI taxonomy): domain Eukaryota; kingdom Metazoa; phylum Annelida; class Clitellata; order Hirudinida; family Erpobdellidae; genus Erpobdella; species Erpobdella octoculata. The sequence continues at coordinate 40,327,599 of OZ022239.1, forward strand.
AGGGGGAGAAGTTTTAGAAAATTGTCAAATTCTTTCAACTTTCAGATATATTTGTTTGTGGTTATAAACTTGCAAGGTCCTGTTTTTAAGATACTATATTGTTAATCGTATGAAAAGAATCAATTAACAGGAACACATAGATTACATTTACATCACAAACAACAAGTTATGGCAAGTTTTTAACTGCTAGGAGTCTTAATAGAAGTAGTTTTATTCATCTGCAGACGAATCCTGCCAGCCTAGTTTATATATTTATTAAACCAATAATTTGTTAATGTTTTCATCAGCTATAAAAGATCTAAAAGAAATAATAAATACACAATGATGGCTGCAAAAAGAATCTCAACTAGAAAAAAAGATGGTGGTAGTGATAATGATGATGATGATGATGATGATGATGATGATGATGATGATGATGATGATGATGATGATGATGATGATGATGATGATGATGATGACGATGGTGGTGGTGATGATGATGATGATGATGATGATGGTGGTGGTGGTGATGATGGTGACGATGATGATGATGATGATGATGATGATGATGATGATGGTGGTGGCGATGATGATGGTGGTGATGATGGTAGTGATGACGTTTCAAGAGCACTCACGTTGTAAAGGGGCGCAAGATGGTGCGATGAAGCGATTAGGAAGCTCTGATTGACCCCTGGATGGTCAAGGTCATGACACGCTGCTGCCACTATGGCTGCCATCTTTTCCAGTGGGGTGAGATGAGGACCGATCTGTACAATTATTGATTATTATAATTGTAATTATGCCCTTATATAGCTCGCACAAATAATATAGTTATTGAAATTATTTAAAATAATAACGAAATAATTTTACAATAATAGACAAGAAATTTCTAATCATTTATAATTAGCAAGTGAAGGCAAGTGATAATCAGACAGACGTAATGTAGTTTGCTGAAGGATGTCGAGTGAGAAATTCATTATTGAAGAAATTTTCATGAGGATGAGAAAGAAGACGACGATAATGGTGGTGGTGATGATGATGGTGATGGTGATGATGATGATGATGGATGATGGATGATGATGATGATGATGATGGGGGTGGTGGTGGTGGTAGTGATGATGATCATAGTCATGGTCACAATGATGATGGTGGTGGTGATGATAGAAATTATAACAAATTGAACCTAAGAGTTAGTGACGATATCGGAAATAGCAGTTTCTAGTTCAAGAAAGCGACTAAAACAGGAAACAGACCTTCCATGATCATCGCAACACTCACTATTATTATCATCATCGGCATCATAACCACTGTCATTATCATCATCGTCATTATCATCACCATCATCATCATCATCATCATCATCATCACCATCACCATCACCATCACCATCACCATCACCATCATCATCACCATCACCATCACCATCACCATCACCATCATCATCATCATCATCATCATCATCATCATCATCATCATCATCATCATCATCATCATCATAGTAAAGATAACGTCGTCGGTCTTGTCTTGTCTGACAAGTACGTAGCAAGGATGTGTGTTTATTTGCACGGACATCATAGAGCCCAAATACGGGCGTGATGACATGAATCGCAATGAAGTACAAGCGTCTATTGACCGCTCCGATGTTTATGTTGATGATGACAGTGCCTGTGGTTGTCATGGTAATGATGATTGTGGTGATAGTAATGATGCTTATGGTGGTGGTAATGATGATTGTTATGATGATAATGATGATGGCAATGATGATGGCAATGATGATGGCAATGATGATGGCAATGATGCTTGTGGTGATGGTAATGATGATGATGGTAGTGGTAGTGGTGATGATGATGGCAGTTATGGTGATGATGATGATGATGATGATGATGATGATGATGATGATGACGATGATGATGATAATGGTAGTAGTGATGATAATGGCGATGACGATGATGATAATGGTAGTAGTGTTGATGATGATGATGATGATGATGATGATGATGATGATGATGATCATGATCATGATGAATACTGTGGTCATGACGCAGTGGCACATTGAAGACATTTTTCATTCGAAAGATGAAAATGAATTATCGTTGCTGATTGCAGCTACGATAATTCTTCTAATGGTCAGTTGGTCATTCTCGCTGAGACAATAAGCAATAAGTCCATCACTGGTCATCAGTCATGTCTTCGTCATCCGAACGTCTTGTAGTTATTGGCATTATGAGCCAAAGACACACACAGAAACAAACTCACAAACACACACACATATATTGAAACCATAATAAGAGACAAACAGACTGACATGCTCTTCAAGAAGGTTGCAGTGAATCGCTTGGACGACATCAGCAGCGTGCAGTGAATTGTGGTAAGGATTCTTCCGACAGTATCCCAGTTCCACCAGTTCTGGAAATTAAAACATCAGATATTTACAACACCACCATCAATGACAGGATATAATAAACATGATCATCGTCATGATTATCACCATCATCATCATGACCATGACCATGAGCATGACTATTATAATCATCGTCATCATTATCATCACCACCACCATCATCGTCATCATCATCATCATCACCACCATCGTCATGTGACTAACCAGGGTACGATTTACTTTCCTGTGAAATTTGACATAACGGAGCAAATATATTATAATTAAATGCTAGCGGGGTACCCGGCTTGCCCGGGATTTTCAGAGGTTTTTCTATCGTTTTTCTCTCTCGTTCCCGTTTCCTTCCCAACTTGCTTTCCTGCACCCGATCACTTTCTTTTTCCGCTCGCTCTTTCGCTCTCGGTCGCTTTTCCCGTTCCCGTCCTCGCTTATTCTCCAGTTTCCGTTTCCGATCGCTCCTCCGCTCCGCTCATTTTGTGACCGATTTCAATTTTTTTCACAGTGATTGTCTCAAGGTTATGTGAAAATTTCATTACGATCGGATGAATGGTGTAGCAATGCGTGAAGGACACACATACATACATACATACAGACAGATAGTCATTTATTATATATATATATATATATATATATATATATATATATATATATATATATATATATATATATATATATATAATTATAATATGACGAATTCCATTCAAATGAAGCAGAAATAATCACGGGACACATCATTATGTTAAACTAATTGATTAATTGATTAATTGTATCTCACAGTCAACGTAATTATACAAGCATTGAAGGCGTTTAACAATAACTAATGAATGTGTTAAACGATTGTAATGTAGTAAATGTGTTTAACATTAATCATTAATAATCATTGATATCTTTGCGTGGTTTTGTTCAATTTGAGTAAACCAGCGATATTGTTACCTTCGAAATGCGAAAATCCCATCTGCGTCATTGCGTTATTATTGTCTTACTGACAAGTCAAGGACATTCACATACCATTATTGTCATGTAATAACCATTCATTCGTTCATTCTTTCATTCACTCAGTTGTTCGTACATCCATTAATTCATCCGTGCATTGCTCAGATCGATCGATGTACTCTCATTAATAATTCAAATAAATCATGACTCACCACAGCACATTTTGTGACTCACTCCCATAGCTCCTAATCTCCGACTCCTAGCACTCGCTGCACTCTCTCTCTCTCTCTCTCTCTCTCTCTCTCTCTCTCTCTCTCTCTCTCTCTCTCTCTCTCTCTCTCTCTCACTCTCTCTCTTTCTTTCTTTCTTTCTCCAATTTCACCTACTAATCAGGTGATGGTTGACAGTTCACAGGACAACCACTCATGTCACCTCATTCTTGGGGCTTGCCCTGTCATTTCCAATTATTTTATATATTTATTTATTTTATATATTTATTTATTTTATATATTTATTTATTTTATATATTTAAGATAGTAACATTGATTGAAAACAAAGGTTGGTGAAATTGAGGCAACCATATAACTTAAAAGTGCTGACAGGGAAATCCCCCCCCCCGGATAGCACAGTCACAACCACAAACTTATCCCATACACGACCAACACCACAGGGGCCACAAAATTATTTATAAAAAAAATAACTCTCACAAATCTGGATCGATGAGGACTACATAACTTAATATATTCAAAAAGCTTTTTCCATTAAAAATACTAAACTGAATTTAAAAAATGTGTTCAACCTAGTAAGATATCGTTCGAAAGAGTATTAAGTCTCTTGCATAATTCATTACAGGAGGAGAGTGTGAGAAAGAAAGTGGAAGAAAAGAAGAGATAAAAAGGATATAGACAGAGACAGAAAGAGAGGAAGGGGAGAATGCAGAAAAAAAAGAAAAAAAGAATTAAGCAGAGCATTGAACTTGAACGCATGGAAAAAATTTTGATTCCAGTTGCGAACTCATCAAATATGCATGATCATCATTTTCATCAAAGTCCAACAAAAACTTTGGAGAGCACAAGCCAATAGAATGATACTTCCAGTTTTTCTCTCACCCCTCTGTCTCTCTCTCTCTCTCTCTCTCTCTCTCTCTCTTTATCTCTCTCTCTCTATTTTACTCTCTTTACAGCTCTCTCCTCTTCGGACTTTTATGTCATACTACTCATCCTTCTCGACGCGCATATATAAAATATTTCTAATCTGGGCTTCATCTTCTGGTCGAATTTTATGGATCATGACCACAATAAATTCTTCTTCCTCATCCATTTTAAACCACTCACAACCACACACACCCACATATCTACAGAATATAACAAGTAAAGATGAAAAATAAAATTTAAAGAAAAGCTTTTATTTGCCTCTTTATCTGAGTCAACGAACTAAAATTTTTGAATCTAAAACAACCGTTACGCTCAATCTTGTATGTACATTGTTTATTTCTTTCATATGAAATCAAAATTCATAAATTAAACTCGATGTATGGATTAGCTGTTATCTAACCCTAACCCTAACGGACAACTTTGATTAATTTTAATTGATTTAAGGCCTAATTCATGTCGGAAACATTCAATTCATGTATTGTCATCCAGAATAAAGCTTTCCTGAAAGTTTTAGAGCTCTAGGTGGTCGAAAAGTGGGTGAATTTTTGTTTCTAAGAATTGATCACCACAGACAAACAAACAAACAGAGAGACGGGTGAATTTAATTAAAAGCATTTAAAAACACGTAAATACTTATCTGTAGCAAATATATATCTAAAGCTTATAAAAGCACATCAATATCTACAACACACCAAAACATATCTACTATTATACACATAACCAACAACCCCATGAATACGACACATACAAAAACGTGTACACATCACATATATATCTTATATTTCTATAAATTCATCATCTACAACAAACACAAACACATACATAACTACAACACATTAATACACATAAACATCTTCAACACATACAAACACATAAACATTTACAACACCTACAAACACATAAACATCTACAACACATACAAACACATAAATATCTACAACACATAAACATTTACAACACCTACAAACACATAAACATCTACAACACATACAAACACATACACATCTACAACACATACAAACACATAAACATCTACAACACATCCAAACACATAAACATCTACAACACATACAAACACATAAACATCTACAATACATACAAACACATACACATCTACAACACATACAAACACATAAACATCTACAACACATACAAACACGTACATATTTATTTACATCATTTTTATCTTGAGAGCGAACATTTTTTATTTAATTTTGATAATAAACATCAGATTTGAAAACTTGAGCATATTTAGAAAAATTTGTGTAAAACATTTCAAGCGAAGAACAAATATTTTTTTATTTGATTTTATAAGACAAATAAAATGTATTAAAAAAACAATAAAGTAGCTAACTGAGCGTTCTAAGAAAGTTGACGGTGTCCAGTTGAAATGCGTTTAAGAAGTTGTATTCATGGAACAGATGCATAACCAGATAGTAGAAACTTCGACCTTTCAAAAAATTATATCAAGACATTTTATTTGCTTTATTATTGACAAACATCAATATTTAAAAAAAAAGTATACAACTCTTCATTTTGGAATAAAAATAAATACCATTCTAAAGTCATTCCGTAACAAGAAGATAGAGATGCAGACTAGATTATATTTAATATTTAATACACATAAATACACACACACACACAGACATCCACATATATACAAACACACAGACTTACTGACTAACATATACAGACATACACATTACACAGCGTCATTCAAGTGACATCATTGTAGTCACTATCACCATCACTAAAACTATCATCATCGTCATCATCTTCATCATCATCACCACCTTCATCATCGCCGTTTGAAACACAATCGGCCTCAAATAACAGGTAACAAGTGGATAATACAGCTCAATTTAGCTGTGCTAACAAGAGACAATTACAACAACGCTAAACCTACACTTCCACAGCCCACCACTCTTACACAGTAGGCCTACATAACATTCTACCTCATTCCGAACGTCATGAGTTGAAGGACAAACTGGTAACTGGTGGTGGTGAACCTCAATAATGAGATATGAAAATATTACAACAATATAAACAAACTTAAATGAAGACATTCAACCTCCAATTTAGTGCTGCAAGTATTAAATTGTTTTTAATATATTCCAAAGTTGGTCGGGATATGTTCTTTTTTTGTTATCGAACATTTCATCTTGCAACTACGTTACAGTTGAATTTGAAAGCTTAAAATTAAAAGCAATTTTTGACCTCGAAGCAGTGGTGCATAAAATCTTTAAATTTCTCCATTTTTCACCCGAATTTCTGGCCATCAACGTGGATGTGTAATAAAATCAGAAAATTGCAGCTTTTAGTCAGTCCAGGATTGGTCAATTGGGAACATCAAATTTCGTTAGATTAAAAATATCGTGAAACCAAGCTGTGCAATAAATGAAGGCCTCCCACGTCGCGTGAAGAACCAGGAGAGATGCTTTACAAACAAACAAACAAACAAACAAACAAACAAACAAACAAACGAACGAACGAACGAACGAACGAACGAACGAACAAGCGAACGAACGAACAAACAAACAAATATACATACATACAAACAGACAGACAGACAAACAAAGGAACCGACGAACAAACAAACAGACTACGAGAAACACCGCTCACGTCAAGTTGAAAAAAGTTGCAGATATAAAAACAAATAAGAAGCAAATAAAATTATGAAATGAGGAAGCTGATGTGCTTGTTCGAGGAAAGATATTCGCAATAATTCAATAAAAAATAAACAATAAAAGAGTTTCTTTTAAAAAAATAGGAGACAGTTTCAATGTCGGAAAAATTCCTGTCGGGTGATTTACAGCTGAAGAGGAAGAGAGAAAGATCTATATGGAAAGAAAAAAATGGAAAAGATGTGTTTCGGTTGCTTTGTTTTTTGCTTGGTGATGTTGCAAGTGAAACATGCTTTGAACATTCCTCACAAGTGGAAAATTTAAAATAATATAAATGAACTAATACCTAATGCATTGGGTGGGTGAATTGATGGATGGATGGATGGATGGATGGATGGAGAGACGGACGGACGGACAGATGGAGGTACGGACGGACGGACGGATGGAGGGACGGACGAATGGATGGATGGATGGATGGATGGATGGATGGATGGATGGATGGATGGATGGATGGATGGATGGATGGATGGATGGATGGATGGACGGACGGACGGACGGACGGACGGACGGACGGACGGACGGACGGACGGACGGATGGGCCATTCGATATAAATCAAAAGACAACCCGAACAATCAGAATAAGAAAACTTCCTCAAAAATATAAAAATAAATAATTAATGAGCCTCAAATTATTCTCTACTACTACCTACTTGAAAATGGCCTCGTAGGTGCATGTGCAATATTATGCATATAAGAAGACTTTCTCGAAAGAATAACGCAGTTTTATTGAAGAAACAGCATAATTTTAAAAGCAGGTTTTCAGTATTTTATACTCTTCGTTTAATCTCAAAACTTTTCTTTCTTCATTTCTTCCTTTTTCATCTTCCTCACTTTCTCACTTTCTCAACAGCATACGAACGGTAAAACATCTTTAGCGATAAATATTAAGCGGTATTTGATGAACAAATCTTGAAAAACCTTCAAACGTAGCGTGAATCCATTAGTAGACTTCAAGGTCACCAATGAAAGATTTTCAAAAACCCTTTTCATAAGCTTAGTCCTTCCAATGAGGGATGGATGGAATACATGTAAAACTAAGATGTCTATAGCTTGATAAATGTTTCTGTGCTAAATATATTTTCTGTATCTATTCATATCATATCCGTAGATGCAGTTACCCATATTTGTCCACACATCAGAACATCATCACATGATCGCACCGTCACATGATAACAACATAACATCATTAAATCATAGCATCATATGATAACATCATCAAATCATCACATGATAGCATCACTTCATAACATCATCAGACCATCACGCACACATCATCAAATCCTAACGTCATCACATCATAACATTCTCACGTGCGATTTTTTTTAACTTGCTTGCTAGCGCTTCTTCTGATCGACTGAATTCATTTGACAGTCTTCATCACTTCATCATTCATCAATTACAGTTTTACAATTATGGGTGGATGGGTGGAGTCGCCGTGTGTGACATAGGGGTGGCATAGGGATGGCATAGGGGTGGCATATGGATGACACAGGGTGGCAGAGGGGTGGCAGATGGATGGCACAGGAAATGGCAGATGGATGGCACAGGAGTGGCATAGAAGTGGCATAGGGGTGGAATAGGGGTGGCATATGGATGGCACAGTGGTGGCACAGGGGTGGCATAGGAGTGGAACTTTGAAATGTGGCAGCTATCATTTTTATCTCATGAAAAGGTAAAAAATTTAGGTTAAATGTGAAACCGCTGGACATGGTGATTTTAAATTCGTTGTGTCAGATCGTCATTTATCTTCAATTATTGCTAATCCGAGTAGAATCATTCATTATCCACTTTCTCGCTAAAATGCTCACTCAATCACTCATCCAATAATTCACTCATTCATTCAATCTCACAGCCACACACACACACACACTCACTTTGACATAATACCACCGACATTTCTTAACCAGAAATAAGTAAGGAAGAGTTCGTAAGGCAGGGGAGATAGTTGGAACCCAGACAGTTCTACTTTCGCTGATTTTTCAGTTACGAAACCTTTGCCCAGGCTTCTCGGAAATCTCAAGTTTGGAAGTGTCAACAGCAGGAAATTTAACACTCCAATTCGTGTGACATTTTTCCAGTTTCTCCATCATATACCAGAAATCTGCTTTCATTTTAAGGTTATCTACGAATTTTAGGCCTCTACCAACGGACTGGGCAGCGCTTAAATCAAACGGGTTGTCGACGGGCCGTGCAGGACTCCAGTATGTATAAAGTTTTTTACACACTTTTATTTAACTTGACTTCTCTGTCTGTCTATCTGTCTATCTGTCTGTCGTCAAATTTTGCAATCGATTTTAAACTAACTTCCCGATGAGCTAGACACTTCAAAATTTAAACAAACCTCCGAACTAATTAATAATGCATTCTGTCAAATTTTCGGATCGATTGGACAAAATTTAATTAAAATAATAATTATTTGTGATATTGTCGTCAAAGTATTTATTGTCTATGCTAATATGCTTGTTGTTTATTTAGAAAAAAATATAAAAACTTTGTTTTTGCTTCATTTGTTTTTTAATTCACTCACGTCTATCAAGCGCATGAATTCACTGGCATCTAAGATTCACTTAAATTGAGAACGGAAATATTTGATACTGATGACGATCTTGAATTCAAAACTATAAAATTTTATTTTCAGTCATAAACTGCGGAGTGGCACCTATAATATAAGCAGAGAAGTCCTCAAGCAGAAGAAGTGTGATATAAAAAGAGAACATCAAAAGAGAATTAGATTTGAGGACGTGAAACTTCAGGCGCCTCTTACGATGATGATGGTGATGATGATGATGATGATGATGGTGATGATGATGATGATGATGATGATGATGATGATGATGATGATGATGATGATGATGATGATGATGATGATGATGATGATGATGGTGATGATGATGATGATGATGATGATGATGGTAATGATGATGATGATTATGATGACGAGAAAGAAGCTGGGGGAAATGTTATGGAGAAAACGATTAAAGGTTAACTAAGTATCCGACGTGACAGGGTCAGACACACATACACACACATACACACAATCACTCACATCACACACACTAACATCACTCACACACACACATCTATGTATACATACAACGTCTTATTTCAGTTAAAAATGTCGACAAACCAACCATTGGTCAGCCAGTCGAGAACGAATATGTTGAAATTCCACTTGTTGACGTTGTTCAATAACTTCTGAAATAGGAAAAAATAATTATTAGATAATTAATATTAAAGAGTAATTATAATTATTTACTATAAATTATGACAGTATGTACTGCTGCTGATGACGATGATATTGATGATGATGATGATGATGGTGATGATGATGGTGATGGTGACGGTGGCGGTGGCGGTGGCGGTGGCGGCGGCGGCGATGACGATGACGATGACGATGATGATGATGATGATGAAATTGACGATATTGGTGATGTCGATGATGATGATGATGATGATGTTGATGATGTTGATGGTTATGATGACGGTGACGACGATGATGATGATGATGATGATGATGATGGTGATGATGATTATGATGATGGTGATGATGATGATGATGATGATGGTGATGATGATGATGATGTTGCTGGTGGAAGTGATATTGTGGTACTGATAACTGATAACTAATAAGCTTTCTTCAAATACCTTCATACATCAAAGTTTTGTTAGTAATGACGCTTGTCGCTGCTGCTAATGATGATTATGAGGATGACAATGACGACGATGACGACGATGAAGGTGACAATGACCATGACATACGAGTACGATAATGACGGTGACAAGGACGGTCGTGATGAGTTCAGGGACAAGCTAGCATACTCACATACTCACATACAAAAGAAACCAGAAGATATATATATATATATATATATATATATACATAATATATATATATATATATATATATATATATATATATATATATATATATATACATAATATATATATATATATATATATATACATAATATATATATATATTATTATATATATATATATATATATATATATATATATATATATATATATATATATATCGTTAGCTGTTATTAGTCGTTATTACACCCCAAAAATCGATCTTTTTTCAGAGAATTTCATTCAACGAGACACCAGAATGTCATTGAGAAATTCATAATTATTACAATCAAGGACGTCTGATGCACTGCAGCAAGCTATCAAGCTGCCAGTCAATTCTCATAATTAATAACTGTATTTAAAACTATGAATAATTAATTACCAGGTACTTGTATGAATGACTGAATAGCTGCTACGAATAACACAACAGCGGACGAGAGAATATTGAGAAAAAAAACTCAATGCTAGACTGATTCAGTCAGCTGTTCTCTTAACTGAAAAACATTGCATTTAATAAAGGTTGAAATTAAAACAACAAAATATTTCTGCTCATCTCAACCCCCCCCCCCCCAATTCTCCTTCCCCCCTACAACTGACCTGAGCTTGTTCTAGATAGTGAACATCGAGAAGGTCACAGGAGATGTAGGACTGGGGGAGGACAAACGAGGGAATTCTTTCCTCTAATGAGCATCTTCGAGACTTCCTTAGCAAGCACCAATTCGTTGCCGCTGATGTTGATGCGGTCGTTTGGCCTCGTTCTGTTAATCAGCAGACCATTAGGTGAGAACTTTAAAGAATTTAAATATTTAACAGAAGTTATTAATAACAAAAAATGTTACGTTATGACAGTAAATAATAAATTATATTCATAGATATATTTGATAAATTATGCAAAAGCTGGAGTTCTCGTTTATTTAAGAAATCATCAAGTAATATGAATGTAATTATAAAGTAATATGAATATAATCATCAAGTAATATAAATGTAATCATCAATATATACTTATATAATCTCCCAGCCTCACTCACTCACTCACTGGGTCTGGAACGCCGACGTCACATGGTTTAACAATGCGCCCATCCTTATGCAATCATAACCAGACATGCAAACGCACATACACATAACTAAGCAATCTGTCTAGCAATGGTTTTCAGACATTATCGATATTTAAAATATTTAATCACAAGTAAATCTTGTTATTTTTCATAAAGCACCGTATTCACACGATAAACATGTGTGTGTGTGTGGAAGCTTAACTGTTGATTATTTGGTTAGATTCGAGGAGACAGCGTGGTTAATTTGGTTATTATTGCTTTTTGCACCAAATTTTAGTTTTTTTATTTAATTTAATTTTTAAACACTTTAATTTAAACTGTTTAAAAGGTTTTAACACTAAATAGTTAAATAGGCTTCCTTGCATTTTTTTCCTTTAGTGGAGCTTACCTGTTGGTTATTGCGAAACAATAGACATGTATGTGTGTATATATGTGTGTGTTTATGTGTGTGTATATTTGTGCACATGTGTGTATATGTGTGCATATGTGTGTATATGTGTGTATATGTGTGTATATTTGTGCACATGTGTGTATATGTGTGTATATGTGTGTGTTTATGTGTGTGGAAGTACGCATGTTGATTATTACTGGGTAGATTCAGAGAGACAATGTGGTTGTTATTTGATTATTTTATAATTATGTAGCCTGGATTAAAAAAAAAACTGGAGCTTGCGCCGATCAAACTCTAGTATGAATATACTCATCAAGAAATATAAATATAATCATCAAGTAATATGAATATAATCATCAGGTAATATGAATATACTCATCAAGAAATATAAATATAATCATCAAGTAATATGAATATAATCATCAAGTAATATGAATATAATCATCAAGTAATATGAATATAATCATCAAGTAATATGAATATAATCATCAAGAAATATAAATATAATCATCAAGTAATATGAATATAATCATCAAGTAATATGAATATAATCATCAAGAAATATAAATATAATCATCAAGTAATATGAATACAATCATCAAGTAATATGAATATAATCATCATATAATATGAATATAATCATCAAGTAATTTAGCTTTCTTTTTTAATCATAAATAGTAATAGGATCTCTAAAAGTCTACATCATCATAATTCACTTTTTCCGTCTTCCATAATAATAATTCCATTGAAAATTGATGTTTACTCTCTCTCAAGAAACCCATTTGTAAAATGATGACGAGATAATAATTTCTCTCTTTCTTTCTAAGTTGCTCATTAACAAATTCCGGAAGCAAAAACACATCATCATTATCATCACCACTACCATCATCATCATTGTCGTTGTCACCACAACCATCACCATCACCATAACTATCATCATCATCACTTTCACCATCTACCAGGAGTTAAGTGACACAATGGACACAATATAACTCATTACTCACATCAGCTATATTTTAACGTGTCATTTGCAGCACATGAATAATAATTTTTTTAAATAATACAAGACATACACAAACTTCAAATCATAAAACAATAATAAATTTATTAATATTAATATCATTATCATTATAATCACCATCACCACCACAACCATCATCATCATCATCATCTTCCTCATCATCACCATCATCATCATCACCACCACCACAACCATCATCATCATCATCATCACCACCACCACAACCATCATCATCATCATTATTATTATCATCATCATCATCATTCCGTTTATATGAACCTCGTACAGTCCCTACATAGCTGTCTCAGAAATAGAACGTTAACTAAAGCGAACCCACGTATAAACACACACACAGAAACTCAGAAATACACACACATACAAACATACACACAGAAACGCACAAATACAAATACACATATGCATACACACATACACTCACAAATACACATATGCATACACACATACACTCACAAATACACATATGCATACACACATACACTCACAAATACACATATGCATACACACATACACTCACAAATATACATACAAAAATACGCATACAAACAACGACTGACGTCAAAACGCAGAATGCTTGGCAAACTTTTTTCTCTTACAATTTTAAATTTTTCTGCCCTAATTGTGTCTCCTACAAATGGTTGATTAGATTAGAGACAACCACAAAAAAATATTCCCTGCCAAAAAAAAACTTTTATTGTTATTTATCCAGTTCTGTAGGGGAATTAGTCGCATAACTTCATAATCTGCCGATTACACATATTTCCAAGTGACCACCTTGAGACGCAGAATGAATGTTACCGTTGAGCTTTTATGAAGTCATTAGACGGACATTAAGTACTACGCAGTGTGGAATATTGTACCTCAGATGCCCCCTCGCTGGACATCCGCCAACACTGTAAAAGTGATGTTACGATTATGAGTCTATAGTACGGTTCCGATGCTGCGAAAGTCGGAATAATAAAAAGTTCTTTTACGATATCTCTTTATTATATACGAGATGAGACTGAATATCTCGATCCAAAGAAGGGGGAGGATAACACACCCATAAGCAATCCAGCAAGGACATTCTCGACCTTATGCTAACATAAAACTGTCTGTTTTAAATTTTAAGGGCTTCTTTGGTTTGACCTTGAACCTGTAGAAGGTTCGCTACGGCAGACCACACTGGTCCAAAAGCGGAGGAAGAACAACTAATGACAAACTTGTTTGATCGCTCAATAAAGGTTTTGAGGGTTCGTAACGTTGTGTTGCAAGAAAAATAAATTTCTTAAAAACGTAAACTAAATAGATATGACGTCAACCTGAGTTTGAAATTGATGCCTCGCAAGGGATCTCATGCTGAACCACGATAGGGGACATCTTTTATAATCAGATCGCTTTTCAAGACCCAACATGATTTATTTCTTAAAAATCACAAAATAATGCAACAATGCTGACCGAGGTGGCACTACAATCTAAATACGTTGACAAACAACAAGCATTTAGGAAGTGTCTGGTTAAATATTCCTGTCAAAAAATCTTCTAAAAACTAGACGTTGTGATCTCAATATTTAACTAGCAGAACTGTGCTAACGAAAGGGGGGTGGTGGTCGATATCCCCAGTGAGATATCCACCACGCTAAGGAAAGAAAAAAATATTCAAGTTTTCTCCTGCAACTGACACTGATGAACGAACATCACTCAGCAAACAAACGATACACGCCGGGAGGAAAATATTTGCTGATGAAATTAGGGAAGTCCACATGGGAAATGAAAACAAATGTGCAAGCTGCCATGCGATCAGCTGTTCATTGATCAGCTGTTCATTGATAGAGCACGGTGACGTTTGCTGACTCAAAACGTCCAATGGAAGGAAGGCTGGCCCAAGATTGAATCGGTTTCAATGCACAAAGCCACGCGTGTATTAAGTTATAATTAGCAAATTGGTAATTACCAGCAAACACTTTCTACTAATAAAACTTATTTTGAATTTTAAATATTGAAAATAGTCTTACCAGATTGAGATGGTAAGAAAGATGGCGACGGTGTTTGTTTGGTCTGCTGTGTTGTGTTGGTCACGTGAGTTGTCGCAGGAGGACTTTCAGCTGTAAACCGTCAATTCATTTATGATATTTATTATATATATATATATATATATATATATATATATATATATATATATATATATATGTGTATATATATATATATATATATATATATATATATAACAACATTTATTATTTTATTCAATTGATTATTATTGGGTAGATTATATGGAATTAACTCTATTAATAAAACCTCTACCTCTGGACATAAACCGGAACTAATTTATCTAACTCTGAAAAAACACAACAAAACAATCTCAGCTGATGTTAGAACTATGATGGATTTGATTAAATACACAAAGACGTGTTGAAATAAAATATGACATCAACATAAAACCAACATCAACGCCAACATCCACATCAACACCAACATCAAAATCAACATAAAAATAAACACTAACACCAGCACCAACACCAACATCAACATCAACATCAACATCAACATGATCAACAAATAGGAAGGAGTCTGTTGAGATTTCGCTCTCTTTAACCACCACAAAGTTGAAGATTTTGGCGAAGGTTGAACAATAAAAATAAACATAATAGCACGCTGATGACGAATTTATAAATGAGAAAAACTTCTATATTTAAACCAAATGTATTAAAGCATTTTCGAATTGTACTTTATGTTTACAAGTAAATTTTAACTGTTTAATGAGAAGAAATAGAGTTTAGTGAGCTCATAGTGAACCGTTAATAGCGTTAACACGATTAAGATATCGTGAGATTTCAAGAGTATAAGTAAACAATACTTTTTATCCAAAAAATACTTTTTATCCAATAAAACTTGTTTTTAAAGAAATCCTGAACTCAATAAATCAAAAGTTATTGCCCCTTGAAACTACTTATTCTTATAAAACTTTTTATTTTCACTTCTCCATAATGATAATAAAATATGTTTAAATGTTTAAAAAATCCTTCATTTTCGGCAGGTCATCGCTACAGAGAAATGAAAAGAAAATGTTTTTGTGTTTTTTTTTGGATAATTTAATTAATTTATGAAGAATTTAAAAAGAGCGAGAGAAGTGATTTTTTTTAAATATGGTTCAAAAAATGTACCAACAGAGCCTTTCTTCAAGAAAACAGCTTAAATAAATAAACACGACATGATTTACGATGCCCAGATCTGAAGTTCAAACCATCTATATACGTTATAAACATTGATAAATAATAATAATAATAATTATAATAATGATAATGAAATGGTGACGGTGACGATGACGATAACAATAACAATAACAATAACAACAACAACATAAATAATAATAATAATAATGATGATGATGATGATGATGATGATGATGATGATGATGATGATGATGATGATGATGATGATGGTGGTGGTGGTGGTGGTGGTGGTGACGATGACGATAACAATAACAATAACAATAACAATAACAATAACAATAACAATAACAATAACAATAACAATAACAATAACAATAACAATAACAATAACAATAACAATAACAATAACAATAATAATAATATTAATAGTAATAATAATAATAATATTTACAAAATGCGAACACATACAAAAATCCGTCAGAAAATTTAAAGCCGATAAAACAGAGTCATAATAAAAAGAACAAATTCGTATAAAAACATTTATTAATTGATGAAGTAAATGAGAATTGACGGTATTATAATAATTACAATCATCTTGTAACTTGTAACTTCCGCATCTGCTGTTTCGATTCCTCGTAACAATTTAACAATCTGATGTTCATTTTCATTCCAGCAATATGCTACCATGTGACAAAAAATCGATTTACTTGGTGGAATTTATATTTCAATTCATATGGTAATAAATTTATTTTTTTATTTCATTTCATTTCCAATCAATTCTGTTTTCAGAATACATTATTGTTGTTGGCGGTAGAAAAAATGGGTTGAAAAGTTGAAATGTTCCGAACAAGCGATTTCGTGTTGATGACCATATTGAGCCTGTGCATTAATGTCATGCGCATTATCATTCATGCACAATGTATATTACTGTCATGCATATTATCGTACTTGTACAAGGTGCATTGCCGTGCATTGCCGTGCATACAATTTTTTATTCGTGTGCCTTGAACACCGCACCCAATTTGAAAAAAAAATCCTTGTTTAGTCTAGTCGGGTCGGGCTAAGTTTTTCGCCGTTCACCCAGCATGCCTTGGCTGTATTGCCTTGCCAGCTAAACAGAAAGAAAACCAAACCAGCCATTTGAAAAAGTAGTGCAAATGTGCAGCAACCACAAATCCTCAACACACAATCAAAACGTTCAACATAATTAATAATACCATCATCAAACCCGTTCAACCTTGTAACAAAAGATGCAGAAAGGAGAAAAAAAAGAGGAATAAAGAAATAATTTACTGTTACATTAACGCACGGAACACTGCCAGACAAACATGCACGCCTTCGACATTACAACCTTTAATGGCTGTGGTGGCATGCCCCATAATAATCGATAGAACATTTCTCTTGATACAAAAAAATTCTGATCATTTCGCTTT
The DNA here is from genome assembly GCA_963978895.1 of Erpobdella octoculata. Taxonomy (NCBI): domain Eukaryota; kingdom Metazoa; phylum Annelida; class Clitellata; order Hirudinida; family Erpobdellidae; genus Erpobdella; species Erpobdella octoculata. The sequence goes on from OZ022239.1 coordinate 40,345,672, forward strand.
TCGTGCGGCAGGCGATAAAATTTGGTATGCAAAAAGAGAAGACATTATTATTATTATTACTGAAAAGAGAAGACATTATTACTACTGTAAAGAGAAGACATTATTATTACTGTAAAGAGAAGACATTATTATTACTGTAACTTTTTTTAGCTGTAATCGTTTGATGCATGTAATACTGGTTGGTTACATGATTATTAAATGCACACACACACACACAGACGCACACGTCCATCAACATAATTATCACTGCTCGACAATCTGAACATGAAATAATTTCATTACTTAACAGCTGAAATTTCGTTTCTTTTAAATTTTTTAAATAATAATAATATATAAATATATTTATTTATTATATGTGTGTAAATACATTTTTTTAAACCACTGACTTTATTTATGAATTTTGCCAAAAACTAAAAAACATGTTTGCAGCACGTTTTCAAAAGTCACAGAAAACGAGAGTGGTGGCATGATGTGTTTGACAAGAAGTAGTAAGTTAAAACTTGAATTATTATTCCCCTGTGTTGCATAGAAATTAATTTGTAAAATATTCTCCAGACTCTTAACTGAATTTGATTTCATTGTTAACCAATATCCACGTTCAGTCCAAGTTTATCATCCTCACAAACAGCCAAACCACCAAGAGTAGAGCATCATCACGTACATATCAACTTTCCTTAGTCGGTGTGGTACCGATTCAAGAGAGATTGATTGACTGAATAATCGATTGATGGATTGATTGATGGATCTCTATTTTCAAATTTACTTTTTCTCTGGCGGGCAACACACTGATGCAGTTCATTGAGACATAGTTTTTACATCCTTCAATTTTATGTTCTTTACAACCTAGCAGAATGTAAAATTTAAGAATTATTGCATATGAGGTCGTAGCTCCGTGAAAAAAAGAAACACGCCTAAGCTTTGTCGAATGCCGAAATCACGCTTCCTGGTGGAATAAAGACACAACAAACAAAGAAAAGAAACGCAAAAACATGGAAAAGAAAGGAAAGGGAAGAACGACGCCCAAGAGCCCATCCGCTTTCCACAAGTTAACAACTGTTGCGGATAGACAGCCTCGTGAATGAAATAAATAGGCTGTATAATAGCTGTATAGGCCAGCAAGCAGTGTAACAAAAGAAGAACGATTTGTTTTTTTTCTTCAAACGTCGATAAAAAAATTGGAAACAACATCAGTGAGCGTTCACCGAACGAGCATTTCACTATTGACGATTGCAGGACTTATCAATTTATCAATCACTAACCACATTTCCTGTGTTACGTACTATTAAAGCGGTTAGATACCAATCCAGAAATAAAAGAAAATAAAAGAGATAAAACAACTCGCTTAACTCCATATTTAATCATTTAACTTCGGAAACCATTTGAAACTACTACGTCCACTTCTGCCATCTTTATTGTTTACCAAAGAAGACAAATAGATAAATACAAACCTACAAAAATAAACATTTGAAATCGATTTAAGATGTGTCGAATAAAAAAATATTATTGTTTTAAACATTTTAAAATTTTACAATATTACATACAACATCAAACCTTTAAAATTTAAAATATAATAAATAAAACACAATAATAAATAAATAAGGAAATAAATAAATAAATAAATAAACAAGCAAACAAAATTTGTTTCTAAAAGATTTAATTTCGTGATTTTGGCAGAATAAAAAAATTATTGCGCAACTCCTGACACAGATCTGAATCCTGATAAACAATCGCCTACTAAATTATTCCTCCAGACGAAATGCTACAATATTTCTTTCCCCGCATAAGACGGAACCAAGCTGCTTACTACTGGCGTCTTATTCGCATTGAAAAAGCACTGATATATGGCGAACCCGCTCATCACCAATCTTCCTTATTCCACGTCAATGGTGTTGCACCAGGAGCAATTTCGTAGGAGGACTAACGTCCGATCGGAACAATATACTTTTCTTTAGGCCGTTCGTTCGTCTCAGTACGTAATTTATGGGAGGGGACGCGAGCTGAAAACGGATGCGCGGTTTGCACATTTCATTCTGAAAATAGCATTATTGTCTGTTTGTCCTAGTCGCATCGAGTCGGAGTTGGAGGCGATTGTTTATTGAGTTCATTTGTGGTTGGAATGTAATTTTGACACCGAACGCACGCGCACACACACACACACACAGACACAAAACTTTCGAACTAAACCAGATTTCATGTGACATCATTTGATTTCTGATCCTGTCACTTTTTTTCACCAACTTCTGCTTCAATCAAGTTCAACAAAGCAATATATTCACTTCACGGGTCGAAAAACTCAAATGTTTTTATTTTCTTTCACATAATTAACTACAACCTGTGGTTTGTCAAAATGAGTTGAATTGAAATGCCAACGGCGTCCTTGACCAGAAACAGGGATTCCCAGCTGAGCGAAACTCTCATCAACAAATCAGCACATCAATGGAAGGGCACAGAGCAAACACGGTGATGTGTAAATTAGATTTCTGATCACGAGGGGTACAGCGCCGGAGTGGCACAGAGAGTGACAAAGCAGGCTGGAGTGGTACAGAATGAGAGAGCAGGCAATATTGGTACAGAGAAAGAAAGCAAGAGAGAGCGAGAGAAAGAGAGAAAGAGAGGTGGTTTTGCACAACAAGAAATTCTTGACAGTTGAGGTGCAACAACATTCAGCAGAATTTAAAAGAGAGGTTGGGAAGTTCAGCGCCAGGTTTTTAAGTGAAAAAGACGTTTATTTGAACATGTTTTATAAAAGAAAACTATTAAACAGGAAAGTATTGTATCCATTTTTAGGAATATGTAGCAAATTAATTCCTTCCAAATGTTGGAGTACCTTAACTGAACAGGGAGTTCAGGAGATGTATAGTAGAGTATTGATCTTACTGATGTAGTAGAGTATTGATCTTACTGATGTAGTAGAGTACTGATCTTACTGATGTAGTAGAGTACTGATCTTACTGATGTAGTAGAGTACTGATCTTACTGATGTAGTAGAGTACTGATCTTACTGATGTAGTAGAGTATTGATCTTACTGATGTAGTAGAGTACTGATCTTACTGATGTAGTAGAGTACTGATCTTACTGATGTAGTAGAGTATTGATCTTAATGATGTAGTAGAGTATTGATCTTACTGATGTAGTAGAGTACTGATCTTACTGATGTAGTAGAGTACTGATCTTACTGATGTAGTAGAGTACTGATCTTACTGATGTAGTAGAGTACTGATCTTACTGATGTAGTAGAGTATTGATCTTACTGATGTAGTAGAGTACTGATCTTACTGATGTAGTAGAGTACTGATCTTACTGATGTAGTAGAGTATTGATCTTACTGATGTAGTAGAGTATTGATCTTACTGATGTAGTAGAGTACTGATCTTACTGATGTAGTAGAGTACTGATCTTACTGATGTAGTAGAGTATTGATCTTACTGATGTAGTAGAGTACTGATCTTACTGATGTAGTAGAGTACTGATCTTACTGATGTAGTAGAGTATTGATCTTACTGATGTAGTAGAGTACTGATCTTACTGATGTAGTAGAGTACTGATCTTACTGATGTAGTAGAGTATTGATCTTACTGATGTAGTAGAGTACTGATCTTACTGATGTAGTAGAGTACTGATCTTACTGATGTAGTAGAGTACTGATCTTACTGATGTAGTAGAGTACTGATCTTACTGATGTAGTAGAGTACTGATCTTACTGATGTAGTAGAATATTGATCTTACTGATGTAGTAGAGTACTGATCTTAGGGTTTTCAAATGGGCCGGACAGGGCCGAGATTTTTGCGCCAAGTATAGTGATGTTAGGCCTGTTGGGCCAGGTCTGAAAATGTGGCTTATGAAACGGGCCGGATCGAGTTGCCGACGGGAGGGGGCGCAAAACATCGCCCCGTGTATTACTCAAGAGTAAACTGATGTTAAAAAAACTTATTTCAAGTTTCAAGACAGTATCTGTACCCAAATGTAAAATTTATTTTACATTTGGGTACAGATACTGTACCCAAATGTAAAAGAGAGAGAGAGAGAGAGAGAGAGAGAGAGAGAGAGAGAGAGAGAGAGAAAGATGTTGCCATGTTGTTGCCGGATTTGTAAGGAAAAGCTCAATATTACTAGTTTAATAAATGAGGGAGTTAAAATTATCAATATTATAGAACAAATAAATTATAGAACCAATGTAGATTCAGTAAATTCAACCGTAAACTTTGTACATTTAAAAGAAAGTTATTTATCTGATAAGACGAAGGTGTTTAAAAATAATTAAAAATATACTCACTTCCTTGCTCCTTCGGCAGAAGTGGCAGGAATTGTTGCTTGTGTTGTTGTTGCTGCTTCAGAGGTTGGTGTATCAAGGGCTGGTGGAAGTGTTGGAGCAGATGCTGCTCTTGCTGGTGTAGACTCTGTTTGGTGATATATTTAACAATTAACATACAAAAATATAATTAATAATTCTTGTTGGAATATTATTTTCAACAATAATTAAACACGCAAAAGATACGATTGGTGCAAAAACAAAGCTATCTTCTTTGTAGAAATCATCATCATCCTCAACATCGCCATCATCATCATCACCACCACCATCATAATAACCGTCATAGTCACCATCATCATCACTATCGCTATCGTCACGACCAACATCGCTATCGTCAAACAAATTATACAAGTTATGAAATACTTTGTTATCAGAGGCCATGTAGAAAATGTCCGAAACAGTAATAGATGAACATCTGATGGTCCCATTCATTAATTAGATCAACCAGGTCAACGAGGTCAAGGTGTCGTTGAACTTACTGAGGTCGTGTACACCATAGAATCCCATAATAAACAGAAATGTCAGCGATATTACATCAACATCAACAATGATACTCACTCGAACGTCTTCCTAATCACATTACCACTCCGATATTACGAGTGCTTAAACATCCTGATCGAGAACTTGAGCAGCAGTAAACAATCTCGAGATTTAGATTGTATAACCATTAACTAGTAGTCGTATGCAAATTAAGGAGAAGGAAGGAAGGGTGGGAGGTAACTTTGCTAGAGAAAACCTGAATTCATTGGCAGGTGAATAACCTCATTGTGACTTCAATGTGACCTCATTGTGACTTCAATGTGACCTCATTGTGACTTCAATGTGACCTCAAGCGAAACTCAACGAGCTAAGCGCTAAGTCAGACGGCACGACAATGTGACGAAAAACCCGGTTGATTGATATTAAGAAGAATTTTGAGAGATCGTAAGAAATTTAAAGCAGCTAATAAACTAATCACCAGGGATTAAGAGGGTGTTTAGACCTTCCCTCAATTTCAATTACATCCCCTGTTGGAGTTTTTTCAACTTGCCCTCTTTCAGTCTTTATAAGTGTGAAATGAAAAGAAGTACTCAGTTACATGGCAGAGCATCAACAAGAGACCACTCGATTCATATGAGTACAAGTACAAGTACTTCAACTACAATTAGAGTTTGTGTTTGTTTTACATTATAATAAACCATTTGCTTGCTAACCTCTCAGAAAATAGTTGTACTGGCAAATAACTAAAACCATTTTTACACACACCCACTCCATTCTGGTTCAACCCTACCCCCTCCCCGTCCTCATCTCGTTCCTGACAACAAGTCCTTGACAAACGCCTGCTGAGTGCAATAAAAAGCTAACTAGCACCAACCAGATTCAGCTAGGGCAAAGACGAATTTCAAATTAACTTCAAGCGATTATTCGCACACAAGCACACGCGTGAAATGAATGTTTCTCGAGCGACAAGGAAAGTTTATTTTCCATCTGAACTTGTCGAGCCAGAAATCAACTGAACCACTAAAAAGGATTGAAGAGCTACCACGCTTTAAAGTTGACGAGAGATTATGGCGAATCGTCCCAAATGGTCTTAACTGAGTAGTTGAGTACTGCTGAATCGCGTCTTGAAGTGAAAGAACTTCAAAGAACAACAATCAAGTATTAAGCCGTCATCCACGATGTTGAAGAAACCAGCGAAGAAGACTCGTTCTTATGAAGTAGAACAAAATATTGGTGTTGGGTCGTGCCACAATAGTTGGGTCGTTTTCAGGTATTTCGGATACAAAAATATACACCATAATACACTAAAGTAGTTCTAGTCACGTGTGTGTCCATGGGTCAAATTTTTGCAGACCCGATACCATACACAACCTCTCTTAACTTGGTTTGGTGATCCGACCCACTTCGGTCTGACCCGACCCGACCATGCCTTACTCCTACTTAATAAGCTTATAGCTGTTTAATTTTTTATATTGCCTATTATTTTAAACAAAATCAATTTTTAAAGAGTCTTGTTTAGTGTTTACAGTCCCCATCCAAGAATTTCTCTTTTATCTGATAGTTGTGAACGGAGATCAGACATTGTGTTCCCACTGTGCTGAACTTGCTGAAATACTGTGAAAACTGAAAACAACTAGCGGTTTGAGCCACTATTGGTCTTTATTGTGTTTCTTTCTTTCAATATTTCAATGGTTTATTTTATTTGTGGTATTTATTGAAACCTGAAACATTCTATAAGATAAAGTTCTTCGCGTGAAACTGTTTATGTGTGTGTACGTGTGTACAGTGTACGTGTGTGTTCACATTGTCAGACTGCACATCGCCAGGAAAACCATCTCAGACAGACTGGCCACAAACTTTCACATGTTTACGACAGAAAGTCAATTCGATATAAAAATGATATTGTACTTATATCAGCTTACTTCAATGCAGATTTAGTTTACGTAGAAAACAACCATAAAACCTCGAGATTGAGAGCACAAAAAACATCAAAGCCCTCATAAAAATATCACGTGACTTGATGACTAGACCAAGTGTGTCTACAAAAAACAATACGCAAGTCGTTTTCGTCTCCAGACAGTTGTAATGTAAAAAAGAACAAACTATTTATCATATTTATATATATATATACTAGCAGTGCCCGTAGCGGCTTCGCTCGCATGAAATTAGAGAGTTTGAACCGTGCATCCATAGTAGAGATCAATTTTTTAGGTCTCGGCTCGGCCCGTCGACAACTTAGCCCAGCCCGTTTTAAAAACCCAAACTCCTGGCCCGGCACAGCCCGTCTGAATTAGGCCCGGCCCATTCTTACAGGCTTAGAAGTTCTATATACTTGATGAAAAACTTCGGCCCGTCCCACCTTGACTTCAGGTTTGGCCCGGCCCAACTGAACACCCTAAAATCACTAAAATATCTATATACTTGGTGAAAAACCTCGGCCCGTTCCACTTTGATTTAAGGTTTGGCCTGGCCCGTGTGAAGACTCTAAAATAACGGCTTGGCCCGACCGGTGATAAACTGAACTTAGCTACTTTTAACCGGCACAAAACTTCAAAACACTAATTTTTACATTCGTAGCACTTACAGTTTTTGAGTAGCAGTTATTTTGAAATCAAATAACCCTTTTTTCCACCCCACATTTGATGTCCTGGAAACCAAATTTTTAAAAAAATGTTGAAACACTTATATCATAATTTTTTGAGTAAATACTAAATACTAATTTTGACATCTGTAGCATTCACAGTTTTTGAGTAGCAGTTACTTTAAAAACCAAAGAAAACCTTTTTCCACCCCACATTTGAGGTCCTGAAAACCAAAATTTCAAAAAATGGTGAAACACATATATCCTTATTTTTAGAGTAGAAACTAAATACTAATTTTTACTTTTGTAGCATTAACAGTTTTTGAGTAGAAGCTACTTAAAAAACCAAATAACCCAATTTTCCAACCCACATTTGAGGTCCGGGAAACCAAATTTGTAAAAAATGGTGAAACACGTATATCTTTATTTTTAGAAAAGAAACTAAATAATAATTTGTACATCTGTGGTATTTACTGTTTCTGAGTAGCAGTTACTATAAAAGACAATTAGCCCTATTTTCCACCCCACATTTGAAGTCCTGGAAACCAAATTTTCAAAAAATGCTAAAACACGTATTTCATTATTTTTGGAATAGAAACTAAATACTAATTTTTACTCCTGTAGCATTAACAGTTTTTGAGTAGAAGCTACTTTAAAAACCAAATAACCCAATTTTCCAACCCACATTTGAGGTCCGGGAAACCGAATTTTCAAAAAATGGTGAAACACGTATCTTTTTATTTTTCAAAAAGAATCTATATACCAAATTTCAAAAAAAAATTTTAGAAAAAATTTTTAGAAAAAAGTTTGTTTTCCAGTTTTTTCCCCTCAGGAGCAAAATTTTCAAAAATCCTTTCTTAGCGGATGTTTACGCTATAAAAGTAATATAAGTTCCAAATTTCACGTTCCTAGGATGAGGCGTTTGAGCTCGGCGTTGATTATCAGTCAGGACATGTTCTTTTATATATATAGATATATATATATATATATATATATATATATATATATATATATATATATATATATATATATATATATATATATATATATATATATATATATATGTATATATATACATACATACATACATATACATACATACATACATACATACATACATACATACATACATACATACATACATACATACATACATACATACATACATACATACATACATACATACATACATACATACATACATACATACATACATACATACATACATACATACATACATACATACATACATACATACATACATACATACATACATACATACATACATATATATATATATATATATATATATATATATATATATATATATATATATATATATTATAGAGAGAGAGCTTATTGATCACTAGCTCACAGCAGTACGAGAAGATGTGGGGGGGGTTCGTGTCGTGTGTTTAAGGGCGTTAAGCAATGCTTAACAAAACGACGCAACGGCGATGACGAGTGCTGATGACTTGAGGACACACACTGATGATGTTCGGCATTCCCAAGAAATAAATTAATCCGACTGAATAAAAGTCTGTCTCACGTACGAAACTGCTTATAATATCATGATTTACACTACAGATATCTATAAAAGATGATGATAATAATAATATCAACATCAAGTTCGCAAGCAGTATATTTAGTGTATTTTACTTTACCAAAGCGAAAAAGCTTAAAATTGAATGCGGTAACCATATTAACCATCCACAACATCTCCAAGAAAATCTCGACCATCAACCAACCGAATGATTCAACTACAAGAAATAAATTCAACATGGCTGACACCACTTGAATAAACATTCTGACACATGAGAAACTCTCAAATAAAATAAATTCAAAAACTGAAACTGAAGAGTTTCGCTATTTCAATTTCTAATTAAATTCAAGTTAAATAAAATAAATTTTGGTACAATGTTATTACGACTAATTAGAAAAACGATTATACGAAATAACTGCTTTTTAAGGAATGGTCTAATAAATGATTTAAATTGCTAACATAATTTTACAAATTCTTAGAAACATTCTATATGCGACGTCACGTAGGTAGGGGAGATAAGCTGGGTGGGTGGGTGAGACAAAAATAGGAGTGTGTGGCGAAAGGGATGGATGTGTGTGACGACTGAGAAGGGTGTGTGTGTGACAAACAAGCTATGTGTGTGTGAAAAACAAGGTGTGGGTGTGTGACATGACAGGGGTATGTTAAAAATCGTGCCGTAATAACAAATGTTTTTCTTTATTTTATTTTACTGGAAAAACATATCATCAAAGATATTTTGAGCTTGCGACAACCGTCAATTGATTTTTTTACTTTATTTCTAAAGCAGAGAGAGTGAGATGGAGGGTGAATTGGTTTTGTGACGTCAGATTCTTCGACGAAATGTAACGAAGTATGTACTTGAATAATAGCTAACTCACATGAAGTCAGGGAAGAAAAGCTCATCTTAGACGACAATATGTCAAGTCACTTCTCAGATAGACAATCGGTTTGTTATCAGCCGGTGTTTGATGGATTAAAATACTCAAAAGAGATTGAACTTCTTTCTTATTAGGCAAACATAAAATATCTCTGAGATACAAATGTGGAGAAATATTAACTTTAGAAAGTCCAACAGATGAGCCCATTTGAGTTAACCCATTAGTGCCTGAGATCTTAGATTTTTCTAATTTTTTGATATCATGTTGGTTTAGTGCACAAAATAAGATATCTGAAATTAAAAATTAAAAATAATGCATAGTTTTTTTTTATTTTTATTTTGAGTGAACGTCCCATTTTTTGGGACGCTAGGCACGGGAGGGTAGGTGTCCTTTCATTAGCTGAAAATGTACTGTAATGGCATTATTTGCTGCAAAACACAAAAGTAAACAATTCATATTTATTAATAACAAAATATTATTATATAATAAGTCAAAAATAAATAAAAATGGTTAATTTTTCAGTTAATTACTGACTTTTACAAGCAATAATAAACATAAAACATGAAAAAATAAAAGTTTCTAACTGTTTAATAATTGCTGCTGTCGAGATAATGATATGAAGCAAAACACCACACATGAAGTCTTACATTACATTTGTTACATACATGTGTAACTTTTTTTCCACATTCTGCGCATCGTCGTTTGGTACCTCCTTGAGCAATAATGTGATTTTGACCATCGTATCGAACTTCTGGAAGCACTCGGTGATCCATATTTCTAGCACGACCAGGTGCACGACCAACAGTTATTCTATTATTTCCATACTGACCAAAATAGGATGCAGTCACAGAACGCCTAAACTGAAGCTGATCCATCGGTGATGCTTTGTATCCCTCCTTCATGCGATAAAGCAGCCAAGCATTCTGCATGGCAACATCAGCACAGTTAGAAAAGAAAGGCCACCACCATTTTTTAGAACGAATGCTTATTCTATATGCTCCAATATTCTGGTCCATTCGATCCACTCCTCCCATGCCTTTGTTGTACTGAGAGATGAGATGTGGCTGTGGAATTGTGACTTTTTTTCTCAGCATGCGACCATCGCTGTGCCTGTACGGACGGCTCGACGCCGTAACAATTTGAAGCAACAGTGACAACACTGTTGTCATGCCATCTTACAACAACTACACCAGTGTTCTAGTCTAGTCGGTAATCCGATGTACCACGAGGTAATTTTTTCATAGCCAGACCCAATGATGAATCAGTTTTCACACGAAAAGTTGTGGGTACGTGACGACGTAATCGTGGCAAGTCTTTTTTATCCACTTTCGCGCAATGGGAGTAGGATGAGCTTTTTGTTCCTTGATTTTTTACCTGGTGGAGGCACCTCTGCTTCAGATTCTGAGCTCTCGTCATTCCCGAAAGTAACAAAGTTTTCAAAGATTTTAACCGTTGCTGTTGATTCAGGTTCGAGCTGTTTTCGAGACAGGTTATCGTAGTTACCACCATCATCTTCATCACCGCAATTTGCATCAACAGGAGGTCCAATGTAGATATTTGCTTGAACTGCCTGTTGAAGTAAATCATCATCAGATTCCAACATGGATAAAACTTCATGCAACTTAAATCGATGTTGGGATGTAGAAGCAGACCTATAATATAAATATAAATAATAATAACTATTAAATGTATAATGATAAAGAACAAGTTGAAAGTTAAAATAATGCAATTATATCAAGAATAAAACTATATGACCTCGATAAAACAATTATAACTTATACGTCTCTTGAGCAAATTACACCCCCCCTCTCGTGCCTAGCGTCCCAAAAAATGGGACGCTAGTAAATAGTGAAATTTGCTAAAACCGTACATTTAGAAAAAAAACAAAAAATACCGATTTCTTTTTTAGATAGAAATAAACAAAATTACATAATCATATTTTTAAAAATAATAATATTAATTTAGCAATCTTACCTTGAATGAGTCCATTTCGAAAAAGCAAATTTTACGAACACGCGAAAACAACAGCAAATAAATTTCCAAAAGACTATTTTTAGACCTCAAAAACCGTAGATATATTTACACATAAGCCAACTATATAAAATTATTAACTTTTTTATTTATTATGACCACTATTTTAAAAGTTACACTTATTTAAAGAGATGTACCACTTTTTGGGACGCTAGGCACTAATGGGTTAAATATAAAAAACGACAATGAAAAGATTATCATGTGGAATGACATGGGCTATTTGCTTTTAGATTTGCTGAGTTGCTGTTTAGTAAGTTTGGTGCTTCAGTGAAGCAGTCAATAAATGCAAACCAACAGCAATACTATAACACACCTGGAATCTGCTAGCCTCCAAATAGGCGATTTTTTCATGTTATGTTCACTTTTTATGACTTGACAATTTCAACCGGGTTATTATCATTAATCAAAAATTACCTCTAAAAGTATGTATAATTTACATTTGAAACAATTATAATTACAATAACAGTCATCAATTTAATGTAATAGTTTATTTCAAATAGTTATTATATTCTTTTAGGACCGACTTTCAAGAATTGCAAATCCTCGTACTTTTAGATCGAACCTTATCAATTGTTTACGGCTTCAAGGTGAAGGTCAGCCATTCTTTGTGGCACAACGTCGTCATTTCGAGAAAAAAAAACAAAACAAGGAGAGAAAAAGGAGAGAGGAGAAAGGAGAGAGGGGAGAGGAGAGGAGAGAGAAGAGCCCATGTCTTTTCAGAGGGAGGGGGATGTGGACCACCGAGACATCCACATAATTTAGAAAATCACGACTTGTCATAAATTGACTGCTTGGCTTGTCTTGAAACTATTCAGAACTCTCGACAAACCTCAGATTCAAAGAATTTTATAAAAACTGAAAATTTTTGCAAAATTAAATAAATAAAGAATTAATTACGATGACCAACTAACTAGCTGTGTTTCCTACATATTTAAGCTAAAATAGCAAACATTTATGCGCCAGTTCGTACCGGATCGATTAAAACACATACATACATACATTCGTATATACACATACATACATTCGTATAGAGACGTATACACACATTTATACACACATATACATACAATCATTCGTATACCGACATACACATACACACATATACATTATACATACATACACTCGTATACAGACATACAAATACACACATATACGTATACGCACAATACATACTTACACACACACACACATACATACATACATACATACATACATACATACATACATACATACATACATACATACATACATACATACATACATACATACATACATACATACATACATACATACATACATACATGCATGCATACATACATACATACATACATACATACACTCACACACATACATACACTCACATGCATACATACATAAGCACACATACATATGTACACCCATACACGCACGCATACACACAAATATCTGGTTTACAAACGTTCGAGTTTCAACGAAGTCGAAATCTCAAATAGAAAATAATTTTTCTTATCTCTTCCCAGATCAGTAAATAATAAATCGTTTATATACTTTATCATGTATACTAATATATAGAGCCGGTATGGGCGGGTTAGGTATTCAAACCACGTAGGAGGTAGTAATAAAAAATAGTCAGCTATGCTTGTAAAACATCGATCTTGGAGAGTGACGTATTTCTCAGTGGGAAGGATCGAAGGGAAGGGTCTAGAGAATCTACTTCAGACTTCATAGTAGAAGACGAAGAAGAAAATCATGTGATCGAGCAAATTCAGAAGTTTTCTAATAAGAGTATGAAATTCGGAGCATTTCTTCGCAACGTATTAAACATGGTTGAGTTTTTTTTATTACTGTACGTGGTCCGTGAATAAAAAAGAGAGAATTCAATGTTGCACGTGTACGTGTGAACCAAGAGAGAATTCAAGTACAGAGCCATTCACGCCGCAATGGAACGGCTTATGAAAAAGATAGTTTATAAGAAGTTCAACAACCTCTAAAATGTGATTGACCTCTAGCGGGGAAAGTAAGAATAAAATCATTCAATCAAAAAATTTAATTTGTATTTGCATTTTTGGAGAGTAGATTTGTTTTATAGAAATCATTGCTGGTGGTACAATGATAAGGCCTTCGCCCGTGGACCTTGAGGAGCGGCGGTTCGAATCCCGCCGGCGTCACCAGCGTCTGCAAGGGGTGTGGGTAGGTAGGGCCCTATAAATGGCTCAAGGGGTGTGGGTAGGTAGGGCTCTATAAATGGCTGCGAGGGGTGTGGGTAGGGGCGGTAGGGCCCTATAAATGGTTGCCTCTGGTTGTTCTGTTTAATGGAGACACGAGTGAGTAAAGTTAGATAACTGATTTGAATGGGTATTAGGACTAGGGCGACGTTAAACAAGTCAAAATCTTTATTTTTTATTAATTATGGTGTTGTTTAAAGAAGGCTTATATTATACATCAGTATACTTTGAAGCCGTTTTAAATGATGACGAAAATTGGAAGATTTAAAGATAAGAGATTGTACTTGAGAACTAACTAGTGAGACTGTCCTGTAGCCATGCAAGTGATAAGCACCGCAAATTACTAGAAGATCATAATAGTTAATAGTCTCTGGCGGTTTTGAAATTCGCCAAGAAGTTTTAAGTTTTCGGGTAGGTTTGAAGTCGCTCACCTTTAGAGCACTGGATAACGGGCAGTGCAACCATGAATTCCATATCTTTGGAAAACAACGGAAGTTTCTGGAAAATTGGATCAGAACTGTCATATTTTGATGAAGAGTAGCTAGATGAAAGGCATTCGCAGTAGACTGGAGACAGAATATAAACTGACTATGCTGATAATAAAGAATTTTTAAGGGACGATATATAGTCAGTTGTCAGAGTTTCTATAAAAGTCCTTAGACACTAAACTAACTGGTACAGCGACCAACAAACTCCTTGTTATATTAGGAGTCAGTCTCAAGTCTGGTTGGTTGAAAGAGAAGAGAAGCAATAAAAAAAGATCGAATTATCATCCAAGAAAGGAAAAACCTTGAAGTTTTCCATCTACTGCTACCTTAGTTTTAAAAGACATAAAACATAAAAGACATATAGTGAGAACTATATATGTGGAGAACTATAAACTATTTATAAGCTATTATAGCCACATCGGAAACCACGTGATGAAACTAGAGCTCTTTTCCCGGAAAAGATCGAAAATAAAAAACTTATTGTCTCATTTATAATTATGTTTAATAATTATGCGTAATTATGATGAGTGCGGATTCATAATTTATTAACTATAGTTATAACTTTATATCACTTATTATACAGGAAAATTTCTTTTCAACATATGAGTGTTGCACCTTAATATATAACCTATAACTACAACAATTAACCATAATGACGTTAATTTTGGTTCCAGAACTTGTTAACCATGTTTAGAATAATTACACACATAATGAGGATTAGTGGTTTAAACTTGTAATTACCACATTTATTTATAATAATTACTATTAATTACGCTTAACGATTCTTTTCTTAACCAATCGAATAATTTCTAACTGAATGCGGTGCACGATCCACCAATTGTTCATTAAAAATTTAAGAGATAAGAACAAATCGAAGAGAAACAAATCTTGTAACTTAATGGATGAAACGAGCAGGATGCACACGACGCACTTCATCATCATCATCATCATCGTCGTCATCATCATCATCATCATCATCGTCGTCGTCATCATCATCATCATCGACACCGTCATCATCATCATCATCATCATCATCATCATTATCATCACCATCCTCGTCCCCGCCAGTAGCAGACGTTTTCTTTTTTAGATGAATCTTTTCCACACGTACGTTAGCTCTTATCTCCATCGTCGTGTTTGTGTTTGACGGTTATGATGATGATTTTGATGCGAGTTGATGATGATGATGATGATGATGATGGTGGTGATGATGATGATGATGATGGTGATGATGATGATGACTTGCAGCTTCGTTTTCCCGTTGAATACCTCAATGGCTGGCATCATTAGACAGCAATTAACAGCAATTGGTTTAATTAATTCGATGACATCTTTCTCACCCTCTTTCTTCTTCGGTCTCTCTCTCTCTCTCTCTCTCTCTCTCTCTCTTTCATACACACACACACTACTTTCTAACATTATTCTGCTTTTGTCTATTATTTAATAATATTTATAATTGCAATATGGAAAAAATTCAATTTTAATATATTAACAACAATAATATAAAAAAATATATTTTCCAGACAAGAATTATAAAAATACTTCTTAGCCTCGACATGAAAGACATTGAATTTTTTAAGAGATAAAGAAAAAAAGAGAGAGAGGTAAAGAGAGAGAGGGAGGGAGTGCCAGGGCCTACAAGCCTGTTGCGTAGCTGCGTGGCTCCAAATGAGGTCTTTCTGCTATCCGTACGAGCTATTAATGAGGAAAGTTTTTTGTTGTTGGCACTCCGTTGATATTTATTGTCGGGTTATTAAAATCACAAAAAAATATAAGAGATGGGTGCAGTGCAATAACTCGGAGATCAACTTTTCGTGTGTCGAAAAGCAAAGCACGATATTTCTCTTCTTTTTCTTCCCATGTTGATGAAACAGGCCATAAAACATCAACATGGCTGCTGTTTTCCAATCCACGACTGAGCATGTTATGTGGTGTTATGGTATGCATAAATCACCTGGAGAAGTTTCTCTTGTCAGGGAGAAGAACTGCCGAGATCTCTCACAGCCATTAAGGTTGCACCTCTAAATGATAACGGAATGCTATTGAAAACAACGTTTTTTTTCATGCAGAAATCTCAGACCAACTATTTGAAAGTTCCTCGTTTTGCGTCTTTGAAAAGAAAATCGCATAAAAATGCAACAATGTAGACCGTTCGCTTCGAGAATGAAAAAAAAGTTGTTTATTTATTTCACACTCGGAAAAGCCATTGGTGCACGGGAGGTGCTCCTTCTTCCACTGGAATAGAAAAAATACCTTTGGCGCAATTGAGAGCGTGGCGTGTGATCGGTGCGTTAGTTAGCAGGAGAAAAGAATTAGTCAGAGCAATAAAGACTAATGAATAAATGAATAAATAATAAATAATAAATAAATTGTAAGGCGCGTGTCTGAAGAAAGAAAAGCGCTAAATCATAAAGGGACGTGTTGAACAGCAAAAAAGCAGACAACAAATGTGTTCCTTTTTTAAGTTGCTCTCGAAGGAGTAGAAATGACAGAAATATATTTCAACAGACAGAGCAATATAATAATCAGAACAGCTACTGCAACAATGCCAACTTCAAAGCGACTCTGCCTCGCTAGAACAATGACGGAAATATCATAGAAAAGCATAAATTAAAAATAAATCACTTTATTGCTATCAAAATGAGACGATGTGAATGAATGTCGACAGTTAAATGAATGTAGAGAATGGGGCACAGACTGAACTTGCTTCTTCTTTCGACGTGTCATCAAAATGTCAATCAGATGCACAATGTCGGTGTGATCAAATGTCTATCAGATGCACAATGTCGCAATTATTTAGAATGACATCGTGTCAAAACTTTATTTAGATGTAAGTCGGTGAGAAAAAGCGAGTTATTATATTTTATAGCAAGGAATTTATTCGATTGATATTTAACCATTCAGGGCGGTAAAATGTTGACTAATGTTGTACTTAGTAATCCAACATGTTGAGGAGTATTTCCCAACAAATTTGAACAGAGTAAAGCGTCGTTTCTCAATAATACGGTAACAAACATAAACAATGTTAAAACTAAAAAAAGTATTAGAACGGACTAACAGATCCAGTCCAACAACAACAGGTGGTCTGTCAGATGGAGAATGAGTCATAATTCCTTGCAGGACACGCCTGGTAAACAGCTGAGAAGTCAAAGACAAATACAACTGTGTGGCGTGGCAATCGTTGAGTGCTGGCTAATGAAAATGTCTGAGAATGTCTATTGAGTTGGAGCGGAGATCCGAACGTGTGGAGTAGAATATGTGGAGTAGTATATGTGGAGTAGAATATGTGGAGTAGAATATATGGAGTAGAATATACGGAGTAGAATACGTATATGTGGAGTAGAATACGTATATGTGGAGTAGAATACGTATATGTGGAGTAGAATACGTATATGTGGAGTAGAATATGTGGAGTAGTATATGTGGAGTAGATTATGGGGATTAGGAAATGTGGAGTAGAATATGTGGAGACGAATATGTGGAGACGAATATGTGGAGTAGTATATGTGGAGTAGATTATGTGGAGTAGTATATGTGGAGTAGAATATGTGGAGACGAATATGTGGAGTAGAATATGTGGAGTAGTATATGTGGAGTAGATTATGTGGAGTAGAAAATGTGGAGTAGAATATGTTATGCTTGAGTTAGAAAATATACTGCTGCAGTGACTGCAAGTAGACAGACACAATGGACACTCAATATCAGCATAAGAATATTCAACTAATAATATATTTTAACAGCAATAAAATTAAATGAAGGAAAGGTTTTTGCGCACAAGAAACTCGTCTAATAAGAAAATTGCAGAAAATTTAATGGTCAAATAACATACTGCCTCTTTCGGCAGTGTATAAGAAATCGATGTGAGAAACGAAGTAGACACAGACAGAAAATCAGACAGACAGACAGACAGACAGACAGACAGACAGACAGACAGACAGACAGACAGACAGAGAGACACCAGAGTTTTTCTATTTTAGAAACAAGAGAACTAAAACGAGAGTCGTTAAAAAGCTCAACATGATCATTTTATGAACGTCTCTCATAGACCTGTAATTTCTCACACGAGCCAACATTCAGCACATTGTAACGCGAGACTGAAGACTTGTTATTCTTTCTATGTGGGAAATAATTTTTTTAATATTTTTTAAAAATTCGAGTTTTTCGGTCTAGTATAAGGTAAGTATCATGAAACAACGTAATTTCCCTCAACAATGAAACTTTAAAGCCGTATTAATTTTACTTATTTGATTAAATTGAAGATTATATATTCCCAATAACTGTTTCTTATCCTGGATAAAGTCTAATGAGTTTCATTTTATGACGTATCAAACCGAGAAATTCAGTCATATAATTAAACGCAATAAAACTTTGGTGGCTGTCAAATGTCAAATGTCAAATTTACACCTGCAGGTTGTCAGTGTTACATTGAGGTTGTTAAGAGGCACTCGTGTGTCATTCATGTCAGTTCAATTGCTTCAAAACTTAACTATATTAGATGTACAAGGTGCAATAAATACATAAACCATAAATGTTAACATCTTCAACTCAACACTCTATTAATGAACTGGCAAAATCTACTAAAACACTTTTAAAAACACTCTCTAGAAATTTTTCACATTAAAAAAGACTCATGAAAATGGAGGGGGGATAGGGAAGGACGGGAGAGAATTTTCACACGGGGTGGGGCAGAACAGAGAGGATATGTAGTAGTACTCTTTCTTGTATACAATTAGACATTAAGATAACATAGTACATCTTGTTCCTTTTAATTTGTAGAACAATGATAAGAGCGAGCATGATGTTGAAGTGAGTCTCTCTCTCTCTCTCTCTCTCTCTCTCTTTCTTCTTATCTAACAATTTAAGATTAATCCTGCTAGCACAAAAGGTTTTTTAATACTACTACAGAGTAAAATTTTGAAATCATGAATGATAGAAATTATGAATGAGAATTATTTTTCACGAATTTTTCTTTTCAAACACTCAAAAACTATTAATTTTAATTAAAGTTGAGAAATGTTTTCGAACCCGCAGTAAAACTGCATAAATCTTTATCAGTGTATTATACATATAAGCTACATTATCTTCTAAATATCAGTGTATTATACATATAAGCTACATTATCTTCTAAATAGTTGCTTACGTCATTCACATGTTAAAACTCAAAAGCTAAAATTTCCGACAATAACCATTCTTATTATCAGTCTAAAAAAGTCATGAACTAGTTTAATATGATATCTGTTGATTCGATTGTATTTACTTTGTTTTCAACCAGTGGCAGTCAGATGAATGGATAGAATTATTTAAACACCATTAGATTGTAAATTGGGTTAGACGACGTGAGTTTAAAAAAATCCTTTTGTATTTTATTTATTTGATAATTTTGACACAATTACATGTTACCGGGATAATGAGTTATTGTATAAGTATTTTATTCTTGTATTTCACATTTTTCAATTTGTTGAACAAATTTGCTTGCTTGCTTGATTGCCGACAAATCCTGGAAGTGAAAATTACCAAACATTCCGTCATCCAATCGAGCTGAAACTTGTAATATAAGCGCACTCGACCTTGATGACAATGCATTACATAAAAATTCTAAAGAAATATTTCAGTTTCAATTTTAATTTTTAAAATCGTTTTAACTGTGTTCTATAAAACAAAATATCCAATATAAAAAGTATTTTTTCTGTTATGAAATTAAAGCACTCGTAAAAAATTGATTTTTAAGAAATAATAAATTATATATTTTCAAAAGAGTAATTTAAATTTTATTAGAACAAAACAAAATTAAATAAATAAAATGTAAATAAAACTTTGAGATAATATAAAAATAAAATAATTTGTAATCATCTGTCATTTGATGTGTGTCACGGTAGCTCACTGGCGATCAATACAACACATCATTTTTGACGAACAGGTGCTGTTTTGAAACTCCATTGGATTATAATTATTAAACAAATGTTTAACTTATTTTTTATAATTAAATTACAGTGTTTTTCAACTTTAGAAATTATAAATATTTAAACATGCACTACGAAGCCACGTTCAGGAAAATATTTGGTGGCGAAAAGCAGAAGTAATTAAAATCGACTTATTAAAGTCTTTTGGGAAGAAAATTAAAGCATCAGGTGGCAGTGTAATGTCATCCAGCGTGCACATTCTCCTCTCTCTTTCTCTTTCTCTCTTTTTCTCATTTTCTTTTTCTCTCACTCTTTTTTCTTCCTTTCCCCCTATTCCTCTTTATCACTTTTTATCTCTTTTTCTCTTCTTGTTTCCTCTCTGTTTCAAGTGGAATCTGTCACAAATGCTTGATACGCAAACATCTCCACCATGAAGCAACAAATGACCTCGGTATAATTTCCCTTCTTTTCATGAACACAAAAAACATATACTCAAATATGAGGGTTTATCTTCGGAGTAAGTGTGTGCAAACAAACAACAGCCCATCATCCATGGGAAAATTATTTTCCATATTATTCGGAAGAAGGTTTTCTCTCAAGGTTTTTCAAACTTTGATATTTGCTGACCTTGGAATACCAAGCGATGTCTTCCGAGTTTACATGGAGAAAAAAGAATGATCACATCCGAAAAAGGATCAGTAAGGATATTTTAAAGAACCGATATATTCATATATATATATATATATATATATATATATATATAATTTAAAGGAAAGAAATATCAAAACATCACGATCAGTTTAATAAATCTATGATGCATTTTTCTGTTTTCCGTATTTTGCCGGCCGTTATAATCACGTAAGATTTCCCTGGAAAGACATAAATCAGACAAATAACTTACCCGACCAGACCATGACTCGACCGCATAAACCCTCAAAAAAGAAAAAAATAATCGAGGTTCATAAAGAAAGCGGGTTATCAAGTGTGAAAGTTCCAATTACTAAATGCTAATTCGCAGGAAGCGCAAACGTGCAATGAATTATAATTCGGTTCGAAGCGGTTCTTTTAAAATAAATCTTTGGAATTTTTCAGTTTACAAATATTTCATTCCCAGGCTGATTCATTTCAAGTTTATAAAGATGTGAATCAGAGTACTGCACGGGCCAGGTTTTATGGTCTTCAAACGGGCCGGGCCGAGTTTTTTGTGCCAAGTATAGGCCGGGTTGGGCATAAAAATTTGGCCTATAAAACAGACCAGCCCGCCAAAAATCAGCAGTAATCTAATCAAAACTAAATTTCACTTAGAGACTTAAAGAAAACCAGAAATAGCAAAGAGAATAAATAGAATAAACAATTATTAACAAATAAAAACAATTATTAACACATATGAACAATTATTAACAAATATGGACAATTATCAACAAATATGAACAGCGATACGCACCGCAAACAGAACGAGTTGACAGTCTGGTTAGGTGCAAAACTGTGGGAAACTCAACTTCAACACGACAAATAAATAGCAACTAAAACTGAGTTTAAAAAAAAAAATAAAAACTCACCGATTTGACTTCCTCGTCGCTTTCTTCCATCTTCTGTTGGCGTTCATCGTCATACGATTTCCTTGTACACGAACTACAGCCGAGACAGAAGCACCTTGGCCCTCTGAAAAACCTTCTCCAACTTCCCCCTTCATCGCTCATCCTGTCTACTTCTCAGACACAAACAATATTCTTTCTCTTCTAATCGGATTTTAACATTTGCTCAGTCAAACTACGTTTTCAGTTTCAGGAAAGGAAGGGTATCATTTTTTTAAAACTTGCACTTTTCAACGTATTTTCCAAGGAATTCCTATCATTGGCTAAATAAGTTTCTATCTTTTCTGTTTGTTACAAAATCGTTGCAAAACTAATTTCCCCCTCACGTTGATTTGCTCCGAGCGTGGAGCAGATATCTAACCATCAACGGTGTGATGGAAAAAACTCCCGGTAGCTCCATTCTTGAGGTTCCACAGCACCGGCTGCTTGGGCAGGAAGAAAATATTGGCATCATTGAATGAATGCACGGATGAAACCACAACGGAACGCGATAGATGCTGCCAGTGTCGATTAACACAACGAATTCATTCTTAACTTATTTTACCGACATGCTCTAACAAAGCAAGATAAGCCAACACAGCGACGAAAAGCAAATGAGATACACTCGGCTCCAACTACGTGTAAAACGTACGAAGAAGCGACAAAATCATGCGCTAAATATTCTTTACAGCCTCCCTGATTACCCTAGGCAGACAGAATCGACGAATTTCGTCCATCGGTCATACAGCCTGCAAGGTTAAGGTCATTCCACCGGATGACTGTCGCAAATGTTATGTTATTCCATGCAGTTTGCAATCGATCTTTCAATTGTATTTCTTTAATTTTTCTTTATTTGAAACATTTATGTCCTAAATAGCTATCGGATTTTTGCTCTAAATAGGTAACTTCTCGTAATTATTTACTCCTTATTAGAGATATAGAAGAGGACCAAGAATAGAACATTCAACCACGTGCACCTACTCAGGTTTTCTACAATGAGCAATGACAAACAAACAAAACCTCACATGAGAAATAAAAAGAAAAAAAATTCTTCGTTTTCATTATGTGTTTTGTTTTATTTTGCTAATAAACGAGCGAACAGTTTGGAGAGATATTAGAAATAAGAGTGTAGTTTAATGCATGGGCTGGCTCACACAGCAGCGCGTCAACTCACATAACTACATATACATATAGATAAACACAAACACACACACACACACACACACACACACACACACACACATATATATATATATATACATATGATACATACAAACGTATATATTATAATGTATAATATAAATACAAACATGTTGTAGTTGTTCACTTTCGACACACACCCAGACACACACACACACACATACACACACATAGATACTCACATGCAGAGAAACGTAAACACACACACTACCTCTCGTAGTACACACGGGTGCCTGTCTGTACGCAGGCTGATGCGCCAAACGTGCACGCGAGCCTCGTGCAAGCAGTCGGTTGTACGTAGTAATCCCAGGCGACTATGTGTTGTTCTCAGGGAGGTAGCTAACTTTTTTTTCTATTAAATTTTGTAACTCAAATTAATTCTGTTAATTCTTTTTTTCCGATAAACTTTGCATTTTAATTTTAACTGATTTAATTTTAGTTTTCAAAAGGGTTTTCTAGTCGTTATAAATTGTTTATCTCTCATTATTTCATTATACTTTCATTTTCTAACTACATAACACAAAACATATTTTTTGGTAAAAGTGTTGAATTGTTGTTCGGTCCAACCACATATATAAGGCAGGCCACATTTTTATCTTGAGACATAATGTTGAGAAAGATCAGACACTCTTTCCAGAACTACAATAATGCAGGACATTAGTCGCTGTTATCTAAATTGTAAAAACAAGTGAATCAAAAAACAAAGTTTTTTAAAAACACACTTTTATACAATCAATTGTGTAGGCCACATTCTGTTACATAAACAACAAGCATATTAGCATAGACAATAAATAGTTCGACGAAAATATCACAAATAATTATTTAATTAAATTTTGTCCAATCGATCCGAAAATTTGATAGAATGTATTATTAATTAGTTCGGAGGTATGTTTAAATTTTGAAGTCTCTAGCTCATCGGGAAGTTAGTTTAAAATCGATTGCAAAATTTGACGACAGACAGACAGATAGACAGACAGAAAAGTCAAGTTAAGTAAAAGTGTGTAACAAGCTTTCACTGTTTGTTTTCAGCTAATTTAATGCTAATAATTGACACAATTTTTTGTTATAAACAGAAATCTCTTCTATAACCGATTTCGTATTAAGTTGGGCTCATTGTAAATTTTGAGCGGAAGGATAAAGACAACTATAATTACTAATTACCGTTATATAAAAAGAATTGAAATAAAAAATTAAAGAAATCTTTTCAAGAATATGTATGTATAAAGAAGATTTTTCAAATTTAATTTTTAATTGTCTTGCTTAAAATCTTCTTTATGTATAAACATGTTCCCTGAAAAGATCTTTTTTAAATTTTTTAGAAACTTTTTATTTTAGGTTATACATCAATAAATTAAATCTACGAGCTAAATTTTTTATAAATTAATTTAAATTTACGAAGCGTCGGCAACGTTATAATTATGTGAAAAACTCATTGAGTTTATAACAATTGCCAAATGAAAATCCGATCTTTATCGAAAATTTTCTAGTTTCAAATGTTTCCATTTATAAGTCAATAAAATTATTTTTAAAAGTATCTATAAAATTTAAATGTCGATTTCAAGCTACAAAATCGTGTATGAAATTTATCAACTCTGCATGACGTCTAAAACGTTCAACGTGAATTCTCAAAACTGATATTTTTGGACGTAAAAAGCTAACCAGTTGTTCGATTTTGTTGCAAATTTATTAGATTTAAAGGTACCACAAGATACATTTATGAGAAAAATTTCAGCTTGATCGGATGTGGGTTAAAAACCTGTCAATTACCTACATCTAACTACCGCCACCACAAATATAGCCTATATGAATGTAAAAGAAAGATTTTAAACAATACAAATACAAATTATTTAAATAATTACAATAATAATAATAATAATTATTATTATTATTATGGCTTATGTTATTACACTAAAGATTTGTTATTGCGCTATAAAAATGACGATGGCGATGATGATGCTCAGCATGACCGATAATACGGACGTCGACATGGAGAAGATGGTGGTGCATGTTCAATGAAGGCGTCTTTCCCTTGCTGGAGTGTCGATTTATGGTTTGTTTAGAAGCGTCGTCCAAATTTGCCGTCCGCTGTCGATTTTGCGCCATTTAGGAGCCGTTAGGTGGCGCTAAAACTGACCTCATTCCCTTGGAAGCCACGTTAATGCGGCCTTTTCTTTCCTCAAATTGCTTAGAAAGGCTTCCGTGAACCTGACCGGGAACGTAATTTCGGGGGTTTTCAATCCATCGACTTCGTTTAGTGCAAGATGTTTGTTTTATAACCTATTACCGGGTAACCTATAAATAGATTCATATTATTTTAGGAAAATTACTTTTCGTACTGATTTTGTATTAACTTTTAAATGATGTTATCTTTTAATTAAATTTATCTTTGAAATTGGAACGAAGAAGTATTTCTTAAAATTACACACAACACCCACTCGCATCTTCTAAAATGTGTTCCGTCATTTTATTCCTTTATGACTGCATGATCACAACAACCTTGGCTTTTATCACCATCGGCCGGCTTTTACAAATTAACTCCTCTATCAAAATCATCATAACCAGGTCAATTACGATCATAATCACCACGACAGTCATTCATCTGTATTGGCATTACATCAAGCATCGTTACGAGCAGCAATATTTCCATTATTATTTATATTCCAACGTGGAGACGTTGTGGGTTCATCTCCCGCAGACACCTCCACCTCTTTCTCCTGTCTCACCATCTTTCCCCTCTCTTTCCTCCTCTCTTTTTCGCAGTGCTCAGCCAATTATGCACACTCACATACATACAAACATACGCACAAACACATACATACTAGAAATGGGAAGCAAACCGAACTCGAACCGAACGAACCGAACTAGAACCTTTCCTACGACCGAACCGAACCGAACCGAACCCGAACTTTAAATCTAACCGAACCGAACCCGAACTTTGATACTGCTGGGCACAAACCGAACCGAACGAACTGTTCTTACCATAACCGAACCGAATAGAGATTTACATTAGTTCAAATTTTGCTATTTGCACATCACTACAATTTCTTTGGTGTTGAATGGAATCTGCTACAAATCTGAAACTTTTTTAAGCGTAAAAATAAAGCTCAGGGGGGGGGAAGATTTCCCCCCTAGCTTTGCGAGGAAGCATTTTCCTCCTAACCCCCCTCTGGGCGCCCCTGACTGAAGCTATTGTTATCTGTGCTCAGTAAGTTACCGCTTTGATGTTTGTGTATTATTATTATTATTATTATTATTATTATTATTATTATTATTATTATTATTATTATTATTATTATTATTATTATTATTATTATTATTATTATTATTATTATTATTATTATTATTATTATTATTATTATTATTATTATTATTATTATTATTATTATTATTATTATTATTATTATTATTATTATTATTATTATTATTATTATTATTATTATTATTATTATTATTATTATTATTATTATTATTATTATTATTATTATTATTATTATTATTATTATTATTATTATTATTATTATTATTATTATTATTATTATTATTATTATTATTATTATTATTATTATTATTATTATTATTATTATTATTATTATTATTATTATTATTATTATTATTATTATTATTATCATTATTATTATTATTATCTTTTTATTTTTTTTATTATTAAATGTTTATTTATAATGCGCTTTTTAAAGTATGTCACAAAAGCGCGTTGCATCAAATCATAATGTTAAGAATAGAATTCAGAAGCGTTTTTTTGTTTGTTTTTGAAGTTGCAGTAATTAAAGCATTGCAAATTATTTGTGTTTTATCATTGTGAATGTAAAACTTCTAATTCAAGTGTTGTAACTAATAAATAAACAGTTGCATTGATAATTAATACTTAGTTTTGATATCGCCTATTTTCATAAAGTCGAACCGAACACGAACTTGAGATCGAACTGAACCAAACCCAAATTGTGTTTTTTGCTGAACCGAACCGAACCAGAACTGGCCCATTTTTGGTCCGCCACTCTATACATGCATACACATGTTCTCCTGTAGTCATGGTAACTAAGGAGCATTAGGCAACTCTTAAAAGATTATTGTATAATGGGAGAATTAAAATTTTACCAACCATCTTTTTTTCTCTTTTTTTCTTCTTTTCTTCTTTAAATTGTTTGCTATTTTATTCTCCCGCAAGACCGGAAGTAAGATAGTGCACTCGGGAGTTCCTCTCCTCTTTGTTTCTCTCTTTTTCCTTGTTCTCTTCCTCCCTCCAGGGAGGCTATTAAGGAGAGACAAGAGGGGCCGTTGCTTCCCTAATTTTGCAAGGGGCCCCATTTGACGTTGAAGTACACCAACCGTGATTTTGCTGAAGTGAGCATCTCTGATTTAGAAGTAGATCTTTTTTGACGTTGAAGTGGGCCTCCCTAGAAATTGTTTTGAAAAATTACCTACGACTTCTTTGCAGTGATTAATTAGTTTCAGAAATAAATTTAGTTTTAGTTTCAGTTTCGTTTTTCAACCAGAATTATTATTACCGTTTCGTTTTAGTTTTGAATTTTTCAATAATTTTAATTTCGGTTTAGTTTTGCATTAGGAATTATTATTAACGTTTTGTTTTTGTTTTGAATTCATAATAATTTTAGTTTCGTTTGCAACCTCCCTATTTTGCAGATGTAACTAAACACAAGTCAATTAAAAAACTGTTTATTCGATTTAAAAAATACTCTCATTTCTAAGTTTTTTTCAGTCTATGTCTCTTCCCTCCGCTCAAAAGGCCACATAATGAAAAAATCCTCTCCACATATGCCTGGGAAGCAGGTGCTGCCAGTATGTCCAAAGCCAAGAGAGAAAATAGCAGATATATAGACTGTCAAGCAATCCAAAATTTTTATTTTTATTTAGTAATTTTTTTTGTTTTAACAATTTTTTTTCTATTTCGATTTCGTTACGAAAAAAAATTAATTTTTATTTCTATTTCGTTCTAACTAGCTAATTTTTATTTTTATTTATTTCAGTTTCGTTTTCGTTTTGACTTTCTATTCTAGTGTTCGTTTCAGTTTTCGTTAACATGAATTAATAATTATCGTTTTAATTTCTATTTCCGTTAACAAAATAATCACTGCTTCTTTGCCACCCGGTCATTAGCTAATTCAGAAAAGTTCAGCATTGTGAGAACTTTTTTTGAAACGTCTGGGCCCTTTGAACACGTTGCCCCCACCATTATGTTTTACTGAAATGATGTTCCTGTCCTTCTTTCTCTCTTTCTCTCTCTCTTTCTCTTTCACTCTGTACTCTCTCTCTCTCTCTCTCTCTCTCTCTCTCTCTCTCTCTCTCTCTCTCTCTCTCTCTCTCTCTCTCTCTTTCTCTCTCTCTCTCTCTCTCTCTCTCTCTCTCTCTTTCTCTCTCTCTCTTTCTCTCTCTCTCTCTCTCTCTCTCTCTTTCTCTCTCTCTCTCTCTCTCTCTCTCTCTCTCTCTCTCTCTCTCTCTCTCTCTCTCTCTCTGTCTCTTTCTTTCTTTTTTCCTCTCTCTCTTTTTCTCTCGTTCTCTTTCGCTCTATAGAAATTAAAAATAGCTGGAAAAATAGGAAGATTAAAAAACAACAAAATGAATTTGATGGATAGCAGAAGAAGGAAATGAAGAAAAAAAAGATGTTGAAGCAGCGAAGGAAAAAGGAGAGAAATTAAAAGAGTGAGTGATGTTCTGAATAGCAGGGATGAATTTCTAGATGGACGTATCGGATGTTGTCAGGGTTTACTACAAAAAAGCCAAAAAACAACCCGGTGAAAAAGTTAGGGGGTAGGGTTTAGAAAGGGTGAAAAAGTTAGGGGGTGGATTTATATAATGGGTGAAAAAGTTAGGGGTAGGTTTATAAAGGGTGAAAAAGGTAGGGGTTCGTTTTATAAAGGGTGAAAAAAGTTAGGGGTTGGCTTTATAAAGGGTGAAAACGTTAGCGGTAGGGTTTATAAAGGATGAAAAGTTGGGGGTAGGGTTTATAAAAGATGAAAAAGTTATGGGTTGGGTTTATAAAGGATGAAAAAGTTGGAAGTAAGGTTTATAAAAGATGAAACAGTTAGGGGTAGAGTTTATAAAGATGAAAAGTTAAGGGAGTGCTTATTAAGGTTGAAAATTTAGGTATAGAATTTATAGAGTAAAAAGTTAGGGGTAGGGTTTATAAAGGGTGAAAAGTTAGGGGTAGGGTTAATAAAGAGGGAAAAAGTTAGAAGTAGGGTTAATAAAGAGGGAAAAAGTTAGGGGTAGGGCTTATAAAAGTTGAAAAAGTTAGGGGTAGGGTTTATAAAGGCTGACACTCCGACACCCCTCCACTAACTGAGTTAGTGGAGAGGTGTCGAGATAAAATTCATTTAATAGAATTGCACGAATACATTCAGAGAATAAATATCATTTATGCAAATGAGTCAAATGACCTACCAGGCAGCTGATGTAATTAATTGTTTATTTACTAACTTTGGTGACTCTCTTCGTCTACACACACAAACAAACACACACACTTATACACACAAATGTACACACGCACATAAACGACCATACACCCGCACGACCTTAAGCACAGGTGGGTTGTAATTCTTTTCTCCGCCCACCTGTCGGTCACGTGGTATAGCAGACTGCCAGTCAAAGAGCTGTGGAAAATTTTCCGGCAAGCATGAATGTGAGAGCGATGGCATCATTGTGATGAAGGAAATTAAAACACAAGTTGCGTTCTAAAAAAATGTTTTTGCTATGACAAATCAAGTGGATAAAGAATGTTTTTAAGCTTGTTTTGGATATTCAAATAATATCATTGTGTTGTTTCTCTGAAATTAAAAAGAATCAGCATCTCTCCTGAGCAGTGGCGGATCCAGAAATTCCTGGTGGGGGTGATGCAGGTGCGTCGTCATTGACCATGAAGGGGGGTTTTGTAGGTATTTTTCAACTCAACAATTCTACTTTCAACAACGGTGATTTTCCAAAAACAGGGTATTTACGCAAAAAATTGTAATTGATACTATGGTGAGGAGGAATGCATCTCCCTACCCCCTGGATCCGTTCTTGCTTCGGGGATGTTCCACAAATAAATTTACAATTAAACGACACTACATTTACATTGTAGCCATAAGAACAATGTTGACGTCTTTGCAATGTAAATGTTCGTAAAGGTGTCCGGACAATTTGTCGCAGGACAATTCGTCGCGGACAATTTGTCGCAGGACAATTCGGCTCGGACAACTCGTCGAGGACAATTTGTCGCAAAAAACGGACAATTCGTCGCGAACAATTTTTTGCAGAAAAACGGACCATTGTTAAATAATAGTTACTATATTTATTTTATCTTGTTTGTTCTTCAAAATAATACCAAAAATATTAATTCCGAAAAAAACTAAAAATTCTTATGACAGATCTTTAGGCAACCTGTCTCTGCATCATTTACTCCTGACACATTCCCTCCTCTTCGGTACGTACGTAATATATGAATGACCTTTTAATTATTATCAAGTGTTGATTGATTAGAATATTTTAATAATAAATCTTCCTATTATGTGAAAAAGATAGTACTTTAACACCAAAACATGTTTGCAAAAATTAATTTATTAATCTATTAAAAAAATTTTTATGGCTGCGTCCCCGCAAATAATCATTTGAGGAACGATTTTCACAATCCATCACAACAGTACGCAGTCGACGATCCAAATCTCGATAATTCTTTTTTCTCAGAGGAAGACTTTTGCCTGCAAGCATGCGCTCAACCTTCATTTAGTTGATGTTTTGTTCGGTTTGTAATTTCACTACTAACTTTGATAATGTTGAACTTGCAATTTGAACATCCCGTGCAAATGCATTGTGTCATCCTTCAACTGCGTTGTTAGTACAAGGAATGTCATTACGGTTTGCAGTCCCAGATATCATCCCAGTTTATTGGCTTCAAGTGCAATTTGTTTAGGTTTGGTTTCGTTGAATTTTCCTGCGACAAATTGTCCGCGCCGAATTGTCCGTTTTTCTGCGACGAATTGTCCACGACGAATTGTCTACGACAAATTATCCACGACGAATTGTCCTGCGACGAATTGTCCTAGAACCGTGTGTAAATATTTCATGGGTTTAATATCTCAGAGAATATGGGGTGTAATGAAAAGGGCAAGACAAGATGGAAAGGGAGAGGGGTATGGATGGAATGGGGAGAGGGTGGACATTTTGGATTTTTTTCCTATGATTTCATTGGTTTGTTGCTTCGTTGAAAACATTTTCTTTTAATTAAAAGATAAATATCATTTTATATTCACATTTAATAGTTTGGTTTGACAGAGTAATGTAATATCTTCAACAACTTCATCACAACAACATATTGTATACACAACTCATTTTCTTCTGCAACAACAGATTGTATACAAAACTCATTTTCTTCTTCAACAACTTCAACACAACAACAGATTGTATACACAACTCATATTTTTCTACAACTTCAACACAACAGCAGATTGTATACACAACTCATTTTCTTCTACAACAACTTCAACACAACAACAGATTGTATACACAACTCATTTTCTCCTACAACAACCAATTGCACAATTTAGAACGTCTCCACCAATGAGGAACGACACTTTTTAATTAGAAAAAGAAACTAAAACGTTCGCAAAAGATTTCTTCTTCTTCAACTTTAAAATCACATCTGCTTCTCTTTGAATGAAATACAAAAAGTCTAATTTTTTAAAGTTTAAAAAAGTGTTTATTCATTTTTTTCTATAACATTTAGGTTGATAGGTCGGTAAACTTTCTGCTAAAATGACATGCAGGTGCGCGAAGGTCGATGAACTTTCTGTTAAATTACTCAAAAGAGTCACTTTTTTAATGAAAGCTTAAGAAAGTATAACTTCCGCTCGTATTGAAGTAAATTATTTTTCTTGTTTTTTTTTAAAGATAAGTTGATCTTCTTTTGGTCATAAACGCTGAAAAGTGACAAGGAATTGAATAAAAAACAACCACAAATTGATATTCTCTCACAAACGATGCTTATTATGATGACGATGAGGACGATTTCGCATAACGCGGCGGTCATCAGTGGTCAGCAGTCAGCTGTCGATAAAATGATAACCCGCAGGCTTGTAATACGTGTCAGCTTCTTGCTTCTACCACCTGCACCGTCTTCGACAGATTCGTCGGCTTTTGGAGCGGAGGTTACAGTAAAGCTAGTTCTGGCATTAGTTATCTCTAGGCTGGATTACTGTAACTCGCTGCTGGCTGGATTACCACAAAATTCACTTGAACCGCTACAGCGTGTACAGAATACTGCAGCGCGGTTAATCCTCCAACTCGGCGCACGTGACCACGTTAAGACGAGCATGTATCAATTACGCTGGTTGCCAATAAAATAGAAAATACAATTCAAGCACTCCATAATAATGCACTCAATCTACTATGGAAAATGTACTCAATATTCTACTACCGACGTCAAGACGGTGGCGGGCAATGCTAGACCACTCAGCCGCCTTAGTAACCGTTTCACGGCCGGCTTAGCACGTTTGCGGCCTAATTTACGGCGAGCCGAGATTTTTGCGGCCGGCGGCGGCTTAATTCTCGGCTTATATGTAAAGTTAACACTTGGCAATCAGAATTTTCAAAACGCAAAATTTTGAAAATTTGAGATGCCTTAAAAAAACTTTAATTCACTATTTTTCCTAAAGTGTTTCAATATCACCCACAATTAGTAGTGATTTCAACTCAATAAAATTATAAATCACACCCCTGCCCACTATTTTTTTCAAAATTTTGTCCAACTAATGCCAGCTGGCAAATATCATAATTCTAAATCATATATACTCATACCCATGAATAAAATATCAGTTTTTCAAAAAACTAAAGCCCTGAACAAAGTTTCAGAGTCAAATTTTTGTTTGTTTGTTATATTTTATATTCAACAAATTCAATGTAGATGTTCACAGTTCAAAATCTGGTTGAAACATCTTTATAGTAGCGGTGTGGTGATCCTGTTGAAGATAACTTAGATATCGGCCCCTCGTCCATGTCGACATCTGCTATGGATCATGTCGTGGACCCTGAAAGTGGCGGCGGTGAGAGCAGTGACGGCTCTCGACACGAAAGCGTTGGCCAGCCGGTCCGCGACAACTCGTCATCTACGTGCGACCGGGTTTCGGTAGATACGACATTGTGTGACGACCGTGCTGTTTCAGCTGTGCCTGATGAGATTGTTTCGATAAATGAAGCCGTTAATGATGAAAATGTTCTTTTGGCAAGAATGGCGGCAGCTCTGCATTGTGACAATATAACTATGCGACGTCGACGATAACGTTTTGTGTAAAATTACGTGGCATTTTAATTAATTAATTTAATTTTGGCAATTCTTCAGAGATGGTTTCCGTTTTAACAATGTCATGGTTGCGCGAGATGTGACGGAGATCTGTCGTTTGACAATTAATAGATTTTGCTTTTCGACCGTATTTTTAAATGTATAACAGTTTTATTATATAATTTATTTTTTAATATTTTCCTATAGTAAAATAAATTACCATGTCATTCTCGAAAAATAAATATTATTATTTTGTTTCATTATCGGTTTTAACTAATTTCACTTTTCATTATTCTATCCATGTTTTGTTTTTTCTTTTCGGGCTCTGATGATGACAAACTAACTGTCGAAACGCGTTAGCCCTGTTTATAACTTTAAACTTATAAGTTACACCTTTTAGTTTATTTTATTTATTTTATAACATAATTGTCTTTTTAAATTTTTTACAAATAAACGTAAATACGGCTGCAAACAACGAATTCGTTAATAGTCTATCTTCCCAACAACGGGCTTCCCTTCGACGATTTGAGTCTTTAGCGAAAAAATTAACCAATACAAAATGGGGGTTAGGGCCTACTGATCCCAGGACAACTGATCCCAGTACAACTGATCCCATGACAACTGATCCCAGGACAACTGATCCCAGTACAACTGATCCCACGGACAACTGATCACAGGACAACTGATCCCAGTACAACTGATCCCACGGACAACTGATCCCACGTACAACTGATCCCATGTACAACTGATCCCATAGACAACTGCAGTGGCTTCTATCCCCCCAAGTGGCCGGGCTCAATTCCCCCCTAAGTAGCTAAGCTTCCCCCCTCCAAGTTGCGACCGCCATTATTTTTAGTATTTCACCTTATATATATATATATATATATATATATATATATATATATATATATATATATATATATATATATATATATATATATATATATAAGGTGAAATATAAAATTTATATAGTTTGAGTTTTAACACACTTTTTTGTTCTTTCTATACACATTTTCCTCAACAATTCGTCTAATTTCGGTATAATACCCAAACACATCATCAACAGAGGATTTACAAGGTTTCCACTGACCACTTGCGTCTTGAAATTCAATAACTTTACATTTGATTTCCATATTCCTAAGCAAAATAAAACGCGATTTGTAAAACTTATTGCAAAAGAAAACAATTTTAATGGTTATATAAACGTCCGGGGAACAAACATTATCGCCGTACGTTCCCCGTGTGATAATTTGCAAAATATAATAAGAACTACTAGACTAAATTTTTAACTATTAACTATAATTATCAATAAAAAATAGTTTTAATGGAATTTCCGAGGTGGAAAATGTCCTACATTCAATACGGCTGTGTATGTATGTATGTATATATGTTTGTGTAAATGCTAAAACTTTTCGTAACCCTGTAAGTTGGCGCAGAAATCGCAAAACCACAAAAATATGTGTTGATGTTTAAAAATCCGTCTCAATTTTTCAAAATTATTTCTTTTACAATGATAAGGTAAGCTAACATAGTATTGAAAGCGTGACGCTTTCGACAATGCTCCCTCCATTTATCAGATCGAACCAGGTTCCCGCAGGCTAACTCGCAACAACGTAACTTAAACTTGGATTTTTCTCGCGGCATACTCTTTTCTTTAACAAAGTAAACAAATTGTGAACAAGAAGGAGTCAAAAAGAGTCAAGTTTATTTTATATAGGCATAGCAGTCATCAGTCGTAGAACTTATCAGCATTCATGGGCTTCAGCATAAATTATGTTCCATGTCCATTCGGTTGCGGCTACATCGTGAAGCGTATTAGATGAGCTATATGAAAGATAAGATGGACATTAAATGTTAATTAACGAATCTCTAGTCAACGTTGAGAAGCCACACGACGTCTCACGACTCTCACGTCATTTAGATATATTCTTTAGGTTCAATCGAAATTTCAAAATGGATGGATTTTTAAACTTTTTTCCTCACCCCTTTTTTTTTCTTCCCCCCTGTTTTTTGCCGGGCGAAGCTGCGCCCGGCTGTATAAGGATAGAAGCCACTGGACAACTGATCCCATAGACATAAGCAACTCATTTTTAACTAATTTTTGACGACAATGGTGGTGGTGATGATGCTTACGTAGCCAGCTTACGATGGCTGGCTGCATACGACAACGGTGGTGGTGATAATGATACTGGCTATTTCAGTTAGTAAACGGAGAAATAATATTTAGTATAAGCGCACGAGGGCACGATACACAGTCGAAATAAAAGTGACAAGTTCTTATAACTTTTCATCTTTTCACTCCTTCACTCCTTTCTGCGTGAAGTTCATAATGAAAAATGGAACCGTGCCAATCCAAAAATAATAGAGTTTAGCTCATTTCAGAAGTTGTTTTTTTCGAAGATATGAATTAAATGAATTAATGAACACCCTCCAACATTAATTCTTATCGGCTTATTTAGGAGTCCATGACTAGGACCATCACTACAGCATCCAAACATACTCATACATACATACATACATACATACATACATACATACATACATACATACATACATACATACATACATACATACATACATACATACATACATACATACATACATACATACATACATACATACATACATACATACATACATACATACATACATACATACATACATACATACATACATACATACATACATACATACATACATACATACATACATACATACATACATACATACATACATACATACATACATACATACATACATACATACATACATACATACATACATACATACATACATACATACATACATACATACATACATACATACATACATACATACATACATACATACATACATACATACATACATACATACATACATACATACATACATACATACATACATACATACATACATACATACATACATACATACATACATACATACATACATACATACATACATACATACATACATACATACATACATACATACATACATACATACATACATACATACATACATACATACATACATACATACATACATACATACATACATACATACATACATACATACATACATACATACATACATACATACATACATACATACATACATACATACATACATACATACATACATACATACATACATACATACATACATACATACATACATACATACATACATACATACATACATACATACATACATACATACATACATACATACATACATACATACATACATACATACATACATACATACATACATACATACATACATACATACACACACACACACACACATACATACATACATACATACATACATACATACATACATACATACATACATACATCCATACATGCATACACACAGGCTAATTGCGAGCCAGTCCCAAGCCTGGAGAAAGGAGGAGGAAAAAGTAAAATGGATCAAATTCTGATCCACGACAGGAAGTACTTAAGTGCTTCCTACATACAGCCATTAAAGTCTTAAAACACCTGGTGTAAAGGACTATAAACTATTATAAAAAAACATACACACACATACATACATACATACATACATACATACATACACATACATTCGTACATACAAACAGAAATCGGAAATTATGTATGTTAATATCAGTTTATTGATTGCAGAAACAGTGAAATGTAAAATGATGCAGTTATGGGATCAGCTGTCTATGGGATCAGTTGTCCATGGGATCAGTTGTCCCGGGATCAGTTGTCCTGGATCAGTTGTCCTGGGATCAGTAGTCCTGGGATCAGTAGTCCTGGGATCAGTTGTCCTGGGATCAGTTGCGATGATCCCACAAAATGGGCAATTATATTCAATGGAGTTTGCGTACAAGAATATATATATATATATATATATATATATATATATATATATATATATATATATATATATATATATATATATATATATATATATATATATAAATATATAGATATATATATATATATATATATATATATATATATATATAGATATATATATATATATATATATATGTATGTATGTATGTATATATATATATATATATAAGACTCTACTAGGAATCGAACCCACGTGTATATATATATACTAGCGGGGTGCCCGGCGTTGCCCGGGCTGTTTAGAGGTTTTTCTATCGTTTTTTCTCACGCTCCCGTTTCCTTTCCCGCTTGCTCTCACGCTCCCGGTCGCTTTCCCACTTTTCGACTACCTAGAGTTCTAAAACTTCCAGGAAAGCTTTATTCTGGATGACAATACATGAATTTAAGGTTTCCGACATAAATTAGGCCTTAAATCAATTAAAATTAATCAAATCAAATTTATCAGACAGTTCAAGATACTCTTTTAGAGGAAACAGATATATATATATATATATATATATATATATATATATATATATATATATATATATATATATATATATATATATGCATATATATATGCATCTTTTGTCGCTTTGATGTGCGCTCGATCTTTACAAGAAGGATATTTTCCTGCTAGTCAGAAGTCAGCACTTGTCACTCCGCTTATTAAAAAAGACGGACTTGACCCTGCTGACATGAAGAGCTATCGACCAGTCTCTAACCTGACCTTTATGTCAAAACTGGTAGAGCGGATTGTTGCTAAACGATTGAATGTACATCTAGGTCTTTCTGGCAGTCTCCCATGGAACCAATCTGCGTATCGCCGGTTTTACTCTACAGAATCTGCACTACTCAAAGTGGTCAATGATCTGGCAGTTGCTACTGATAGTGGTTGACCATGGAATTCTTATTGAGAGACTTGAAAAAACTCATGGCATCTGTGGAGTTGTCTTAAAATGGATTATTTTATATTTAACTAACCGCACGCAACGGGTTAGTGTGGGTGGGAACTTGTCATTGTCCGTATCGCTTAGTAGTGGAGTACCCCAGGGATCAGTCTTGGGCCCACTACTGTTTCTATTGTACACCACTGATTTACTTGAAATTATTCATCGTTCTGGACTCGAGGGACACTGCTATGCCGACGACACCCAAACATATGTTCACTGCTCTGTTGATGATGCGGAGAATGTTCACCTTCGCTTATTGCCCTGCTTAGAGAACATTGAACAGTGGATGGCTTCTAATCGTCTAAAACTGAATGGCGATAAGACTGAATTAATCTGGATAGGTGCAAGATCAAAGTTGCAACAGAGTAAAGCAAAAGCTTTGTTGGTTGCTGGGGCTTTGGTGGCCCCCACAGAAGTTTTTCGAAACCTAGGTGTTTATGTCGATTCTGAGCTTTCCATGAAAGATCATATATCTAAACTGTCAAAAACCTGTTTTTTCCAACTACGACAACTTAGAACCATACGAAGGTCTCTGACAAGGGAAGCAACACGTCTCCTGCTGCATTCGTTTGTTGTCAGTAGACTTGACTACTGCAACTCTCTATTCACAGGCTTACCTCTTAGTGCTGTTGGCAAGATTCAACGTATTCAAAGTGCAGGTGCTCGTCTTTTTGGTGGACTAAAGAAACATGATCATGTGACTGCAATAATGAAAACTGAACTCCGGTGGCTGCGTATCTCTGAGCGAATTACTTTCAAAATTGGGACTTTAGTCTACAAGGCGCTTCATGGCGAAGCCCCCTCATATTTGCAAGAGCTGTGTGTTACAGTGTGTCTGATAACAATTCTTACTTATCTCGTCACAGATCAGCTAGTCGTGGTGATCTAGTTGTTCCCATTACTCGAACAAATACTTACGGCAGTCAAGCCTTCAGTATAGCTGGACCGGCAACATGGAACATGTTGCCTGCCAGCATTCGAGAAGTCACTACATTGAGTTTATTCAAGGCCGAGCTAAAGACATTTCTATTTGCGAAATCCTATCCAAATTGATGATCAGAGAGAAATTATTTCATTTTTCCTGACATGCTGATTTTTGTGTTTTATATTATTTTTTGCTTTATTTTTATTGTTTTGTTTTGTTGTTTTTATTGTAAAAGGAGCCCTGAGGTGTTACACAAAAGGGCGCTTGAAGCTTAAACTTATATATATATATATATATATATATATATATATATATATATATATATATATATATATATATATATATATATATATCATTGTGGTCAGTTTAGGCTGACATTATATATTGCAAGTTATCATGTAAAAAAACTTATTTTATTCAGTTTAGAAAAGCAAAGGCTTGATCGCTTCCCATTGTAGATTAACCCTGACACTGAACTGGGACTAATTTTTATTTTATTACCACCACCAAATTTGAGGCAAACAAGTGGATTCATGTACTATTGGACCTCTTCTAGAAAGTCCACATAACCATCCTCCCCCTCGAGGAGAGCAGGGTCTATAGCCAGCCTAAGGTTTACAAGAAACAAAGAAGCAAGCTGCTATAGTATGGGATAGGTCATAACATTATCTGCCCAATAAGAGAGTGGATTTGCTGAATACTTTGCTATTAAATCTTCATCACTAATAGTGCGTGCTAGATATTCATTGAGCTCAAGTTGTAATTTGTCTGCATCTGATCTTTTTGTTATAGTTGCATTGTCATTGAGTTCAGCCAGAAGTTGTAATGCGTGAAAACTATAGACAATAGACATCAATGGTGAGAATTCTTTGTATGGCTGTAAAGTTTCTAACTTTGGTTGCGGCTATGAAGAAATAATTAATTTAAAAAAAATTGAACTAAAAATTTTTTTAATCACGGCTAGCCGCGAATTTCGTGGCCGGCGAGGCTTAATTTTTTTGTGGCCGGCTCGCAGCTTAGCACCGATTTTTTGCGGCCGGCGGCGGTTTCACACTTTCGCGGCTCGGCTGAGGTGTCTAGGCAATGCCTCACGTTATGGCCTGCGATCAGCCAACTCTTCAACATTCACCATACCTCTTCTCCACACAAAACTCGGTGAACGGGCCTTTTCCTACTCTGGTCCCGCGGCATGGAACGCCCTTCCGTCAGAGATTCGCGAAACGGTGAATCCTCTCTCCTTCAGAAAAAAACTAAAAACATACCTCTTCAATAGTGCTTTTTCCTCATTTTTAATTCCAACGTTTTTTTTTATATCTTGCTACATTTATTTTTATTTAACTTTTTTATTCTTTACCCGTGATCTATACACGATTGTAATGCGCCCATGTTCTTTTAGTAATGGGCGCAATATAAATTACTTTATAATAATATTAATAAATTATTAAGCAATTTGTCGTCATTATCAATATGCGTTTTTAATTAATTTTTTAAATATAAATTTTGCTTCTATTGTTTTAGTTTTTCAGGTATGGAAACTAACAGACTGATATGGAAAGAATTCTCTTACTAGGCAATACTATAAAAAATGAGTGAGTGAGTGAGTGAGTGAGTGAGTGAGTGAGTGAGTGAGTGAGTGAGTGAGTGAGTGAGTGAGTGAGTGAGTGAGTGAGTGAGTGAGGCGATGGCGATGGCGATGGCGATGGCGATGGCGATGGCGATGGCGATGGCGATGGCGATGGCGATGGCGATGGCGATGGCGATGGCGATGGCGATGGCGATGGCGATGGCGATGGCGATGGCGATGGCGATGGCGATGGCGATGGCGATGGCGATGGCGATGGCGATGGCGATGGCGATGGCGATGGCGATGGCGATGGCGATGGCGATGGCGATGGCGATGGCGATGGCGATGGCGATGGCGATGATGATAATCATTCTGATGGTGTTTAAATTAATTTGTTTGGATTCTGATGATTGCACTAGAAGCCAAAAGAGGCCAGTATATCCAGATTAATAAAATTTTTATAAATACTATATTCATTCGAACTTGTTGATCGAAAATGACGAAAAGTTATTAATGTCCTATATATACATAAGTACATACGTACATACATGCATACATGCATGCATACATACATACATACATACATACATACATATATACATACATACATACATACATACATACATACATACATACATACATACATACATACATACATACATACATACATACATACATACATACATACATACATACATACATACATACATACATACATACATACATACATACATACATACATACATACATACATACATACATACATACATACATACATACATACATACATACATACATACATACATACATACATACATACATACATACATACATACATACATACATACATACATACATACATACATACATACATACATACATACATACATACATACATACATACATACATACATACATACATACGTCCATACGTACATACATGCATACATGTATGCATACATACATGCATACATGCATGCATACATGCATGCAGACACCGGACATGATGAGGCATGTTGATATACTGGAAAATATAGATTATATTTGGACGGGTACACTCCTCTATCTTGTCATCTATGCTAAATGAACTGCATTTAATTTCTTATTTCTTTTTGAAAGAAAAAAGAAAAATATTTTTTCTTTTTTTTCACCATGTTTCTATTAGCTTCTCCTGATGTTTGTATGCGTAGTAAAAATCTTGCTATAAATTTTTCGAACATTTCCCATTGATATTTTGACTTCAAATTTTGCACATTAACGTGCTTTTGAAGAATCCAGGGAGTCATTTGGGAGGGCAGGATATTGAGAAAGTTTTAGAAAATATCTGGAAAAAGTACTTACGACTACCGCCTGGCTCCACTCGGTCATCAGCTCCTGGAGCTAAAAGTGTATAAGAGCGTGGTTTACTAAAAAATATTTGTACGTAGAGCTTGTTTCCTCAGTATGTCTCCGTCTTACTCTCTATCTCTCTCAAGCTGTCTTGTTGCCAAGTTTGTCTCGACTTGAATTTTTATGGATTGCCTTGCAAAGTTGATTATGAGTCATAATTACATTGACGTCATTAGTATGTCAGGCTTGGCAACGGTGACGACGACGAGATAATGATGGTGGTGATGATGATGATGATGATGATGATGGTGATGATGATGATGGTGATTATGATAATGATGATGAAGATGAAGATGATGTTGGTGATGATGATGATGATGACG
This sequence comes from Erpobdella octoculata, assembly GCA_963978895.1. Classification (NCBI taxonomy): domain Eukaryota; kingdom Metazoa; phylum Annelida; class Clitellata; order Hirudinida; family Erpobdellidae; genus Erpobdella; species Erpobdella octoculata. Next base: position 40,388,176 of record OZ022239.1, read on the forward strand.
ACAATGATGATGATGATGATGATGATGATGATGATAATGATGGTGGTGATTATGATGATAGTGATGATGATGGTGATGATGTTGGTGATGATGATGATGATGATGATAATGATAATGATAATGATGGTGGTGATTATGATGATGGTGATGATGATGGTGGTGGTGATAATGATGATGATGATAATGATAATGATGGTGGTGATTATGATGATGATGATGATGGTGGTGATGGGGATGGTGGTGATGATATGATGATGATGATGATGATGATGATGATGATGATGATGGTGGTGGTGGTGGTGGTGGTGGTGGTGATGATGATGATGATGATGATGATGATAATGATGATGATGATAATGATGGTGGTGGTGATTATGATGATGATGATGATGATGATGATGATGATGATGATGATGATGATGATGATGATGATGATGATGATGATGATGATGACGATTATGGTGGTGACGATGACGATGATGGTGATGATGATGATGATGATGACGACAATGATGATGATGATGATGATGATGATAATGATGGTGGTGATTATGATGATGGTGATGATGATGGTGATGATGATGATGATGATGATAATGATAATGATAATGATAATGATAATGATAATGATGGTGGTGATTATGATGATGGTGATGATGATGGTGGTGGTGATAATGATGATGATGATAATGATAATGATGGTGGTGATGATGATGATGATGATGATGATGATGATGATGATGATGATGATGATGATGATGATGATGATGATGATGATGATGATAATGATGATAATGATGGTGGTGGTGGTGATTATGATGATGATGATAGTTGATTGGGAGTGTGAAAATGATGGTCCCAGCGGTGCTGATGATGATGAGCATGATGGTGAAGGTTTTAATATTGATAGCTGGAGCGGAATCAGGATTAGCAAAAAAGGGGGTACAAAACGGGTTGGGTAGAAACAAATTTTCACTTTTGTGTCAGATTTATAGGCTTTGTCACTAATTGTCACATACGTGTGGTCATGTTTTAGTCGTTCAAGATCTTAATTTTTGTAACTGTTTTAGCAGAATATTATAGTAGGTTAATTTATTGACCCTTTTTGGATTCAAGGTTTGTACAACCCATTATATTTGTATATAATTGTATACCATAATAAAGACATAATCTGATCCACTAGACAACAAACTATAGCATATGAGTAATACTTCCAAAATTAATTTTATCTGGTATGATTTGTATTATACTACTAAATGATTCATCAAATTTCACAGAAGAATATCAATAAACGTAAGATGTATATTTATTCAAGATGTAGAAGCTACAATATCAAGTATCACAAACAAGTAAAACAGAAACGCCTTGTCTAAAACCTTGATATGCTTTCAATGAAGTGGTTTAAAATCAATGTAGAGAGACAAAACAAACTAAAAATACAGAATGAAGGTATATTATGACAACTGTTAGTCTGTACTTCTGTACCATAAGCGAATCGCTAGGCCTAGGTATTCGGACCATGTAACTGCTCGTAAAGTGCTAAATGACTTGAGTTTTCTACAGCGAAAGGAAAAAGAGGTCCGGGTCCCCAGGATTCCCCCTGTATCCGCCCCTGGATAGGATTAATAATTATTTTAATTTTAATTATAGTTGTGATTATAATTATAATAATTTTTATTACGACGCCGATGCATTCGTGTGTCGATGAGTCGGTCATGCAACATCAATTTCACGACATTTCATGTCAGTGACGTCAAATCGTCCATGATTGCCCTGCTCGTCATTATCGCTTGTAAGCTGGTGAGGCTTGTAAGGTTCACTTGTGTGTGTGTGCGTGCGTGCGTGCGTGCGTGTGTGTGTGTGTGTGTGTGTGTGTGTGTGTGGTCGGTTGCGTGTTTTGAATTTATAAACTCAACAAAGATGTGCTCTCACATTGATAAGATAATAAGTCGCATAATGTATTTGAATTGAATTAAATTTTATAAATTGTTGTTAAATATAAATATGATCACATCCGGTATAATTGTGTCGCCTGGTTTCGACGATCATTTGCATCAAAAATGCTGTTCGATTATTAATTATTATATTATTACACCGTGGACACCAAATTTTTCCTTTGCGCAATAAAACGTTTTTAATCATTTTTTGACCACAAAACATTCGCCATTTCCGTTCATGGCCGGAAATAGAAGCATCAGGAATGGGCGCGTTTTTATTTTCGTTCAAGAGAAATAATTTTCAATTCATTTCGTCTTTTAACGACGCCCACCGCCATGGCTTACACGTTCTTTGCTTTTGTGTGCTTGTGTAGATTTGTGTGTGTGTGTGTAGATTTGTATTATGCGTTAAGTGGAGATGGACATTTGATATAATATGTATTCATCTTAATTTCATTTGGACGATGAATATGAATGATATAAAACTAGTTCTTCGAGCAATAGAACAAAGTGTTATAGCGGGTAATTCTTTGTTGTTTAATTCAGTCAACCACGAGTGATTGCTTTGAAGATATTTTTGGTCTAAATATTTAATCATAAAGAAAAAGCGCAAATAACATTAAGGAAACGAAAGAGCGGTACAAGGAGATTTCAAATTCACTGGAAGAAAGCTCGCAACGGCATAATAAACAGACGAGAATGTCGTACAATCGATTGCAAAATAAATTGCAAAATAAAAATTATGCTTGTTATGAAGAATAGTTGTTTATTTAAAATTATTTTTTTAATTTTAAAGCTAACTGTTTCTATGTACGTTATTTGAGCTGAATTTAAAAGTGAGCAAGAGCATAAACTGGATTGATGACGTGCTAAAAGTAATAACAGCACCAAGATTTCTTGAAATTGGTCACAGTTTTAGATAGCCGAGTAGGAAATAAGTTCAAATAAATAATACTTACAACTTTCCACCAGCTGGTGTTGGTTTGATTACATCCTGGATTGCGCAATCTTACTTTTTGGAACGTTCAGACACAACGGATCGGGGTTACAGCTAAAATAGATTTATTCCAGGACAGAATCGTTTTTGTTACGAAACGAGTTCAAAGAGTTTTAATTTCAAATGTTTAGAACACTATGTTTGAACTACATAATTAAATATTAAATTTTTAATATTACAATTAAAATGTATTTTTACAATGGCATGATTGTAATATTATGTTTATATTAATTTTTCAATTAATTTTTTTTATTGTTTTTTTCTCATGCTAGTGTTAGTGGCTTACTAGCCCTTCTGGCATTTTTTCAATAAATAAATAAATAAATTTGTTATTGATATCTAGTTTCTAATGCCACTCTTATAATATTAGTTATATTATTAATATGCTTACAAATGTGTTCTTGTAGTATTACAATTACAATTTTATTTCGGTAATATTAATTTTAGATTATTATTTTTGCAATATTACGTTTATAATATCGGTTTTTAATATTACGTTTGAAAAATTACTTTTGTAATATTACGTTTACAAAATTACTTTTGTAATATTACGTTTACAACATTATTTTTGTAGAACTCCGAGGTTTAGAATAATATTTCATAACAATCTGTTTATAATAGTATATTCTAAATAATATATTCATAAAAAAATATTTTTATATTATGTTTACAATAGTATTTTTTATAATATCATGTTTATAATGTTGTGTTTTCAAAATCCTTCATAATATTAGGTATTCTCCTACTTGAATAGGAAAAATAATCAGCCCATCTTTGGAGCAGCAGGGAAATTTCACAAATACTACAACTAACTTGAACTCTATATAGGTCAAGGACATTAAAAATAGGTACTAAAAAAACCATTTTGATTAAAGTGTAAAATATTAACGTCACAAATAATCTAAAACTTTTGATATGAAAATTGATGAAACAGGAAAATGTTAACAAATGTTATTTCCGAATATTCACTTCGAAAAAAAACATTGTAATCTCAATTGCGCACAGTGACGTACACAGTTACGTGCAGTGATGTAAAATGACGTACACAATTTTACAATTACGTACAAGGATGTAAAATGACGTTTACAATTTTACAATTACCATCAATACAATTATTAAAAATTTTCTAAAACAAATAAACAACCGAGTTTACATACCAACATCTCAACATGCCACACAGCCGATACATACACATAACAAGTACATTCACCACATTTGTCATAAGTTATAGTCGTCGCATTGAGTTAGAAACCAGTTAATAGAGAAAAGAAATAATCTAAAAATTGTAGAAAACGCATGTTTGCAGCAAATAAAGAAAATTGGAAAAAGAAAAAGCTTCAGAAGACCAACAAAAGTTATCGACATATCTAAACATTATGGGACGGAAAATCGTAGACCAAGAAGTGGAGAGAAAGCTTTTCATTACTTGAAACTAACGAAGATTTAAAGAAACTGAGAAAGAGAAGGAAGAAAAGAAGAAAAGAATAAAAAAACGTACAAAGGAAGTCAGCTGGTGAGGGGTTATCAGGTGTGTCCTTGAAGGTGAAGGTTTAATAAAGTGGAACACCAATGGAACTCCATTTAAATGAACTTGTTATCTATATAAACAAAAATTTAAATCTTCGTTTGTGTCTTGCCAGTAATATCCTAAAGTTCTAAGCCAAGAACTTTTAAATTTGGACACAAAATAGTCCTTATTGAGGAGAGGGTTGGTAAATAATTTAAAAAACATTAGGCACATTATTTCATGTTTTATGACCAAAAAACACTGTCTAGTCTTTTGTTGAGTAACCATCGGGACCATTGAGTGCTGTGCTATTAATATTATAAAAGCCCTCGTCACTCACTCACTCACTCACTCACTGATTCTGTCACGCTGTAAGATGGCACTGCACACAAACTAACTAGACTAACTAGAGCTCTAAAACTTTCACCACTTATTTTTATCATTTAGAATATTAATATTCAATCATTTTTCATATGTTTTGATCTTTATTTCGATTAAATTATTTTAGTTTCAAAATTTATAAACAGGCGAACTCATTTCGCTTGAGCAAATTTATAAGCAAATTGAAAAGCGCTTTTTTTAAAAAATTGTCAAATTTTAAAATTAGTAAATATTTCTTAGTCGTTATTAAACTAAATTCACGCGATAATACACCCCGTCACCAACGTAACAGAGATAGAAAGAGAGAAAGAGAGAGAGAGAGAGAGAGAGAGAGAGAGAGAGAGAGAGAGAGAGAAAGAGAGAGAGAGAGAGAGAGAGAGAGAAAGAGAGAGAGAGAGAACTCGCATCTTTCTTTTATTTATTTTAATTGTTTATTTATTATTTAATTAAATAAATAATTTTATGTTGTCAAGCGGACAAGGCTTTGCTACCATAGAAACCGTTATCAGGGATAGCGAAGCTATAGATTCCGTTACCATATTTTTAACGGGCTAAATAAACGGGCGTCCAAGAACAACCTAGTATATAAATAAATGTATAACTCGGTCAAATTATAATTTTGTTAAACAAATTCTAAAAAGAACAAATTGATTTTAAAAATATTTAGTTTTGGTAATATATGTTCATAACATATGATATCGATGCAATATACTGTAGAGAACGGACCTAAAATCAAACCGGGCCGAGATTTTTTGTCAATGATAAGAGTTTTAAGGCCTGTAAAAAACTAACCCATAAAAACAAAGTTTTTATTATAAATCCTTTATATACGATCCTAGATTTTTATTTTATTTGAATTTTTGTTCTCTGCCTATTTTTCATCATCACAGCATATTGATTCACATGTTACTTTTAAGGAACAACAAGATTATAAATATAAGGGAAATTGTTTCTTCAGTCTTTCTGTTTCTATTAGGAGTGAATTCGGTTTATCACATGAAATTTGTCATCCTATTGACATCACTTCTCTCGTTGAACTTTTTTGCTTCTTGCTTTACCTATAGAATTAACACTTGTTATTAATCAATCAATCACATATTAATATTTAAGTTCTTACCCAATCAATCTCTCAACTATAAATTCTTGTGCTTTGTGTGAACATCAATTCGTTTTACGATAAGATTGAAGTTTGCGAGTGAAGCTGACGAGTCGGAGACTTGGAAATGTTAAATTACTGAAATCTGAAATAGAAAGAATTATTGCACAACAATCCACTTAGACACTGAATTTAAACTCACTTGAATTTGAGCTGAACGCAAAAAAGTGACAGTCAAATATTTCGATTCGAAAGCTTTGAAGAGACGAGAAAAGTTCTGTAAATTCAAAATTTTAAGAAAGAAAGAATAATTGCAAATCAACCAACTTAGAAACTGAATTTTTTCTTACCTTAGTGAAACTGGACTGCTAAAATGACGAAAATATTGATGTTGTATGTAAAATGCTTTGAAGATGCGAGAAAAGTTTCACCGGGCAAACAACAACAAACAATTTTCCGGTACTAATTCCTTTTACAGCCCAGAGCCAAATTCAAAAATTAAAAATCCGTTAAAATTTGGTGTTTTTTGAAAAACTTAATTATACAATTTCCGATCAAACTGAAATTTTGATAGATTCAATTGTCTCGCAGCCCAAGTCGATGTGCCAAATTTCAGCTCGATCGGATAACGGGAAGTGAGTTAATTTTGAGACTCAAAGTTTGTGACCGACAGACGGGAAGACAATCGAAAATAATATAAAGGATTTAAAAACGGGCCGAGCCCAAATTTGAGAGACCGGGCTTAAAAGTTTGGCCTATAAAAAAGAACGGTCTCGACCGTGAAAAATTTACCAGTGCAGTGCTTTATTGCATACCCATAAATAAGCATTGTGAAATTAAACATTAAAAACGTTCACTTTCTCTTTTTCTACTTTTTTCATTTAATCAAACTAGGCCACAGCAATGCATCCCCGGGTACAGCTAGTATTTGATACAATAACCGAGTAAATTATCGAGCAGCCTACATTAACGACATTTTACTCCAATGTTACACACCACAAGACTCCCACAAGTTGTTCCATTTTTTCGCTGACTGCTTCCTGACCTTAATTTCCTGGGGGAACCTTGATCTCCTGGGGACCTTGATCTCCTGGGGTACCTTGATCTCCTGGGCGACCTTGATCTCCTGGGAGACCTTGATCTCCTGGGGTAACTTGATCTCCTGGGCGACCTTGATCTCCTGGGGTACCTTGATCTCCTGGGGACCTTGATCTCCTGGGAGACCTTGATCTCCTGGGGTACCTTGATCTCCTGGGGTACCTTGATCTCCTGGGGTACCTTGATCTCCTGGGGTACCTTGATCTCCTGGGGTACCTTGATCTCCTGGGCGACCTTGATATCCAGGGGGAAGCTTGATCTCCTGAGGGACCTTAATTTCCGGGACCTTGATCTTCTGGGGAACCTTGATCTCTTGGGGGATCTTGATCTCCTGGGGGGTCTTGATCTCCTGGGGGATCTTGATCTCCTGGGGATCTTGATCTCCTGGGGAACCTTGATCTCCTGGGGAATCTTGATCTCCTGGGGAAACCTTGATCTCCTGGGGACGGACCGAACAACTCTGATTTTTTCAGCCGATTTATGTTTTTTAATACGAGAGCGACTATATAAGAACAAATTCAGCAAATTCTATTTTAATACTGCTGCTCTATTGAAAACTAGCACAGGCATATTATTAATACACACATTAATACACTTTAAAAACTCGGTCGATGCCGCTCAGTGAAAAATATTTGCAGAAGAATGCCGTGCGTCCTTCGGGGGGTTTTAGCTGTGCATAAGCCGGCTTCCATGAATATTCTAGCGCCAGATGTGGGCTTGACTATCATTAATTTACAAAATCTCATTTCTTGAAAACACAGACAACCTTAAATCTCATTTCTTGAAAACACAGACAACCTAAAAGCTGAACAATAAAGACAGCTTCTATTGATGAGCCATTTGGAGATATTTGTTCAAGACGTCAGATTCTGTAAACTTTTTTAGTCATTGAATTGAAAGGTAGAAATTAATTAGGTATATTGTCTTTTTAGAGTGAAATCTTTTAGTAATTAAAAAAATTCTTTAATTTTCAACTTAATTGCGTCCGATGTTTGTTGCACGGAAAACCCTGTTGGTGACTTTTAAAAAATTTTTATTTTAAATAACGAATTTTAAATATATTTTTCGTATCTTCAAGCAAATGATTTTCGAAATAGTATCATTGTTTGAAGATCATGCACACAAGTTTGCCATTTAAATCAAAATTCAAATTTTATTTTTTGCAATAAATTAATTTTAAAATAAAAATGCAATAATCTCTTTTCGTTTGCTTTCATAAATTCTTAAACTTAATCGGTTGGTATCACATTAAAATGACAATTATAAAATCGAGCAATAGAAATTTCCGTATACCTATCCATTAAAATATTCGGTTTTCTGGAAGCAGATTTGTCATGTTTTTTTATTCTGACATAAACATTTTTACACTTTATTGAGTTTTTATATTATATTTGGTTTAAATCAAACTTCGATAATTTCCAATCAATCCAGATCCATTGCCGGCATTGTTTCAGTTTTTCAGTCTCCAGTTACTTTCCAACAAGCTTGAACTTTTCACAACATGTTGCTGGTTAAGTGTATGATTCTACTGCTAAGAACTGTGTTAATGTTGCAGTTGTTGAAGATGAGTTCGCGGCAATGTCAGACTGAATTTGTGGTCTCAAATCGTCTTCAGTTTTTTATGTCTACGTTTTCCACGTCAAAGCAATTAAAAATGAATGGAACTTCTTTGAAAAGTAAGAATTTATGAACATTTTAATTTTTTTGAACTATTTAAAGTCATAATATGATACTAAAATGAATAAGATTACAAGAAGATCAGAGTTTTACAAACCTCTCGAATTTCTAAATAACTGCTTTAAATTTAAATTACTGATTGCCTATTTTGAATATTAATATGTCTCAGAATGTTATTTAATATTATTTCTCATAAAATAAACACTTAGTTTAACATCCTAATTGCATTCGAAAGGAGAATAAAAAACAAACGCTAAAATTGATAAGCAATTTAATTAAACACGGGTGGCAAAATTTGACATGTGCGTTAATTAATATCTTTATTGAACCTGGTATTGTACACATTTCTATTCTACCCCTGGGCTACAACGAGGCCATTAAAGAAACCGCTGGGCAGGGAGTTTCAACAATTAAAAAAAATTGTCTTAGATTTATTGGGATGAAACTATCACCACTATCATAAAATCTATTATTACACCCCCGTCTCAGCCCCCTCCTCAGAGGACTACGTCAAAT
>OZ022239.1:40402384-40448493 GCA_963978895.1 Erpobdella octoculata
ATAAATATTTATTTATTTTTCATGCGCAACAAGAAAGACACGTTTAAAAAGTTCCATTGGCTTGAACGTGGATGGCAGAAGCAGGCATCGTGGGAGGAAAAGAAGCAAGATTGAGAATGTTGCAGGGTTTCAGAGATTCGTGCGGAGCTTGTAACTCTTCGATTATAACTTTTCCCGCGTTTTCTTTCGTCAGATCACCTCCGTATCCCTTAACGAATGCTCCGATCATCAATTTACCATCAGTTGTCAATCCTCCTCTGATTGAGTAAGATTCGATTTTCTCTGCAAGTTCAAATTCTTTGGTGTATTTCATCTTCGTCAGCCGTTCAGAAGTTCTCTCCTCGTTCTTGGCTTTAATGAGAATTCTGTTTTCTTTGATGACTTGCACGGTGATGTCTTTCGGTTTGAACATCGTTCCGACGTCAACTGTCAGGTGCATTCGTTTCTGTCCATCCTCCTGGATGAACACAGGCACGCCAATTTTTGATACTTGATCACGATGAGGAGTGGTTGGAGATGTGTTGTTCTGCGGTGGAGATTTCGAACGCGAAGAAGCCCTGGAACCTTGAAAGGAGTGCGACGGACTTGGTCCTGCCTTCTTTTGTAAGTTTAATGTTTTCGGATGCAGGAAAGCTTCCAGGATCAAAATGTTGTCCGATGTCAAACGACACTTCAGTCGATGTTGATCAATCTCTTTCGGCTTTGCAATGTGGCGCCAGTATTCGATCTTTTTCTCGTCGTCTTTCTTGTAAGCACGCACTGAGATCTTTTCAATATCGGCTGAAACGTGCACGCTGCTGGTGTCGAAGCCGTTGAGATCGAATCGAAGACGAAATCTCCTTTCAGAATCAGAACTCTCTGTGATCATCGTTTTCATTTTCTTCAAGTCCAAAATTTCAACGCTGCCCTTGCGTTTAGCGACGAGAGGATCAGGACCCAGGTCGTGGATCGTTCCGCAGTGAAGACGCAGAAATTCTTCTTTCATTCTCTCCATTTCTCGCTCCCACTCTCTCCTCTTTCTTTTCATTTCTTGATCTGCTTGCTTTTCCATCTCCCTGATACACTTGGTTTGACGATTGTCAAAAGTCATGCTATCGTGGATGAGAGGGATGGGCATGGCTTCATTCATGGAACCGCCCATTCCGCTGGTTGCCGATACCGAAGACGGCATGGTAGACTTCCTGGTAGCCACTATTGCGTTCTTTTCTTTTACAGCAAAAAATATCCAGACAGTTTTTTTTTAGAAAATTATTTAACAAAACAGTAAATTCTTGACGAGCTATAAAAATGTTATCCAGGGAGTTTCGAGTTTTAGTTTTAAAAGCAGTTCACTTTTTAATTATTTTGTAGTCTTAGTAACATGTCTGCGTTTGCTGTCAATCAAAGTTTTCTTGATATGATTATCTCTGTCACCAAATGCTGCAAAAATATTTAAAAAATATGATATAATATTATAATACTCGTTTAAAATAATAAAAGAAAAAATGCCAAAAATATGAAACAAGCACGCAAGAATGCTCAGAAATTGTTTGTTGATTCTCTCGAGTCGATGTCTCCATGAGGCAGCAAAAATGCCACAAAATGCCTTCTCCTTCTTCTTCTTCTTTTTTTGTTATTTTGTTTTTTTTTCTTCTTCTTCTTCTTTTTCTTCTTCTTCTTCTTCTCTTCCTCATTTTTTCCTCGATGGCTTTCCTTCCGCCAACATAATGATCGAAATATCGTTTCGATCTCCAATTCATGTCAAGTATGAAATCGGATCATTAACGAAATCAAAGTGCGTGCTTCATTTTTACTTCTCAGTGGTTTTAAGAATTTTATGGTAAAGTGGAAATATTACCGCCACCCCAACATTTTTGGTTGAAATTTAAAAAACCTCGTTGAATAATACAACCCACTTTTTAACAACGCTTCATCTCCCATATTTTTTCAATACTTTTAGTTCTGAATATAATACTTAATAGAAACAGTTCATCACAAGGCAAACTTTATAAAAGAAAGCATAACTCAGGGGCGGATATGGAATTTTGAGAACAGGGGGTACCATGCATTTGAACAAAGGAAGTAAATAGTGAAAGTGGAAAGTACAATAGAAATAAAAATAAATTGTATATCACGTTAGTCTTCTGAATCTTCTGATCCTTCAATCTATCAGAGGTCAAAAGACTCTAAATCGTTTTGGATGCCATCTTTGCATCCAGAGCGATAATTCGTTCATCTCTTATATACTTATTCTATATATATGGGAAGGATCGCCAAAAGCCTTTTGGAAGGGGCACCAACATTTGTACGACTACCCCTCAGCTATCAGCTATTGTTGAAGACAAAAATGCCTGATGTTTTGAAAATTTTTAGAAAAAGTACCTGTGACCACCCCTGGTCATCAGCTATTTTTAAATGAAACGTTTACAGATGGGAATTTCTAGGAATGCATTTGTTATGATTCTGCTTACAACAACAAAAAGCGTCAGACCCAGTTTCTCACAAGTGAATCAAAAAACAAAGTTTTTTTAAAATCACGCTTTTATATAATCGATTGTGTAGGCCACATTCTGTTACATAAACAACAAGCATATTAGCATAGGCAATAAATAGTTTGACGAAAATATCACAAATAATTATTTAATTAAATTTTGTCCAATCGATCTGAAGATTTGATAGAATGCATTATTAATTAGTTCGGAGGTATGTTTAAATTTTGAAGTCTCTAGCTCATCGGGAAGTTAGTTTAAAATCGATTGCAAAATTTGATGACAGACAGACAGAAAAGTCAAGTTAAGTAAAAGTGTGTAAAAATATAACAGATTAAGAACTGTCGATCATTGTGGTGTGAAGTCGGAAAACTTTTTATTTCGACTGCCAAAAAGGCTCTGCACTTAATTCGCTCTTCTCCAATGGCTTACACTTCTTAAAATAAAAATGACACCAGGAATAAAACAAGAATTTCCAAGAATGTAATAAAAAAATAAACTAGACCCAATTAACAATCATCTGATATACAATTTAATTAAATAGTATGACAAAGCATTTTCTCAGAAATATAGAAACAACTTATGTTTCTAAATGACGCCTTTTGGGTGTTACATTAACTGTGGGATTTAAAAATCTTTTTGAAACAGTCCATTGAAGAAGTGGTTGTGACTTTTTATAAAAGGACAATTCAAAACCTTGGGTCAGCAACCGAAAACCTTCTGACTCAAAAAGAGTCGGAGGGATGAGGAGTGTTTCTTGTTCAGCCCACGATCATGTTCAAGTCTGGAGAAGGAGGAAGGCTATGTGGCAATGCCATGACAATTTGGCACAAAGAACTTAATTAAATTATATTGTTTGATATCTCATAAATTTGGTTTCTCTAAAATGAGTTTCGTTAGCCGAAGCCAATCTGGCTGTCAACCGATTTTTAAATTCTCAGAATCTCTAAGACTGTATCAAATAAAATTTTGATGATGATGATGATGACGACGACGACGACTATGATGATGATAATGGTGATGATGATGATGATGATGATGATGATGATGATGATGATGATGATGCTGATGCTGATGCTGATGATGATGATGATGATGATGATGATGATGATGATGATGATGATGATGATGATGATGATGATGATGATGATGATGATGATGATGATGATGATGATGATGACGATGACGACGACGACGACGATGACGATGATGATGATGATGATGATGATGATGATGATGATGATGATGATGATGATGATGATGATGATGATGATGATGATAATGACGATTATGTGGTGGTGGTGTTGGTGGTAGGGGTGGGGGTGGTGATAATGATGATGTTAACGGATTAAAAATGATTGTAAATTGCTGAAATTACAGAAACGAAATTAAAATTGAAATAAATAAAACTTGAAATAGGGAAAACGGAAATAAAAACTGAAATGAGAGAAAGTTAAATATAATTCAACACAACTAAAAGTTTCAGTGTTACGAAATTTGTATAGTAATCGTACTACTTACATAGATTTCCGATATTAATCTACAAAGACATCCATGGATGATGAAAATTATTGCCTACATTGTACGAAAGTTAATTGTGTCAAAATTTTCTTGTAAATCATCGTAATTAAAGAAGAAAAAAACAAAAAAGAGAAGATAAACATCACGTGATTTGTTGAAATTTGCCACAACAAAAATGTTGTGAGCATCTAGAGATGAGATTTTTTGTGATAAAGCAATGTTATATAAAATATTATATATAAACATAAATAACACTTTATTTGCAATTTGTGCGCAATTTGTTTACAATTTCTTCAGTTATGAATCCTGCCAAGGAAAATGAAAAAGAGATTCTCTATGAAAATGTTTTTTGTTCCAATATAAAAATTTTATTATCTTCTTGAACGATATATGTTATACGTTATATTATACGTTATATGTTATTCGGAGTTATACCGGACACATGGAGAAAATCAAATGTTTCCCCTATCTTCAAAAAAGGCAGCAAGCTCAAGCCTTCTAACTACAGGCCTGTCTCTCTCACTCCTGTGCCCTGTAAAGTAATGGAAGGCATTCTACATGAACACATCATGCAGCACTGCGTCGTCAACGGCTTAATCAGCAAACATCAACATGGTTTTCTCAAGAAAAAAAGCTGCTTGACAAATCTACTTGAAACTCGCGACATACTCACTGAAGCTGTTCATTGGTTCATTGCGGCTATGTGGCTGACGTAGTATATACAGATTTTGCCAAAGCATTCGACAGAGTACCTCACAAACGCCTACTGCATAAACTAAAAGCTTACGGCATCCGTGGTATGCTACTCACATGGATCGAAGCGTGGCTGAATGATAGGAAGCAGCGCGTTTTGATTGAAGGCTGCGAGTCCGAGTGGAAGAATGTGACAAGTGGCGTTCCTCAAGGCTCTGTTCTTGGTCCACTACTTTTTGTGTTATATATTAACGACTTACCGGACACTATCACACACCAAATCAAAATGTACGCGGACGACAGCAAAATCATTGGCATCATCAAGTCAGCTTCCGACATTTTATCCCTCCAGGCTGACATTGACCGTGCAGTTGAGTGGTCATTCACTTGGCTAATGCAGTTCAATGTCGAGAAATGCAAAATCATGCATGTCGGTCGCTCACACAGAATAACCCACCAATACTCTATGAGACATATTGACGGCACGCGGCGACCACTCGAAGTCACAAAAGTCGAACGTGATCTTGGTGTTCTCGTCTCAGATGATCTAAAGGTCCGAGCACAGGTCGAAAAAGCAGCGTCATCAGCCAATCATATGCTCAGCCGACTCAGAAAAGCTTTCCGCAGCCGCAGCCTCATACTGTGGCGTACACTTTACCTCTCCTACGTCCGCCCACATCTTGAATTTGCTGTTCAATCTTGGTCGCCTTATCAAAAGGGCGATATTAACCTTCTTGAGCAGGTCCAACGTCGGGCAACAAAAATCATTGCAACACTAAAACATCAGCCCTATGAACATCGTCTGCAACAGCTTAGGATCACAACGCTACAAGACCGCCGTTCGAGAGGTGACCTGATCGAGCAGTTCAAAATCGCCCACAACATCGACGACGTCAGCTTTTCCGTTCCGCAAACTCGAGCAGCCGGCCACACGGCATACCACCTGCGTGGCCACAACTGCAAATTAGAGCGCCAGTATGTCAGAGGTTGCGAAGAGCGATACAATTTTTTCACAAACCGGATTGTCGCTCCATGGAATGCGCTTACGCAATACACAATTGACGCCCCGACAGTAAACGCTTTCAAGGACCGCATCTCTTAGGAGTCGCGAGTCCTCCAGCTTCTGTCAGTATAGAGGAGCCTGATGTAGCTCCTCTTCATCAAAAATATAACTTTCAGACATTAATTTTTTTATGGCTTGATTCTATAGACTTTTTTTTTTTATATATTTTTGGTTCTGATAATAAACAAAACTCAAAACTCAAACTCATAATAATAATATGATTAATATAATATAATATATTATTTTCTTGTACGATATAACAATAATATGATTAATATAATATAATATATTATCTTCTTGTACGCACGAGTTTTAATGTGAATTTAATTTAATTAAAAATAAATTCATTGAAATATAAAAATAAAAAAAAGAAATAAAAAAACTGAAAATTTTCGATTCTTCAAAATTAGCAAACAGTAAGTTGATGATATGAATCAGATGTTCGCATGTGGTTTGTTATCAGATTATTTCCCATGTCTCGTCTCACCATGATTATCGAGTCACCTGTTGTTTTCTTTTCTTCTTTACTGCTTGCACTGTGTTTTGTTTTGTTTCCATCTACACTTCATCAACACTTAATTGGCTGCTTCACTCGCTCGTTTATTCGTAAACGCATTCGCAATTAAAAACGTGCAAAACTTTCATTTGACCTCGAAGATTTTGATTCTTTTATTCTTATTAACTTTCTAGTCTGGTTCCTGAATTTCACTGAAGTAGCCTGAATTCGGTAATAAAAAATAGCAATATGAAGTTTCATTTTGAGGCTCCAAAACCGATTTTCACGGAGATTGATTCGAAATAGACTGATATCTCAAAGACAATGACCTCAGTTTCCACTGAATTTGGATGTCATGCAAGCTACACATTCGAGAGCCATCAAGGTAAAGCACTTAAAAGTCAGATTTGTCAATTAGAACTTTATTTTTTTAATCGACCTTTAATTGGTATAACTCAAAAGGTTTTAACCAATTTTAGTATTTTTTTCTGGCGGCCGAGCAGGTATGATGTCACAGTTGGTTATTCAAACCAGTTTAGTTGAAAGAGTCTACTACAATTTGTGGAAGTCAATTAAAATAATCAATGCTGATACAACTAGTGTTTACACTTTAAAGAAATAGAGAATTTGACCAACTGCAAAGAATGCTTTCGTATAAAAATGTTCTGAACAGAATTCTTCGTGTGTTGATGGATCAAGAACTTGATGGTTGCACTAAGTCTCAGAACATTGATTATCCATTTAAGCTTGAACCTTTATAGAATTTTTTAATGGTTCAAAACCAATCCTCGATCAATCAAGCTGGAGAAATGACATGAAATATTTGTACCATATAAAAGATTCTTTGGCAATATTGAGATTCTTTGACAATAAAGGACATTTTCCACTGATTAACTTTCACAAAATTTCTAACATCTGTAATGCAAGATGGAATACAGGATTCATTATAGCCATTCTTGCATTCACTCTCGTGCCGACAACAATGACAAGTTTGAAAAAGTTATGCAGATTCGTTTTGTAAGAAGCAATTAGTGCGACGAACGGGCAATCAAAATGATGCAGAAACTTATAAGATCTGCTTTAATAAGGAAAAGCTGCAACTGAGATTTATTTTAAGCAATAAATTTTGAAACACGTTGATCTTCCGTTGGCAACAAAGCTGAAACGGAGTTCTGCAGTTTGCTCAAACATTTCTATTTGCCCTTTCTTACAATTTTCCATTTATATTCAGTGGCTCCGAAGCTCGCTCTATCGTGGGGCCACTTTAAAAAAAATGTCATACTTTCATTTTATAATATTTGTGAGCTTTGTTGATGTTGTTTGATACACGCATGTCACGTTAGCCATAATTACAAAATATCTCAAAATGTCTTCCGTGTTTTCAGGATGACCTTTTATAAAAAAAATATCGAAATGGCTATTGATTTTATTTTTATGCAAATATTTATCGAACTACGTTACAGAAATATAAAGTTGCAAAAATATCATACCCCTATTTACATAACCCTAGTCTACATACCCCTGGTGCGCATGCCTCTGGTGTACATGCCTCTGGTGTACATACCCTTACTGTACATACCCCTAGTGTACACACCCCTGATGTACATACCCCTAGTGTACACACCCCTGATGTACATACCCCTAGTGTACATACCCTTGTTGTTCATGCCTCTGGTGTAAATGTACAATGTACATCTAATTCTACTTTTCTAAATTCCGCGATACTTGCAGTTGGTTCTGCAGACACTATCGTTTCAGATATCTCACAATGAAAATAAAATTTAAAATATATATTTAAGCTGCAATAAATATTAATTAGATATAAGAATGACAATTCCGAATTCTCATCGCCACCTAGTAGCTATCTGAAGTATCTTGAAAAGCAGAACCACAGATCTATAAGCGAAGCCTTTTGCTATGTTAGATAACTTCTCATGTTGTGTTTTTAGGCTGACCAGGCAAGCTTTATTATTTTTCCGACTGGCGACTTGTTAGTTCCAGTTGCAGAGATAATCAGGCCAAAGAACAAAAAGAAAGAAATTTTCCATCCAATATCGTTGATCTGGCTGATAATAAAATCAGACCAATTGCAGCAACTCATGTTGATGTTTGCCAGAATAGGCACAAGGCAAGTCATTGCAAAATGATTCTACAAAAATAATGAACATCAATGAAAACAAACGAAACGACCACAATGTAAAAAAAACATTATTTTAAAGAGAAATTTATAAATAAAACAATGAAGAAGAGTAATTCGGTCCATCCCTGATTTCCCTGGTCGACGAGCAAAGCAAGCACATCCGGTTGAACTACCGCTGATGATGTTTCTATTACGGGCGGTCGTGATAGTGATACAATGCGATGCCATCGTATACGTCGTGTTGTAATAACAAAGTTTTTCTTATTTAAAAACAAATAAAAATGAATAAAAATATAAATAATAGTAACAATAATTATAGTTATAATAATAATTAAAATGTACACAAATCTTATTTCGTGAGAAACAAAATTAGAAACAATAAAGAATGTTGTCTTGCGTTGAAAATTATTTTATGAAACGAATTAAATATTAAAACATCAAAGTTACAGATTGGGAGATTTAAAAATTCAATTGAAAGCAATTTAGAGTAGTTTCTGAAAACTCGTTTATTTATTTTGAATAATTTATGAAAAATTGAGTTTAGCTTTTCAAAATAAATTTGTTTGCCAGTTTTTCTTCAATATTTCTTTTATTTAAATTGTATTTAGCAAGAAAAAAGCGTTCTCATTTAAATATTTTTTCCCAGATGAGTTTAATATTGTATAAAATTTATATTTATTTTTAATATTGTACAAAGATTATATTTATTTTAATATTGTACAATTATATTTATTTTTAATATGCTACAAAGATTATATTTATTTTAAATGTTGTAAAAAGTTGATATATATTTTTAATATTGCACACTTCTATTTATTTTTAATCCTGTACAGAGTTTATATTTATTTTAACAAAACTGAAACGTCTCAACACAATAATTTTACCTACTTATTTATAAAAACTCCTACAAGAATTCTACTTACATTTCATTCCAGCATGGCATGTCTCCTCTGACCTTTGACCCAATTGTAAATTTGCTATTTCCAGGACCGGCATCTCAACGGAGACAATTAAAGAAATTTTATTTTAAAATTACGAGCATTTTATTTTCATAATCAGTATTGATCGTGATATAATTAAACAATATATTTATCCATTATTTGCCATTGTAACTCAAACTCAATAGCACCAAGGAACAAATTTGCGCACTATCTATTCTAAATGTTTTAACCAATAAAAGTACTCCATTACTTATCCCTCAAATGATAAACGTACAATAAGTTATAAATAGATGATACCGATCTCTATTAAATGATTAAATAGTTTAATGTTTTTACGTTGGCTGAAAAAACCAATCAAGCTCATCGGCTGTTAAAAAATTCTTGAAAACACACTCACTGGTCTTGCCAGTACAGCATATATACTACTACTAATATAATAAGATGAAAACGAATAATACCTACAGTTGTTAGACAATTAGTTTTCCGCGAAGTCAATTCAAGGTAATGCGTGGAAGATACATCATAAAACCTCTGAGTTATTTTTCCAGCTTTTCCACACAAAGGAAGACAATGGAAAACTACAAATTGTACCCCCTTCCCTCTCAATACCCCATTCGAAAATAATGCCTTTGGTGTGGTTTGAAATAGCAAGCAATATAAATGCAATTAGAAAAACTGCTCAGTTTTAACCATAACAGCCTGTAATTTTCGCGGAATCGCAAAGGCTGATGAGACGTCAAAAATGTTCGGTTTGATTTCCTGGTGCAAAATAATATATTGTAGACGCTTAAAGAGTCATTCATTCATTCATCCAAAGATCGAAGATATTTTTCTTGGTTGCCATTTTTGGATAGTTTTACTCGTTGAGTTCTGATAACCTGTGGATTAATAAAAAGCGAAATTTCTCTCAAAGACTTGACCAACTAAATCATGCTAGCACCAAAGCTTTGTCCATTGCCAACACCTAAAAAGCTATTAGAAAGCCGCATTATTATCTTCCTCATCATCATCATCAACTAGTCATTATCGTTGCCATATCGTCATCGACTTCATCATCATCATCATCACCATTATCGCCATTTTCATTACTTTAATCCAATGGCTGAACGTTAACCCCCGTTCAAATCTTCCATCCATTAGTGAACCGATACACCATTAAGACCACCATGGCAACCAAGTCTTGCAAATAAATTAACTTCGGCAGAGTACGTGAAAGGTTTTTTTAAATTCGAGTAATGTAAACAATTGAATCACGTGGTACCTTTCTCCAACCTTTCATCAATCAATCAATTTTTTCGTTCGTTCGTTCGTTCATTCATTCATTCATTCATTCATTCGTTCGTTCGTTCGTTCGTTCGTTCGTTCGTTCGTTCGTTCGTTCGTTCGTTCGTTCGTTCGTTCGTTCGTTCGTTCGTTCGTTCGTTCGTTCGTTCGTTCGTTCGTTCGTTCGTTCGTTCGTTCGTTCGTTCGTTCGTTCGTTCGTTCGTTCGTTCGTTCGTTCGTTCGTTCGTTCGTTCGTTCGTTCGTTCGTTCGTTCGTTCGTTCGTTCGTTCGTTCGTTCGTTCGTTCGTTCGTTCGTTCGTTCGTTCGTTCGTTCGTTCGTTCGTTCGTTCGTTCGTTCGTTCGTTCGTTCGTTCGTTCGTTCGTTCGTTCGTTCGTTCGTTCGTTCGTTCGTTCGTTCGTTCGTTCGTTCGTTCGTTCGTTCGTTCGTTCGTTCGTTCGTTCGTTCGTTCGTTCGTTCGTTCATTCGTTCGTTCATTCATTCATTCATTCATTCATTCATTCATTCATTCATTCATTCATTCATTCATTCATTCATTCATTCATTCATTCATTCATTCATTCATTCATTCATTCATTCATTCATTCATTCATTCATTCAACAGAAATTTTTATAATATTAAAATATTATACAAAAATATATTATGAGTAGGATAATTTTTTATACATTTGTATTTTATCCACGTAAATTTAAATTCTGTAATATTATATAATTTAGTATGTTTTTTTATAACACGATGACCTTCAAGAAAGAGAAGGTCAAGGTGAGTCATAAAGAAATAAAGTACATTATTAGTACATTTTATACAATCTGGTTTATAGTCATTCCAAGGAAAGTTTTGTTTTACTTGAATACTGCAATAAACGTACGATGTCTGATGTCTGATTTCTGATCTCTCATGTCATATAAGAAGTTATGTTCCAGCAATTTGACAAATAAATTAAAATTGTTATTACTTATAAAAAATGTGAAAGAAAAACTCAAGATTGCAACAAGAAATGTTTAAAAATTTTCAAACCTGCAAAATAAACTCACAGTTGAATAAACTCCAAAAATGTTCTCAAACTTTTCTTTCTTTTTTTTCAAAGTTTATTTTCAATAAAGAAATATAGAAGTTTAAACGTGAGACAAATTTTTAATTATAAATAAAAGTCTCTTGCATGAAAATTTTACATTAAACTTGAAATATGTTTTGTTTACATCGAAGAATACAAGAAGAGGAAGTCAAATCGTCAACATCACGTTAGAACTGCGTTGGCACACAACTAACCAGCCGTCAAGAGCAGATAGGACAACTGATGAGCCACAGAGCCACAGCTTGCTTATTGACGTCTTCTGCGCATGTCTGCCTGTACGTTCATTCATATTCATGTACATGCAAGTCTTTCCGGCGTATGCTTACGTCGTTGTCGTACGCAACGTGCTTGGCGTATGCGCAGTACGCAGTCGTCCTGCTTGTGCGGTTGCGTATTACTGCGTATTGTGTATTACCGCGTATGCGTATTACTGCGTATTGCGTATTACTGCGTATTGCGAATTACTGAGTATTGCGTATTACTGCGTATTGCGTATTGCTGCGTATGTTTGTTCTCACTCTCACACAAGCACATTTTTGTGTCTGTGTATGTGTGGGAGTGAGAACTCAGCTGCAGAAACAGAATAATATTTGATGAAATCGCTTATAACCGTTGAATAATGCTTTGTGCTTTGATTTAATCTTTCAAAGCGTGTGCAAATGTACACTTCCTTGTGTACACACACTTTCACATGCACACACCTATATGCACAAACCAACTAAGTGAAAATTTCCTAAACACACTCATACATACAAATATTGCACCTACTTAACGCTACGTCAAGCCTTCCATGGAAAGTTTCCAGGGCATCTCTGGAATAATTTGAAATTAAATATTCATCTCTCCAGCGGGATCTTCCATATTATTATTCAGACGCGTTTTTTACATTCCCGGCGGGTGGAAAAAAGTTATGAGAAGACAAAAAACGGAATTTTTTTACGTACGCCCCTTCACATCTTCCATGAAAGCAAACTTTCAGAAAATAATTAAAAAAATTTAAATATAATTTTTTATTATACAATTATTTAACTTAACTTTTTGTTTATACCATTCCCAGGCATTTTCCTGAAGCAAAAAAAAAATAAAGTGAAGAAATTGTAGCAGTTTGCACATACTTCTGGATTGGGGATAGCAATCGCCCTTGTAAATAAATAATCTATTTATTAGTTTTATTCACATTCTGTTTTTATTTATTGAAACTGCTATAAATAAACTCTTTTAATCTTTATAATTTAATCAGTTATTTTTTTCATTACACTTAATTGTGAGTTCAAGGCGATTTATAGGCGCTGATTAGTACGAGCTGCCATTAAAAAAATGATTGCTACTATGAAAGTTATGAAAAAGAACAAAACATTAAAACAACAAATTATTTCTCCAAAAACATTTATTCGTATTTTTATTAATTAAATTAAAAAAACTTTCTTGAGAATGAATTTCCGAACACTTTTTACTTTATTATCTAAAAACTGTCTAAATCGTTTACTATGTATAAATTTGATTTGATTCTAACAGAGGAGCCCAATAAGTTTCTATGATCGATAAATGTGAATTAAAATTAAATAGTCAGAATACTCAGAGTTTAATTTATAACATTTAAAATGTTTAGAGACGAATAAAACGAATAGAGAATCAAAATACCACCAAAACACACAGATTTGTAATATTAGGACCGTTGGATCAAATTGAATCTTTTTTTCTTCTTATTTTTTTCACTCAACCTGTCGTTCGCTGATGAAGTCCTGACGGCATGCCACCTCATGTGAGCTTTCAAATGAGCTTCCTTGACGTAACTTTTATCACAACCGGGAACTGCGCATCTATGAGACGAACCGTCGCTTTCTGGAGATTTTATGTTATTGTTGGTCTTGTTGCGAGGTAGACTTATTGTTGCCTCAACAACTCGGTGTGTTGTTGAATCGCTCCTTCTATGTTGTTGATGTTGTTGTGTCTCCCCGATTGAATTCCATCTGTCGTTACCCGCACTGGCAAGGTTGGAGTTGTTGCAGACGGGAAAGTATTCATTTGTTCCGTAAGTAGTTGTTGTATTTCTAGTTGTTTGGTTGTTCATGCAGAAGTTTAGATTAGTTTCGTTGTCTGTTGGTCGAGAAACGACCAAATCCAAATCCAAGAATTTCAAGCCAGAAGCTTGTAAAAAAAGAATTTCATTTTCACCAACCATCGACGCGGCAGGCTCGTCCGAAAAGTCGTAAAACTCGACTTTATTGCAATCCGAGGAAAGTTTCATTTCTTGAGCGCAGATTTTATCCACTTGTGACATTTTGTTGTTTCAACAGAAACAATATTTAAAAACAAACAACAAAAACTGATTTCCAGACAAAAATTTAATCAACAAACGTTTGAGCGCTCCATAGATGGAAAATGAATAATATATATATGTATATATCTGCACGTTCTCCTTTAAAAGTTTTCCTAACAAACTGATGATCTCCAGCATGTTTTATCATCTCAGACAATAAGGGTCGTCTTCTTCTTTCAATGGAAAATCTTCACGGTCCAGTTACCATGCCAGCCATACTTCACGGCACAAATCTTTTTCTCTTTCACATTCTTCCATGACACCTGTGCTGTTACTGACCAGGTGGGCGTGCCCGTTTGTTCATTGTTCATGCACGGACACCTGCCGTGGTGACAAGAGACATCAAACATCATTAAGAAACCCGTATTTGATGAAATCTGATTCTCGATGTAAACTGATGATGACAATTAAAATATTCTGTTCCCATGTGTGACATCAGACAACAAGAAAACTTAACGCATTTTATCATATACAAATTTATTAATTTCCTAAATGGCACCAAGTGGCTCCAGGTATTCCTGTATGTTCTTCTTTTTTATTCCACTAACCAGCTCCAGCGGATTGTTGAACAAGATTTTTTACTGTGAAATAAACGATATATGGACCAACTTTAAAGTTAGCTGGCAAATGCTGCTAAAACAAAAGTTGCCGTACCAGGTTATCTACCAATGAGGAATGTGGATGGCATAAGGTCAGAAGAAAAGAAAAAAGATAACAAAATCAACACTGAGGCTGATCCAACAAGTAACCAGAAAACTCTTTATATGCCTAAATATGTAATATTAGTTTTTTTTTACAATTCAATTGAATGCAGTGTCTTCTGTCCTCTGCAACGAGTAAGATGTAGTAGGGTACACCGTTTCAGATAGATTGCATGACAAACAATGGGTTTAGCCCTCTGGTTAATTAATCCACGAACTCGGAAAACCAGCCAAGAAATCAAATTAATATAAATGATTTTTTTTTTAAAGGTAAGCGAAGACCATTTTAAAAAATTGTAGAAATATAGGCCTGGTGTTTGGTAGAGCCCCACATGGGCCGATTTTTTTGGGACCGATTCGCTTTATATGTCCAGCCCGTGCTGACTTTGGTCCGGCCAAGTTTGTTTTTACAGGTACTAACTAAATCGAAATGAAGGCTCGGTCCAATAGCCTCGGCTCGTGCAGGGATCTAGTCTGGTTGGTTCAAAAAAATTCCGTCCAGGCCAAAAGCCCCGGTTTCACTATAATTTATCAATTTATCTATAATCCATTTTAGTCTAATGTCTAACAGCTTTGGGTTACCTACTGTGTTCATGAAGCATTCACGTAAAAGAATGAAAATGTGGAAGCAAGGACTCGAAGATAGAAGTGATTGAAGTATATACTTCTATCTCGCAGTCTATGGTGGAAGTTATTTGCAGGTTTTGGTGAAGACAAAGTCCAAAGGTGAAGGTTGGGATCATCGCAACTGATCCCAGGACAACTGATCCCAGGACAACTGATCCCAGGACAACTGATCCCGGGATAACTGATCCCACGGACAACTGATCCCATGGACAACTGATCCCACGGACAACTGATCCCATATCTGCATCATTTTATATTTCACTGTTTCTGCAATCAATAAACTGATATTAACATACATAATTTCCGATTTCTGTTTGTATGTACGAATGTATGTGTATGTATGTATGTATGTATTTATGTATGTATGTATGTATGTATGTATGTATGTATGTATGTATGTATGTATGTATGTATGTATGTATGAGTATGTTTGGATGCTGTAGTGATGGTCCTAGTCATGGACTCCTAAATAAGCCGATAAGAATTAATGTTGGAGTGTCTTCATTAATTCATATCTTCGAAAAAAAACAACTTCTGAAATGAGCTAAACTCTATTATTTTTGGATTGGCACGGTTCCATTTCTCATTATGAACTTCACGCAGAAAGGAGTGAAACGATGAAAAGTAATACGAACTTGTCAATTTCATTTCGACTGTGTATCGTGCCCTCGTGCGCTTATACTAAATATTATTTCTCCGTTTACTAACTGGAGTAGCCAGTATCATTATCACCACCACCGTTGTCGTATGCAGCCAGCCATCGTAAGCTGGCTACGTAAGCACCATCACCACCACCATTGTCGTCAAAAAATGAGTTAAAAAATGAGTTGCTTATGTCTGTGGGATCAGTTGTCCATGGGATCAGTTGTCCTGGGATCAGTTGTCCTGGGATCAGTAGGCATTAACCCGTGAAGATTATAGATGATTGTTGAATCGGTGGTGTGCAATGGACATGAAAGGATGAAACTTTGGAAGGTAATGAAAAAGTTATTTTAAAGTATGGACGTCAATAATTTATGGTTTCACTGTTGATGTAATAAGAAGGTATTCAGAACGGTTGCAGCAACAGGTTCTTCATAATTTGTTCCACCATTGGAAAACTCTGACTAAACTGATCAAATTCTCATCACTGTACTTAGTACTCACTTAGCTTTATATTATGTCTCCTCAGACAACGGTGGGAGCCTGATTTTTTCGGTCACTGAGTTGTCCAGTGATGGAATGAAATGAGTTATATTTAAAACAGTTCCAGCTCCCAAAACTAGGCTCGGCCTGAAATCACATTACACTAATGTAAATGTATGTATGTAAGTTCAAACTAAGTCAATTCTCTAATGAACGAACAAATTAAAAGAAAAATTAACATAAAATTATTTTTTATTCAAACAACTTTTGAGCTACCAAATAATCAGAATATTTAAGTAAAACAACAAATCTGTTTTTTAATGGAATCACAAACATTTCAATTAACAACAACAACTGCACAGCTCAGCAACAAAAGAGTAAACGTTTCATCTAAATTCGATTAAAAACTCAATAAAAATCACCTTCTTCTACTTCAAAAAGATTTCTAAATTGCTGAATAATCTAATCGGGCCATAAAGATCTACTTAATATCCCAGCTGCTTGATCTACTTAATATTCATGCTGCTTGATCTAATTAATGTTCAAGCTGCTCGAGCAATAAAACAGTTTGAATGCAAGAGGCATTTGCAACAAAATAACATAATCGATAACTAATTAACAAGTGTATCAAAAAGTAATGAAATTAATATTATCCTATATTTCATTTTAAAATAAATAATAATCATATTTATTCTTAATTTTTTGAGGAAAGAAGTAAGATAATATGGAGAAGAAAACAGACCTAGACAGACATAGGAATGCATATTGAGAATAAAATAAATCTACAGAAATGTAGAGACGCATATGGAAAAAAAAAAGAGACAAACATAGACATAGAAACGCATAACGTTGACATATAAAAGTTATATTAAATGCACACAACTGACCTACAAAACAAACTTCTGACACCATCGTACGTGACCTAGTAATAATAAAAGCTGATCGGGTGAAAGTCCGATACTGGTGATAGTTCCTACGAGATAATCAACAATCATTATCAACACCACTAAGTCAACAACAACAACAACAATAAGAAGAAGAAAAACGAAGCGCAACTAAACGACTAAGTAAAATAAAGAAATATTCGTTACGATACGTTGAATTGACAACGACATCATCTTTCCACGAGATGAGATGATGTTGACTTCTTGAAGCAGGTGAGAAGGAATTATAATGTGGGTGAGAAATTTATTAACTCTATTCAACTTCTTGATATTGTAAACAAACTCAACACAACAAATAGCCTCATTCAATTACAAGTCAACGGATTAAATGCTAGAATGAAGATTTAATACTGGAATATTTATAGTTATTAACAAAAAAACTACTTTATAAAAAACAAATTAAATCTAACGAACCGACAAAAATTAGCCGCCTAATTACAATGAAAATTCGTTAACATTCCTATGTTGCAGGGAGCATACAGACACAGCTCATCACTGCTCAATGTATTATTTTATCATTTACAACTTATTAACACCAGGCAGGAAGTTGTTAGTAAATAAATTTCTTAATAATAAATAAATTACTTAACTAAATTACTTAAATAAGAAAATATTTTAATATAATCACTCAAACACAAATAACCATCCAAATGTTGAGCAGTAGTAATTCGTCTTGAATTACTTCAAATCATAATCTGATGCAAACTGAAAAATAAAAGATATATATCTTTATTATAAGGAGACATAGGTACAATAAAAGTACATATCCTTATTGAATATTATTTTATTAACACTTTATTGCAACATGGATTTAAAAATTTTTTTAAATCATTTATTAGCAGTATTGAAAAACAAAGATGAATAACAAAACTTAAAGTTGACATCACCAACCGATGAAAAATGTCAGTTACAAATCTCTCACCTTGTCGCTCGGAAAATCAGCAAAGCTCAGATGGTCCCCACTACTACCCTTGATCTGAGCAAAGAATGCTTCCTCATCATCACTTGCAGGTTGAGGACTTTTCGAAGGGGCGGGTGGCCTCGATGGTGGAGTTGCCCTTGGAGTTGCAGGCGACTTCGGTCTGCCTGGAGGCGCAGGACTTCTAGGTCGAGGGGGCACCGGAGACCTTGGTCTCGGCGGAGGTCCGCCACCTCCATCCGATTTTTTCGGCGCCGGGGGTCGGGAAGGACGTGCCGGCTTAACGCCCGGAGGAGCAAAAGCTCCCTGGCCGAAAGGATCTTCAGGCTGTTGGCACGATTAAAAACCATGTGACAAATAAATAATTTCAAATATGAAGATATCTGACTACAGTATTGTTATAACCACCAAGAGAATAAAGTAGTGAAACATTTAAAAGTATCAGCATTAGCAGTTCCACTCAATGATCTCAGAATAACCACTCATAATAATTAATGTTGTGCAACAATGAAAGAAATAAAAATTCCCTCACATTCACTGGTGATTTGATCTGCTCGCTGGTTATGAAACCAATTGCGAATGGGTCGTTTTTAGCTGTTGACAAGATAATTAATGTTGCGTTACAATAATTCACTGATTATTATTATTATTATTATTATTGTTGTTGTTGTTGTTTCATAAAAATATATATTTTTAAAATAATTCATATTACAATTATTTTATAAGAATAAAATCCTTATACCAGGAGCCGTTGCAAATGGAACATCATTCCATGGTTCTTTATTCTCAGGTTCAACCTCAAATATAAAACATTTTTAGCCATCAAATTACCAAAAATGTTTTTCACTATTTTTTATTTTATATTATTATTATTATTAGTAGTAGTAGTATATTTCATGTTAATAAAATATATTAACCTGTTTTAATTCTTAAAAAAATTTATTTAACTCTTTAATATCTGTTAATAGCATTATTAAAATTTACATTTTCTGTTGATTTTGATGTGTCTTCTTCTTTCTCATCCTTCAGAACATCCTCGACTATAAAAATGTTTTTCAATCACACGAATTCAAACTTAAACTAATTTTCATAGTTCAAATAAGTCAATAAAAATTTTCAAAAAAAGATCAAAAGAAGAAAAGTAATATTTATTAGACCAACCTTCAAGGTCATCAGCAGACATCTGAAGGTCATTTAGTTTCGTCTGGAATTCTTCCATTTCTTCATTGGTCGTTTGAACCATGTCAGACTGGAGGATTAAAAAAAAATTGTAGGTTGAGATTTTTTAATCACAAATCATAGAAACAAATCACATCATAAAAATAATAAACAACGGGGCAACAAACCACGGCATCAAAGGATGAAAGGTCGAAGTTCAGTGTCGGAGAGTTGACTGTGAGATTTCCTACAGCGAGTGCTTCTTGTTCTGTTATTTCATTGTTGATCAGCTGATCACACAAGCGAGAACTCAACATAATCTGTTTGTTGGTCTCTGCTAATGTATCAATGTTGAGCTCTGCCTGAATGTGATATGTAACATTTATCATTTGGCATATTAAATATAATGTAATAATAAAAATAATAATGTTATTGTATCATATAGCATATTACATATAATAGTAATGTGATAATGCATCTTTTGGAACATTACATATAATGTAGCAATAAAAATAATGTGATACTGTATCATGCTGTGGACTTTTGCCAACCATGGTGAAAATAACATAAATGATATTAATTCGAAACAAAGATTGTATTAATTTCAGAGAAATTAGAAATAAAATTTAAAACTAAAAAAAATTGGAAAAAATCCAGATTTCATAATATATTATATATCAACTTCCACAACATTTGGATTTAAAAAACATAGTAATAACATTGTTACTGCTATGATGGAGATACAAACCTGAGTGATTTGAACTTGAGCACCGTGAAGTAGTTTTGCAAGTTGAACAAGTCTTCTGTGACTTGCTTCAAATTTCAATTCAAGTTCATGTTCCTGATGTCTCAACTGATTCAAATCTTCTCTTTTGGACTTTAAATCTTCCTCCATTGTCTGTTTATGTTGATATTATTTTTTATTTTTAAATGGTAGCTATTAACTACATTACTGAACATCAGACAAATAAAAAAAATTTACACGTAGATTTTTATGCGGTATTGCGATAAGGTCTTTAATTTTTACTCGGGGTTTTGCGTTCAATTCCCGTGTTGTAAAAACCTTGCGTCATGTGACCCCGTTTAAAAATTTTTTCGCTCTCCATGTTGTTATCACCATGATTCAAATCTTTTGTAGAGCTTATGATTGGAAGCTAATAATATGAACTTCAATCTGACATAAATATTTATTGAAATATAAAATAATTACCCAAAACCAAATGTTATTATAGTAATAATACAAAACAGAATTATAAATATTACAGTAAATCCTAACTGAGTCATTTAAAAAGCTATATTGTTCATTTTAGCTATCAAAATACATGGGACCGTTTTGGATCCCAGTGTTATCGAGTGCTATTCTTCATGTACTGCTGACACATGGAAGAGAAGATTTTCTAAAAATTTTATGTTAAGAGAAAATGGCTTTAGCTAAAAAGTAAAATAAAATGAGTAATTAGGTTGATTACTCTTCATGCAGTAGCTCTACAAAAACAGTCTGGGATCAAAAACGACCTTGGCATTCGTTTTAGGGTTAAATAGTTAAATTCATAATTAAATTAACAATTAAATAAAGAAAACTTATTCTTTGAATCCAACCTTATTTAAATTATCCCTGTTGCTCATCTGGTCCTTCAAATCCACAATCTGTATTTGGAAATTTTATACTATAATAAATAATCAAAAAAATACAATAAATTTAGTCATAATTCAATATTTGCACTGAACTTTAAACATAAAAATAATTTTATGGAAGCCATCAATTAATTCCTCCCCCAACTGCCATAAAACAAGCAATCAATCATTCATTATATGGCTGAATTATTTCAAAAGACATTGTAAACATGCAATCTATCTATGATATATCACTAAAAAATCACCAAATACTCACATACTCACATGTATACAAACAACCACACACATACAAACAACCACACACATACAAACAACCACACACATACAAACAACCACACACATACAAACAACCACACACATACAAACAACCACACACATACAAACAACCACACACATACAAACAACCACACACATACAAACAACCACACACATACAAACAACCACACACATACAAACAACCACACACATACAAACAACCACACACATACAAACAACCACACACATACAAACAACCACACACATACAAACAACCACACACATACAATCAACCACACACATACAATCAACCACACACATACAAACAACCACACACATACAAACAACCACACACATACAATCAACCACACACATACAAACAACTACACACATACAAACAACCACACACATACAAACAACCACACACATACAAACAACCACAATCGTACAAACAACCACACATATACAAACAACCACACACATACAAACAACCACACACATACAACCACACACATACAAACAACCACAATCGTACAAACAACCACACACATACAAACAACCACACACATACAAACAACCACACACGTACAAACAACCACACACATAAAACCACACAAATACAAACAACCAACCACACACATACATACATACAAACAAACAACCAACCAACCACCTACAAACAGCCACACACATACAAAAAAACCACACACGTTGTTACATCCTGTACATACAAAAACACAGATAGAAACACAAACATACTTTTTGTTGTAACTTCTGGTACTGTTCATTGGCTGATTTAATATCTCTCTCTGTTTGAACTTTCTAGAAATAAAAACAACAATGACTAAAAGAAGATTCTATATCTATATATATAAAAGAACATGTCCTGACTGACTGACTGATAATCAACGCCGAGCTCAAACGCCTCATCCTAGGAACGTGAGATTTGGAACTTCTATTACTTTTATAGCGTAAACATCCATTAAGAAAGGATTTTTGAAAATTTTGCTCCTGAGGGGAAAAAACTGGAAAACAAACTTTTTTCTAAAACAATGTATATCTCGAAAACCAAAAATGAGGAGATTTTGAAATTTGGTATATAGATTCTTTTTGAAAAATAAAAAGATACGTGTTTCACCATTTTTTGAAAATTCGGTTTCCCGGACCTCAAATGTGGGTTGGAAAATTGGGTTATTTGGTTTTTAAAGTAGCTTCTACTCAAAAACTGTTACTGCTACAGGAGTAAAAATTAGTATTTAGTTTCTACTCCAAAAATAATGAAACACGTGTTTTAGCATTTTTTGAAAATTTGGTTTCCAGGACTTCAAATGTGGGGTGGAAAATAGGGCTAATTGTCTTTTATAGTAACTGCTACTCAAAAACAGTAAATACCACAGATGTAAAAATTATTATTTAGTTTCTTTTCTAAAAATAAAGATATACGTGCTTCACCATTTTTTACCAAATTTGGTTTCCCGGACCTCAAATGTGGGTTGGAAAATTGGGTTATTTGGTTTTTAAAGTAGCTTCTACTCAAAAACTGTTAATGTTACAAAAGTAAAAATTAGTATTTAGTTTCTACTCTAAAAATAATGATATACGGGTTTCACAATTTATTGAAAATTTGGTTTCCAGGACTTCAAATGTGGGGTGGAAAATAGGGTTATTTGGTTTTTAAAGTAACTGCTACTCAACAACTGTAATTGCCACAGATGTAAAAATTAATACTTAGTATCTACTCAAAAAAAAAGATATACGTGTTTCATCATTTTTTGGGTTATTTGGTTTTTAAAGTAGCTGCTACTCAAAAACTGTTAATGCTACAGAAGTAAAAATTAGTATTTAGTTTCTACTCCAAAAATAATGAAATACGTGTTTTAGCATTTTTTGAAAATTTGGTTTCCAGGACCTCAAATGTGGGGTGGAAATAAGGGTTATTTGATTTCAAAATAACTGCTACTCACAAACTGTAAGTGCTACAAATGTAAAAATTAGTATTTTGAAGTTTTGTGCCGGTTAAAAGTAGCTAAGTCCAGTTTATCATCGGCCGGGCCAAGCCGTTATTTTAGAGTCTTCACACAGGCCAGGCCAAACCTTAAATCAAAGTGGGACGGGCCAAGGTTTTTCACCAAGTATATAAATATTTTAGTGATTTTAGGGTCTTCAGTTTGGCCGGACCAAACCTGAGGTCAAGGTGGGACAGGCCGAAGTTTTTCATCAAGTATATAGAACTTCTAGGCCTGTAAAAATGGGCCGGGCCTAATTCAGACGGGCTGTGCCGGGCCAGGAGTTTGGGTTTTTAAAACGGGCTGGGCTAATTTGTCGACGGGCCGAGCCGAGACCTAAAAAATGATCTCTACTATGGATGCACGGTTCAAACTCTCTAATTTCATGCGAGCGAAGCCGCTACGGGCACTGCTAGTATATATATATATATATATACTAGCTGACCCAGCAAATGTTGTTTTGCCTTTTAAATTATTTTGGTTTTTTATTTAAAGTTTAATGTACAAAATTATGACAATTTAAAAAAATCAATCTCGAAAAGCAATCGAGTGTACAATGCCCGAGGTTTTTGAAAGTTTTTCTATCGTTCTTCTCTCTTGCTCTCGTTTCCTTCCCCGCTTGCTCTACCATTCCTGTTTGCTTTCCTGTTCCCATCTACTATCTCGTTTCCGCTTGTTTTCACGCTCCGCTTGCTCTCCCGTCAATTATTCCTTAATGTAAAGTTTTATTTGGCAAGTGATGACAACTAATTGATATTTGATGAAAGTAATTTAGGTTATGACATTTGATTAAGTTACTTTTAAAGGAAACTGTACATTTAGAACAAAGATAAAAATAACACACACACATATATATATATAAATTTGTATATATATATATATATATATATATATATAAATATATATATATATATATATATATATATATATATATATATGTCTCTCTATCTGTTGCATTTTCCTATAAAAAGAACATAATTGCACCTCATTGTTTTTCCAAAACAACTTTTTTAAAATAATTTTAAAAAAATATTCTAAATAGCCTAAGACCTATCCTCAGACCTACCAAATGTACACAAAAAAAAATTCATAAAAATCGGTTCAGCCGTTTCGGAGTTCAATTTCAATTGAAAAACGAGCCTGGTTATACAATAGTGTAAAAATGGAATCTGATTTCCGCTTGCAATCTTAAGACATAGGAACCTAAGATTTTCATTAAACAGTTTGTTTTGACCCCAAATAACTACTTTCGGTCGATTCCACCCTAACACCGCATGCTAAACTTTCACTTACACTAAGCATTTTATGCTGCTGTTATCTCTCAGTCGGTGGTGTTTTGCATTGTTTTGAAATAAAAAAGTGTTCAAATTTAAATTAT
Source organism: Erpobdella octoculata (assembly GCA_963978895.1). Lineage (NCBI taxonomy): Eukaryota > Metazoa > Annelida > Clitellata > Hirudinida > Erpobdellidae > Erpobdella > Erpobdella octoculata. The sequence goes on from OZ022239.1 coordinate 40,427,133, forward strand.
AACTTCATTGTAAACATTGATAGATATGTGGTGTTTCAATAATTTTCTATTAGAGTTTAAAGGTTATTATTAGTATTCTTAATAATAATATTAAATGGTTTTATTTTTATTAATTCTCTCCCATTCCTTTTCGCGCTCATTTTCTCTTATCCATTCTTTCCTAACTTCTTTTAGCCCATAAAACATTAAATAGATTTGCAAAAATTGGCTAAAAGCTGCTTAAAGCCTTCAAACGTTGTTACAGAAACTAAATTTGAATTTTATTACGCAATTACCTTTGATGGTCATACTACATAGGCACTTTTGGCCTGGAAAGGTTTTTGGCCCCCCTGAGCTGGTGGATCGGAGTAGGGAGTCCAAACGTTCTTAACTTTTTTCCTCTGTATGAAAACTATCTCCTTGCCAAATTTCATCAAGATCGCTCCAGCAGTTTAAATTTCTATAAGAGACAGACCCACAGACTCACAAACATTCATTTATTTATATATATATATATATATATATATATATATTATTCAAATAATTAGGTGTTAATTTTTCGTCGATACAGGCTCGGTTAAATTTTATTGACCAAGTTTTGTTGCAAACTTTTTCTATTATATGAGATAGTTCACGTAATTTAACTCGCCCACGAAGTTGTTCAAAGAACGCCCGATTATACAAATCTTTATTACTTTTTAACTTGCAAGTTTTGGCTATTTTTTCAGACATCTTCAGAAAAAGCAAAAGGCCGGGCGGTACAGGAACCGAACATAAACAAAGACGATTAAAAACAAATAAAGAAATGTGGAAGTACGTAGATAAAAATAAAATATGACCAAAATAAAATGCGAGGGAAGGTATTAATTAAGACTAAAATCAAAGAAGCAAATATAAATTAAATTTAACATAAGAATTGTTGGTGTTAGTTCTCCGTCGATACAGGTGTTAGTTTTTCACCGATAAGAATTGTACATAAAAATTGAAGGCCTTATATATATATATATATATATATATATATATATATATATATATATATATATATATATATATATATATATACATATATATATATATATATATATATATAGTTAGTCATCCTATTTGTAGGCTCTTGAAACATTTCAACGCAATTTTTCACTTCATAAATTATCTATCTGGCAGCAGAATAAGCTGTCGAGCCGAAGTAAGGAGTTCTGAACCTATCATAGTCGTAGTCTAATGTTAAGTAGCTCCGAAAGACTGAGACTTCTAGCCATCCTTTTTTGGGGATGGTCGGTGGCTCAGTTGGTAAGAGCGCTTGCATTTAGGCGAGGCGGTGTTGCCGTAGACACGTGGGTTCGATTCCTAGTAGAGTCTTATAAATATTTGCGTTTCTTGTGGTGACAGTTAGTCATCCTATTTGTAGGCTCTTGAAACATTTCAACGCAATGTTTCACTTCATAAATTATCTATCTGGCAGCAGAATAAGCTGTCGAGCCGAAGTAAGGAGTTCTGAACCTATCATAGTCGTAGTCTAATGTTAAGTAGCTCCGAAAGACTGAGACTTCTAGCCATCCTTTTTTGGGGATGGTCGGTGGCTCAGTTGGTAAGAGCGCTTGCATTTAGGCGAGGCGGTGTTGCCGTAGACACGTGGGTTCGATTCCTAGTAGAGTCTTATATATATATATATATATATATAAGTCAAATACTACTGACTGACTGACTCATCACGAAATCGCAAAAACCACTGAACGGATTCTAATGAAATTAGGGACATATCTTTCTCTTGAGTTTTAGGTTCTCACTAAGAAAGGGTTTTAACAAATTCGGCCTGGATCGCCTTATTTCGAAGAATATACAATGCATAATCTGTTTGTATTGAAATGAGCCGGGGGTGGGTAAAATGCAGACCGCGGACTTATAATTAAATAAATGTTAACGAAAAATTTAGAAATTTATTTTATTTTATTTATTAATAATTTTATATTAATACATATTTACAGCTAAAATTCAACCGAATACGTTGTTTACTGAATCTTGGTTATTTATTTTTAATAGTTAAATAGTTTCGGTGGTGCGTAATAAAATTCTAATCGGTAATTGAGTAATAAAATTCAAATTTAGTTTACGTAACAACGTTTGAAGGCTTCAAGCAAGATTTAGCCAGTTTTAGCAAATCTATTTTACGTTTTATGGGCTCAAAGAAGTTCGGAAAGAATGAAAAAGAAAAAATGAGCGCGAGCGAGAACGGGAATGGGAGAGCAAGCATGAGCGGGAACGGGAGAGCAAGCGGGAACGGGAACGCGACCGGGAGAGCAAACGGTAGCGGAAAAACGACCGGAATCGGGAAAGCGGCTGGGACGGGAAAGCAAACGGGAGCGGGAAAGCAAGCGGGGAAGGAAACCTGAGCGAGAGAGACAAACATTAGAAAAACCTCCAAAAACCCCGGGCAATGCCAGGCACCCCAGCGTAACTCCCTTAAGCAAGGAGTTCACTCGCATTGCTAAAAGGGTAGGCACCTATAAATGGCTGCCTCTGCAAGTACCCTTTCTCGCCTTCGAGCAAGACTTGTCTTGGAAAAGGCGTGTGAAAGAGAAAACAAATAAATAATAAAAATAATAATAATAAAATATATATAGATTTTGAAATCTTTTTATATACAAACCATAAAAAACTAACATAGCTATTCAGAAATTTTGCCAAACAGTTAATTTGTCTGTAGTTCAATAAAATAAAGTAAATAAAGGCTAATAATAACAACAACTACAACAACAACAACAACAACAACAACAACAATAATAATAATATTAATAATAAAAATATTAATATAAAAAATACTCCAACTTATTTACTTTAGTATCGAGATCGTCCAATCTCTTCTGGGCTTCATTTTTTTGAATGTTTAGTTGTTTGACCGCATTGATGACCACATCGATTTCTTGTTGCAGCGACAACGAATTACTTTCAAATGTCTTTATGCTCTCCTCCATACTTGATTTCTCTCCATCCAATCTCTGCTTTGAACTGAACAGATAACAAAAAACAAAACCGGTTTTGTATTGTGTCACATTATCAGCTGTTTATCCTTCAGTAATCAAATCTAGAGCATAACCAGACTATCTATGGCCAACCTTTTGAACTGTTCTATTTCGATGGAAAGTGCTTCGATTTCTTTCATTCCAGGTGTGCTCATGTCGAATACGACTCCAGGCGGTGGAACATTTTCCTGCATTGGTGTACAATTTTGTATTCCATCGTGAGTGTAAGTAATTGTGTAGTTGTTTGCATGGTCTTGTGAATGCAAGAAAAACACATTTTCAAGGCAAAGATTTGCATAAATAAACTAAGTTTATGAATGTAAATCAAAATTAAAAGCCAATATAATTAAAAATAATAATAAATAAATGTTTCAATTTGAATTTATTTCTTAAAAATGTATCTGATTTAATAAACTAGAAAAAGCAACCCCAAGAGAATTCCTTCTAGCAGAAGGGGGTATCATTTCCGGTGTGAGTTTCGCGGGTACTTCAACCCCTTTCAGTTTCTGCTGGATGAGATACATAGCAAGTGCAAACTGATCTCTGTTTAGTTTTCCCAAGTTTCTTGTGTCGCAAAGGCTCCTAGATATTTGTTGAAGAAATTAAAAACTCTGTCAAATCAGAGAATTAAAAAATAATTTATATCAAATATAAATATAATGATATAAAATATAATTCCTCCTAGCAGAATAAAATATAAAAGTCTTTCATGAAAACCAAAAAAAAATTTAACAAGAAGCAACTTTCTTGCAGACTAATACCAAGATTCTACAGCAATTCAATGCAAAAGCCATATCACAGTCAACCAATTATTTATTCATGAGATAGATCTATTAACCAATCAATCAATCAACCAATCAATCAATCAATCAACCAATCAATCAACCAACCAAATGCGAGCAAGCAGCGACTGAGGCAGACCGGATTTGATGAAAATCTTTTTTATCTCCGAACCGTTGACGAATCCGTCCTTGTCGGTGTCCGTCTTCGTAAAAAGCTCGTCACACTGCGCCTTGGCCTGAGCCGTCACAACCCATGTCACTGATGACTCATTCTTGAGCTTTTATAAAAATAATCAAATAAATAAATTATATCAAAACGTTTTTATCTAAACAGCAAGTGCAAACCGAAACTATAAAAAAATGAACGTCATAAAGAAGTATTTTTAAGGAAATTGAATTTTCAAGTTGGAAGAAATATGTTTTTCACAAGTGGCAATAAAATTTTTATGGAAGATTATAAATAACATGAAAATATTAAAAAAAAATATCAAATAAGTTTATGGCAGATTATAAATAACATAAAAATATTTAAAAAAATTATCAAATAAGTTTATGGTAGTATTTTTTTTAATTTACATTTTTCTTTGCAACAGAAAATTTTATTTATTAAATTAAAATCCCAAAAAAAATTAAAGGAAAAAACTTTTGCTTCTGAATTTGCAACTGCAGCTGCAGGTTTGCCATCTTTTTCCGTAGTTGCAGTCGTAGCTGGTTGTGGTGATGGTGATGATGGGGGTGGGGAGGTCACATTAGGGGTCATCTGTTTTCTTTTGGTTGGTGGCACCATCTCTATGGGGAGACTGGGTGGGACAGGTATCTTTTGTAAGGCTTTGTAGACCAAGTTCATTGCCTGAATTAATTGAATAATGTACAATTATTCTATAACTCAATAGATTCAGGAATTGTGCAGATACAAAAAATTAGCAATACAATAAGCCGTTAACATTACTGAATTTAAAGATAAATTCTGTATATTATTTTAAGTATCAAAACATTAAGCCATAAATATACATTTTCATTTATAATAATATGCAGAATATTAATTATAAATATTATTATATCTAACCACTGAAAATTCTAATCTATCAAGTGATCCATCCCCATCGATATCACTAAGGTCCCACACGTGACCCAATACGTCCACTGGAAGCTTTGAGTTCAACAACACCTGTAACAATGTTTATCAATAACTAATATAATACAAACATTATGATTTATATTACCAATTAACATAATTTATTAATTTAATAACTAGGGCTGTGCCAGTAAATCGGCCCGGTTTTCGGCAATACCGGCAAATACCGGTTCCGCCGGTATGAAGGGTGCCGTATTGAACAATCTGCATTCAGCGCATCACGCATAAAAGACAAGCAGCGGTATTGGAAGTGCAATTTACCTGTATGCCCATTGTTTGCTACACTTCAATTACAGACAACGGTTCTTAGCAATAGCATAGTACTAACGGTCTAACACCGTTCGCTTTTTTAACTGAGCCATGACTAAGTGTAGTTTAGTTTAGTTTTATCGTCCGAGCTGGCGACCGACCGCGGACGGTAACACTAATGCACTTTCAAACACTAATTCTAGCCATTTTCAGGCTTTCGACATTATACCGATACTGGTACCGGTAGTACCGGTTTTTGGCCCGGAAATACCGGTACCGGCAGAAAAAAACTATACCGGCGCAGCCCTATTAATAACTAATATAATACAAAAATTATTATTTATACTACTAATTAACATAATTTATTTCCCAGATAAATCAGGTGATTAGAAATATTAAATAATTAGTATCTCTCAATCATCGACATCATCACCAACACAATCATCACTACCACAATCATCATTATCACATTATGGGTTCTTATGTCCGCAAACAAATAAAAGATTCGTAGTTTATTACAGGTTTGACTTTGCTGCCAGGTAGTAGACCATTGGTTGGATTGAGTGTATCAAATATCTGATCGTATTTGATTCTTTCTGCCAGCTGTAAAAAAATTATGATTGAAAAATTTATCGATTCCTTGACAAAGAAATCAATTTATCATCAGTTCAGTTTAGTTTATTTGAATTTCAAGAGCCCTTTTGTGTTGCATCCTCATGGCTACTTTACAATAAATAAATTGAAAAATAACAAAACATTAAGAATAAAAAATAAATTGAAGTCAAAACTGTCAATTAAATAATATTTAACAACAGTTTGAATGTGGTGTGGAGTTATACAAATTCTTAAAGAAAATAAAATAAACTTTTATCTTTTCAATAAGACATCATTTTAAGACAAGATAAATGTGAACATAATTATTAATTATTGGTAAATATTCTCATATATTTAAATATCAGGCTGATTAACTCATTAACAAATATTATTTTGCAATAAAGTCTCTAAATAGAGATTACAATTATTTAGGATTCTGCGTCCCGTTATTTTTTTTGAAACGATACGATACGATACGACTTCTGAAATTTGTCTCGAATAAAACGATACGATACGAGACGCTTCGACCAATAACGAGACAAATCCGATACGATACGATACAATATCGGGATCTCGACTGAAATGTCAACTGAGGGAAATTTTGTCTCGAATAAAACGAGATAACATAGAATGATGAACTACACGCGACAAACAATATTAAGAACTACATTAAAGGAATTCATTGAAAAAAAATATTTAAATATTAAAAAATTTATAAATTTATAAAAATTTACAAAATTTTTTTTTTTTTAAACTTGAAATAAGTTTCATTTGTTTAGTTTCGGTACATCTATTTGTCTAAATTTAGACTCTAAATGATGACAAACGCGAGAAAATACCTGTATGCAAGAATAAGAAAGTGAAGAAAACCCAGCGGGTTTATTTATAAGCGATGGCGAATCCAGTTGGCAAGAAAGAAGCTGAGAAAGTTTCGAATTCCAGCTGCAGACGACGTGCACACTACAGGTGACACACACATACTCACATACAACCAAGAATATAATCGAGATTATAAAAAGATATATCTTAGATGAGCTACTATTACGGTCAATTACGGATATCGAAACACTAAAATAATCATTCCAATTCTATATAACAAATTTGACAAAATAAGTTTATCAAACAGACTAAACCAAAACATAAACATAGAATGATATTAATAATAGTCATTAATAATAATAGTCAGCGAGTACGATTGCCTTGCCAACCGTTGATGCCGGTTCGCATATTTCTAAATGGAAGTATGCAGAGGTCGACTAGCAGCCTAAGAGGGGCGTGGCTTAACCTCTGCTTTAGATATCTTTGATAACTATTCTCAATGTGGCACTAAAAAAGCTATAGAACAGAGACGAGATGTTTTTATATATGTATATATATATATATATATATATATATATATATATATATATATATATATATATATATATATATATATATATATAGATATATATATATATACTAGCGGGGTTACCCGGCGTTGCCCGGGGTTTTTAGAGGTTTTTCTAATGTTTGTCTCTCTCGCTCCCGTTCCCTTCTCCACTTTCCCGTTTTCGTAGCGTTCCCGGTCGCTTTTCCGCTCTCGGTCGTTTTCCAGCTCCCGGTCGCTTTCCCGCTCAGAAGTTTTGTTATCGATTTTCTCTCTTGCTCGCGTTTCCTTCCAAGCTTGCTCTCCCGATTCCAGTCGCTTTCCGCGTTCCCGGTCGCTTTACCGTTCTCGGTCGCATTCCCGTTCCCGGTCGCTTTCCCGTTCCCGGTCGATTTCCCGTTCCCGGTCGCTTTCCCGTTCCCGGTCGCTTTACCGTTCTCGGTCGCTTTCCCGTTCCCGGTCGCTTTCCCGTTCCCGGTCGATTTCCCGTTCCCGGTCGCTTTCCCGTTCCCGGTCGCTTTCCCGTTCCCGGTCGCTTTCCCGTTCCCGGTCGCTTTCCCGTTCCCGGTCGCTTTCCCGTTCTCGCTCACGCTTGCTCTCCCGTTCCCGGTCATGCTTGCTCTCCCATTCCCGGTCACGGTTGCTCTCCCGTTCCCGTTCACGCTCATTTTCTCTTTTACATTCTTTCATAACTTCTGTTAGCCTATAAAACGTAAAATAGATTTGCTAAGACTATATATATATATGAATGTTTGTGGGTTAGTTTGTCTATTATAGAAACGGGAAAGCGACCCGGAACGGACAGCGAGCGGGAACGGAAAAGCAAGCGTGAGCGGGAATGGGAGAGCAAACGTGAGCGGGAACGGGACAGCGACCGGGAACGGGAAAACGACCGGGAGCGGGACAGCGACCGGGAACGGGAAAACGACCGGGAGCGGGAAAGCGACCGGGAGCGGGAAAGCGACCGGGAGCGGGAAAGCGACCGGGAGCGGGAAAACGACCGAAAACGGGAAAGCGAACAAGAGTGGGAAAGCAGGTGGGAAAGGAAATGGGAGAAAAAGAGACAAACATTAGAAAAACCTCTAAAAAACCTGGGCAACGCCGGGTATCTCCGCTAGTACATACGTAAACACACACACAGACACACATACATGCACATACACATACATACATACACACATACATACGCACATACATATATATATAGTTCCCGCTCGCTCACCCGCTCCGCTCCGCTTATTTTGTGACGGATTTCAAAAATTTTTTTTTTATTTTTGACTCCCATTGACTCTCAAGGTTGTGTGAAAATTTCATTACGATCGGATGAATGGTGTAGCAATGCATAAACGCCATTAACATATATAGATACAAACATTCATTTTTATATATATAGATATATATATATATATATATATATATATATATATATATATATATATATATATATATTGCCGGTTCCCAGACTAAAAATAGTAATAATGGGGCTACGGGCTGTTAGGAAATCCGAATTTAAAGTGGGGATAATAATAGTTAAATAGTTCTTTTAATAGGTAGATTAATTAATCAATGTTGATGAATCAATTGCAAATATTCACAGTTGTGACAATCGTTAATTAAATATGTATGACTTTCGTTATTTATTGAAAAATATTTTTTTTTAAGTCTCGGAATTTTTTTTGAAACTTTATACCAGAACAAAATTTAAGTATCGCTATTTTATTTCGATATGAGACTTCCCCCGCAGGCTGTACCGTTTTAATAGCGATACGGGATTTCCCATCTTCGTTTTGAAATCCCGATTGATGTCGGAATAACGATTACGGGACGCAGATGCTTACAATTATTTAAAAGTTAAAAAAAGTTAAAAATTATCTAACAGGAATGGCCCATTCAACATCTTCATCTTTCAAGTCTTTTGTTGAGTTTATAGTTTTGTTGATGGCATTTGAAGTAGTTGTTGTTGTTGTGATTGCTTGTCCTCCCTTGTTTAGTGAAAATGGTCAAACTCATCAAACCATCATAACTCAGATTTATGTAAGAAAATAAGTTTCAATTTATAACAAATTTAACCCTTAACAATTTAAAACGTTTGTTTCTAAATTTCAGCAACAAAAACCAACAAAGTTGGGAGGTGGTAGTGTGAGACCGAGACTGTTGATGTTGACATCGTGCCCGTTTTGAACGGCAGAAATTAGTTTGAGGGCAACAAAAAAGCCCTGCTTGCCCAAAGATCCCCTGCCCTGTGGATCAGAGAGATCCCATATCTAAAAGAAAAAAGATGAAATATTGATGTTTATTTCAACAAAACAGCTCAATGATAACATATTATTTAACCATTTCTCACAACATTGCTTAGACTTCAAATGCATTACAGAGTAATAAAGAAAAAAATTAATATTAAAAAAAACACTTTTACTTCGAATGCACTAAAAAATACAAAATAAATTCTTTTCTGTTATCCAAAACTATCTCTTAAATAGTTTGAAAAAATATAAAAGTGTGGGACGTTTATTTTATATAAACTTTGTCAACCATGAAAACCTATGAAAGTTTTTTTTTATTTATTTTAGTCTTTTTAGTCATTGGAAAATTTTTTTACATCCTACATGAACACCAAGAACCACAACCACTATTTATTTATTTACTATTATATAAAACGCCTTACACAAGCATACACACCCAGGTATGTGCACCCCAATGCATAAAAACAATTTAAATTTCAGAGCAATTTATTTTGATAATCAAGTTATATGTTGTAATTAAAAGCTAATGGGTATGCAAAATTCTAGCCCAATCTGAAATAAATATAACCAGCAAAAAATTTACCAACAATTCTGGTTTTGTTTAAACACCCTGAAGCCATTTCAGTTCAATTTAGTAGTCAAGTTGATTGCAAACCTTCAAAAACACTGCATGCTGACTTTGTTAAAGATAGCAAAAACAAGAACATTTAAATCATCATCTGCAATTATTTGAGTGAGTGGAGTTACTAGACAAACGAGCAACCGAGTTTTCTGGAAAGAAGGTGATTAAGTGACCTGGAACAAAGCAGGTTGTTCACGAAAAGGTAATCTTTCACACAAACGGCCCGATGTGTGAAAGATTAATACATTCTTGGCTATAATTAGCTAAAAACACGATGAAAAGTAACCACTAGTTTAAACATCATGATAATTAGAGTTAGGGTTAGGGTTAAGGTTGTAATAACATAGGACTATTTTATTGGACAATTTGGCCCGGGCCGTTTATGTGAAAGATAACCCACGAAAAACTTTTGAGTGACAGGGCAGTGTCTTAAATCTGCTTACATGCTTTTGTTTCATCATTATTTATATTAAAAAATTTCAGATTTTGTAACTGTTTTCAGATTCAATGTGACAAGCTACTCTATCTGATGCTAAATATATTAAGAAATTAATAATAAATGATAAAAAATTAACGATGTATAATGATTCACCTCTGACAATATTGACTCTTTGAGTCCAGACTTTTTCAAGAAATTGGCAGCTTGAATGGCCGCTATGCTACCTTTACCCTTAGTATCGGCCTGAAAAAACATAGAGATGAAATTTAAGGTTATCTTTTAGTACAATGTCTTGAGTTATTTTCTGTTTATGACAACATTCAGCAGATATTAATTTAAGTAGGACCTCATACACCACCCCCAGCCCCAAAATAAAGTTGAAGGGGTTTGCATTTTCAGAATTTTCAGCTATAGAAGTAATGTCATTTCCTATTAAAATCGACCCAGGATGTTATAATAAGAAATTAACAACTTTAATTACAAGTATAAATTTTTAAATAATCCAGTACAGCTCACTTGTTTAAAAAATGTTTCATAAGATATTAGATGAGGACCAACAATCTGTTTAAATATCAAACTTGATCAATAACTAGTCTATCTCTATCTCAACTCCGTTACATACAAAATCAACAAATTTAAAAAAATACTGTTTTTAATATAAATTAACAAAAACATAAAAAAAACAGACCCATCAGCTTGAAATCAAATTTCAGAAGAACTGAAAGTATTAAAATAAAACCGTGCAAAATAATTCAAAATTGAAATTTAACTAAAATTATAAAATTAAAAAAAAATAAACAAAATTAAATACATCAAAACACTTGAAAAGGAAATTAAAGCAGAAAACATACAGACGCGACCGTCGGAAGATTCGCCATTTCACTCGTGCGTGTTTATCGAACATCGCATATAATTATGATAAAATTAACCTTGGACATATTTTGAAATTCGTGTCTAGACCTTAAAATAAAATATTTAAAAAAAAATAATACGTAGAAAAAATAAGTCGTAGAAAGAAAAAGTGGGAAAGTTATTTTTAATATTCGATAATGCCAATAGTGCCAATTTTTTGGACAAACATTTTTTATATTCTGGCCAGGCTAATATAAAACGGAGAAATAAGTATAAAAGAAGTCTCATTAATATATTATCTGATGTAATACTTTATAGTAGAACAGAAATTTGACTTTTGCTGGTAGGCTAAAATGTACCCATTAGATTATTGAGTAGGCCCTACACCACGGCCAGCACGAGCCAATTTTTTGCGGCCCGTGCTGGCTGGGGCTGCCCGTCTGCAACTCGGTTTGGTCCGGCCCGTTTTATATGCCAACTTTGCAGGCCCGTCCTGTCTAATTCGGGTCCGGTCCGGCTTTTTTTACAGGTCTAAAATCCCTATGTACCTACTTCTGTTACTTGGCACAAAAATCTCGACCCGATTAGCCCGGCTTGACTTCTGGTGCATTTAAGTTTTCACTCCGCGTGTGAATTTTATATCATAGCTCTTTGAATTTTTGCAAGTTTGTTTCATATTCGAATATAATTTATACAACTTACTCAGATGCACCGAACTCGAATGTAGTCTAACTTTACAGATTGATGATAAATTTATTTCATAGCTCGAGTGACAAACTCCATTGGAGTAGGTGTATGTGATCTCTAATTTGACGAGATTATTGAAAACACTTGTGAACTCGTTCAACTCCTGCTAAACGGTGACCTAAAAATGTTCGTTTTTATTCACTGAATCATGTTTGTTTTGTTTGTTTTGTTTTGCTAATTTATTGAGCGCCTTTTCCGCTTTGTTCAAAGGCGCTGTTCTTTTACATGCCCCACGGAGAGAACGATTTTACCCGCTAAATTTTCCGTTGACATGGGCTACTAGGCAGTGAGTGGGAGTCGAACCGTGAAGCTCTCACATTCAAGGCTAACCCTTTACCAACTCAGCTAACCTAGCACCATCATGTATCACTTAAAAGGAGAAAATAAAAGCGGCTCGAAGCTTTCAAAATAAATTCAATGACGACCATAAAAGTGGGGGGACAAATAAATAAAAAATGACTCCCGGCGTGCGCTACATCATTCCACAGCCATAAAAATAATAATGTTTAATGTCTGGTATTTTGACACAAGACGAGAGCGATCCATTAAAGGAATCAATAAAATCAGCTTGAGAGGATGAATGGCTGGGATTTGTTGCTCATCTCCATAATGTCACTAAGTGCTTAAAAACTACGCAGTGGATTAGTGAATGAGATACCAAAAAAAATTCAGAAGCATATTCTACAACAAAACATACTAAAGTTTTATAATAAATAATAATAATATATCTTTTTAAAGACAAACTGAAATGATAATGTTTTTTAATAGGTACAGGATACAGGTAGTTTGGCTAATTAACGCACTTTTAGGTGGCTCTAGGTGAATTCATCAACAATTAATTCATCAAAAACCTAAACACATATGTATCTGGCTTCATTAGGTAAACCAGGCAAACTGATCCGGTATCCTATGATAAAGTCGAAAATAAAAAGAAATAATTTTTTTTTTAAACTAGTCTTATGATAAGAGCATCACAAGGAACATGGAACTTAAACTGGACACTGACACTGTATATAATGAAAACATTTTGATTATTACATTTTTTGTTACCCATTAAAAAACTCATAGTATAGAGTATAGAGTTAACCATGCCTAACATTTGAATTAGTAAATTTAGCGACATCGACAACGCGTAACTCTTATCAGTCTTATCTCATTACTATCCCTAAGGAGCAAATGCTTAACAAACATCAGGTACAGCAAACGAGCAGCATATAAATCTGTTAGCCAGCAATGTTTTTAATTATTAATTATACTTAAGAAAAATTATTTTTGCAGTTCAAAGGTTACGTTTAGAACATCATATATAACTGTATATAATAAAAAAACCTTTTGGTTAACAAAATTTTTATGAATTATTTTTTGATGAACTTGTCTCTCCCCTTTTTGGTGTATAAATCTCAAAAGCCTTAACTTGTGGCGAACCGAGAACATAAACCTGTCACACAGATGTAGCAGACGCCAAAATTTATCAACACTTGTCTGAAAAATTATTTTTTAAATATCTGTCATCATTCGTATCCATGTCACCACCATAGCAATAACAGCTGCCATTAGCGTCACCCATCAGCCCCAGCACCTCGTCATCATTATTATCATCGTCATCATCGTCGTCATCATCATCGTCATCGTCATCGTCATCGTCATCATCATCATCATCATCATCATCATCATCATCATCATCATCATCATCATCATCATCATCATCATCATCATCGTCGTCGTCGTCGTCGTCGTCGTCGTCGTCGTCGTCGTCGTCGTCATCGTCACCGCCGCCGCCACCTCTACCACCACCACTACCATCACCACCACCATCATCATCATCATCATTAAAAATGATTTCTTCCAATCCATCCACACAGAGGCGTGGATTGGGGGCTGAGGGGGGCCACGGCCCCCCTCAAGATTTTTCCACCAAATAGAAAAAATATCTTTTCTAGCTCAACCATGAATGAGTATTTAGATTATTTGATAAAAACAGTATTTATTAAACTTTTTGAATTATATCTACTTATAATCTATCTACTGCTAATATTTTTCAATCTTTTAGGGCTTAGTTTCTCGCACTTTTTACTTTTCTCATAATTATCTCTCCATCTCTTTTTCTTCTTCACTGGCTTCCTCTTAAATATAGGGTGATTTTTAAAATTTGCTTAATAATGGTTAAAATTAAAAATTGTTCTTCTCCATTATACCTAACTAACTTAATAAAAATCCCTCCTAAGTCTGGTCTTCGTTCTTTCACTCTTAGCCACTTTCGTATTTTTTCTGTTAAGCTTCTAATGCTCTTTTTCCTACTCTGGTTCCTTTCTCTGGAACTCTCTTCCTACTTCTCTTACTAAATCTACTTCTCTCGCTGTTTTCCGTCGTGGGCTTAAAACTTATTTGTTTAATAAGTTTGTGTCCGAACACTATTGAACGTCAAAGAAATAGCGCTATAGAAATTTAATCGATTGATTGCTTGCTTTCGGTCCATCCGATCAAACTCGTATGAAATTTAGACTCGTGTATCTGTCCTAGCTTGACGAACAATTAGCACATTCTTATACTACCCGGTTGCTTGAGCTCTCCTACCAAGATTTTTCCAATTCATTTCAAATTATTTTTATTAGCTCACACACGATTGAGTATTTAGATTAGTTGATGAAAGCAATATTTATCATACTTGTTGATTAATATCCAGTTAGTTAAAAATTTCTGCTATTATTTTCCAATCTTTTATTAGTAGGTTCCTTTATTCTATTTGATCTTGATGATTCAGTGGACAATTTTGTAAAAATGAAAGAACGTCGATACCATTTGTTACATTCATAATTTAAACGCTTTTTGTCTGCACTCAATATTAAATAAAAGTTAACTTTTTCTAACCCGTTTTTTTAACTAATATGATGATTTACATGAAAATACAACATACAAATGTATATTGGGATGGTCATTTTTGTTTGAAATTTCTCTGGGTTAAAGTAATTAAGTCGATCTATAATGAAGTTGTTAATTCAACAGATTTCATCTACAAGACTTTCAAAACAAAACAAAACAGAACCTCATTGAAACACCACCAAAAGTTATTCCTTCAAATGAACTTTGCCATTTTAAAATCTCTTAATTTCAAATCGAATTGCTTAAAATAACTTTTTTTCTTTTAAAAAATACAGCACACACACAAACTAAAACTTGGTCAGCTATTCACAAACATGAATTAATGGCATCTAAGCGCATACAGACATACATTATAACACATCATCTAAACTTCTAAACACATACATACACATACAAATATATGTGTAAAATGTACATCGTACAATACTGTACAATACTGTACAATGTACATGCACACAAGTAGGTCACTGTAACAGCAAATCCGGCTTAAAAAAGACACGGCGACCCAACGACAATGACTGCACTGAAAAAGAATCACAGCTTGACTCTTCTTCTACTTCTTCCAGATCATCTTCCTCATCATCATCATCATCATCCTTCTCTTCTTCCACATGCATAATTACTGCAGCATCTTCCAATCGCTAATTGCTCGGCGATATCAAAGAATCAGCCGAAAGGTAACAAGAAGGAACACTTAACGTTGCTGGTGCTAACTTCTTGAACTCACCACTGGCGTTGATGTTCCACAAAGGTTCTGCTACTTAGATATATATTTCTATTTGTGGAACAAGAAAACAAGGAACCTCTTTCATGACTGGACTTACTGCTTGTCGGTCTCCGAGAGCGTTTCTGCTCATCTTCAGATGGCACCTCTTTGATCTAAGTCATCAAGAAAATTGGAATTTCAGGTTTTGATGCCGAGGATTAGAAAACAACATTTTATATTTGGTAAATATTTTAAAAAAATTTCTTTAATTCCCTATCACATGTTTATCTATTTTTTTCTGTTACGTTTCTCTCTCTCTCTCTCTCTCTCTCTCTCTCTCTCTCTCTCTCTCTCTCTCTCTCTCTCTTTCTTTCTCTTTCTTTCTTTCTTTCTTTCTCTCTATCTCCCTCTCTCTCTCACACACTCTATACCATACTCTCCACTCATATATTTTACCTACTTTGTTATTCTTTCTCTTTCTTTCTCCACCATGACTACGAGCACAGGTGTTGCATGAATGTCGTACTTGAAGAATTTAAATTTTGTTTGAAGTTCGATACGATAGCCAGCCAAGCCAGTTTGTTCTCAACTGTTCGTTCATTTTAACGAGAAGTTGTAACGAGACTTCTTTGAAATGGAATTCTTATCTGGTAAAGATTGCGTCCTGTCCATGAAAAAAACTTGTTTTGAAATGATTTCTGAGTGATTAAACTAAATAAACAGCTTTTATTGTGGTTCTGTTTTGACATGATGATATGGTCAGTAATGACCCGAATGGTCAACAACTTCGCATTATTAATTCATAGCCTTGGATAAATAAATTAAAATACTTTTAATAATTATTCAAATGAAATTTATTACTTTATTTGTATATACTAAATTAATAGATGTAATTAATGTTTTGATATCATTAATTTTATAATATAGGTAATTTGTTTTAGATTAGATTATATTTAATTTTCTGTATTCATATATTTATTTAAAACTGGCTGGAATACCCGGCCATTTTGGTCATAAATTACCAACTGGTTGGTATATTTTTTGTACAAAGTGGACACAAACCACGTCTTACTATGCTCTTCATTAAGTGTACAAACTTTTTTTTATTAAATCCTGTGTTTAAATTTCGATGTTGATAGATAGATACATAAATACAACATACATTCGTTTTTATAAATGAGCTAATTAACTTAAGATGCCATTATTAGAACAAAGAAAACAATTAGAATAAAACTAGATCTAAATTAAAGAAAAGCTTTGTTTAAAACCTCTGTGTATATATATATATATATATATATATATATATATATATATATATATATATATATATATATATATATATATATATATATATATATATATATATATATATATATATATATATATAGTATAATAAAAACCAAAGAAGAATGAATGCACCACCGGCTGCACGTTGCAAGCAGTGCAAACGTTCAATTCAAATGTGGCGAAATGTACAAAATACGGAATATTTATAGAAGTTTTATTATAATTAGCGACTTCAAACTGGTAAATCTCTGCAACTTGAGATCATCTCACCTTGGTGAATGCGTGACACCTATCCATCATCTCTCTCTTCCTCTCTCTCTCCCTCTTTCTCTCCCTCTCCATATCTCCCTCCCTCCCTCTTTCTTTCTTTCTCTTTTTTATTTTCCTTTTCCTGTTTCTTTATGTCTCGCATTCTTTAGCGAATCAAGAAAGAAGAAAAAAACTAGAAAAAAAGTATTTTTAGTATTTTTTTAATAAAATTTAAAAATAGGCATTTAGTAGATCACTTAAACTAAAAATAGCTTTAAAATATTATAAATTTAAATAAATAAATAACTGTCTTCAGTATAAAATACAATAAAATTAAATTAACATTAACAAAACTGAACATATATGGAGATAATGTTGACAATAGTTGACATGTGATGGTATCTCATCAGATGAGATTGCATCACTCTTTTGTGTTAACAAACGAAAATCATTTTCTCATTAGCGTTAACTTTCATTCAATCTTTTTCGATATTGCGTAACATTCCATGTCAACCTTAATTGGATGTGATGGACGTCAAGAAACCTCATTTTGAAGGAAGATTTACAGTAAACTACAGAAACGCTATCATCATTATACACACCAATAACTACCCATAAATGTGGGTTCAAACAGGGTACCAAATAGTACCAATATTTTTTCGACTATGACCATTAGATTCCATCAGATTTTTTCCCAAAGTAGCATTTAAATTTTGTTTGAAGTTCGATACGATAGCCAGCCAAGCCAGTTTGTTCTCAACTGTTCGTTCATTTTAACGAGAAGTTGTAACGAGACTTCTTTGAAATGGAATTCTTATCTGGTAAAGATTGCGTCCTGTCCATGAAAAAAACTTGTTTTGAAATGATTTCTGAGTGATTAAACTAAATAAACAGCTTTTATTGTGGTTCTGTTTTGACATGATGATATGGTCAGTAATGACCCGAATGGTCAACAACTTCGCATTATTAATTCATAGCCTTGGATAAATAAATTAAAATACTTTTAATAATTATTCAAATGAAATTTATTACTTTATTTGTATATACTAAATTAATAGATGTAATTAATGTTTTGATATCATTAATTTTATAATATAGGTAATTTGTTTTAGATTAGATTATATTTAATTTTCTGTATTCATATATTTATTTAAAACTGGCTGGGATACCCGGCCATTTTGGTCATAAATTACCAACCGGTTGGTATATTTTTTGTACAAAGTGGACACAAACCACGTCTTACTATGCTCTTCATTAAGTGTACAAACTTTTTTTTATTAAATCCTGTGTTTAAATTTCGATGTTGATAGATAGATACATAAATACAACATACATTCGTTTTTATAAATGAGCTAATTAACTTAAGATGCCATTATTAGAACAAAGAAAACAATTAGAATAAAACTAGATCTAAATTAAAGAAAAGCTTTGTTTAAAACCTCTGTGTATATATATATATATATATATATATATATATATATATATATATATATATATATATATATATATATATATATATATATATATATATATAGTATAATAAAAACCAAAGAAGAATGAATGCACCACCGGCTGCACGTTGCAAGCAGTGCAAACGTTCAATTCAAATGTGGCGAAATGTACAAAATACGGAATATTTATAGAAGTTTTATTATAATTAGCGACTTCAAACTGGTAAATCTCTGCAACTTGAGATCATCTCACCTTGGTGAATGCGTGACACCTATCCATCATCTCTCTCTTCCTCTCTCTCTCCCTCTTTCTCTCCCTCTCCATATCTCCCTCCCTCCCTCTTTCTTTCTTTCTCTTTTTTATTTTCCTTTTCCTGTTTCTTTATGTCTCGCATTCTTTAGCGAATCAAGAAAGAAGAAAAAAACTAGAAAAAAAGTATTTTTAGTATTTTTTTAATAAAATTTAAAAATAGGCATTTAGTAGATCACTTAAACTAAAAATAGCTTTAAAATATTATAAATTTAAATAAATAAATAACTGTCTTCAGTATAAAATACAATAAAATTAAATTAACATTAACAAAACTGAACATATATGGAGATAATGTTGACAATAGTTGACATGTGATGGTATCTCATCAGATGAGATTGCATCACTCTTTTGTGTTAACAAACGAAAATCATTTTCTCATTAGCGTTAACTTTCATTCAATCTTTTTCGATATTGCGTAACATTCCATGTCAACCTTAATTGGATGTGATGGACGTCAAGAAACCTCATTTTGAAGGAAGATTTACAGTAAACTACAGAAACGCTATCATCATTATACACACCAATAACTACCCATAAATGTGGGTTCAAACAGGGTACCAAATAGTACCAATATTTTTTCGACTATGACCATTAGATTCCATCAGATTTTTTCCCAAAGTAGCATTCATTCATACCACCAACCAATTCACTCACTCACCAACCATTTTACTAATTCACCAACTCTATTTCACTCAATCACCGATCATCTCACTCACTCACTCACTCACTCACTCACTCCTTCTTACAGGAGCTGATGACCTATGGGTTCGACCTGATCTTAGTGACATTTGACTTTCCATGTCTTTAAGTACACGACGGTGTACAACACGAGCAAGTCACTTCACGGCCATCATCTGTCCTGGACCTGACAGATGTTTAAAAACCCATTAGATAAACACCATCATTACTATAACCTCATCGAGGTAGAAAGAAGGAGGGAGGGGCAGAGCAGAAATAAAAAAGATTATTGAAACGCAAATGAAATTAATTTAAGCTAATATAATAATCTCGATGTCCATATTTTATTCGTTAAACATTGATTGCAAATCATTTTTTTGAAAATAATAAAATATTGACATTATTGATCACTGTATTCAAAATACTTGATATGTGAAGTATGTGAGAATTGTAAATATAAGAAAATTTTGAATCATTATGAAAAACAAAGTTTTTATAATAAATGTTTGATTTGAAAAAGTTAATTTTTTGCTTCCTTTGAATTAACTTGAAACTGGTGGTTAAATTTCTTGAACGAAAATTGATCTTTTTTTATTTTAAGTATATTTTATTAAAAGTTTAAGTAAATTTTGTCCAATCGATTTGAAACTTTGTCAGAATGCATTGTCATTGACAATAATTCATTACACCAAATTTTAGATTGACTGCATGACAAAAAGTATGTTTTGTAAGCATAACAAAATTAACTACGCATTACCTCCAGCAAGCAAGCAAGCAAACGCCGTGAAGTTAATACAAATAATTTAAAAAAAATACTTTTTAATGCTTAATTCAGTTGTTCAAATATTACCTCGTCCAGAATTGGAATCAACAAATTCAATTTTGATTGCAATTTTACCCAGATAGATATCTACAAACACACACACACACACACATAAACGAACAAATTTAAAAACACATCCATACAAACACAGAACTCGGAGAAGAGAGGGCACAAGTCAATGAATTGACCACTCACGGAACAACCAATAATTAAAACCTTCTCAAGCAACTTCTTTCTTACTCGCTTCTAACATTTTCTTTTGTGTACAAACTTCTCTCTGTTTCACTAAATCAGTAATTTAATTGCAATGTGCAACTGAACGAGCAATGAGAGACAGACTCACAGACCAACTGAAAGACATGTAGGCAGACATTTTTGTTTTATGCGTAAGACAATCTTACAGAGTAAACAGTATAATGGTCAGAGGAATAAATAAATAAATGAACAAATAATGGGTTTATATTTTAGAAAACGTTTATGAACAGATTCTCATAAAATTCATTTTCTGGGAAAGAACAAATGACATACATACAAGCATGCAGTAATACGGGTGGACTGAAAGACGAACAGACGGAAGAAATGATGAATGGTTGACTGGACTGAATAGGAAGAACTTCACGGTGGACAAAAGATCATGTCACTGGTTGGATCACGAAGCAATTATCATTATCCAGTCACTGCCGGAGGCGAGTTGGGTCGAAAATGGAAATAAATGCTTGTAATTCCCTGTGCTCCACTGATCTGTACAAAGATTATTACATATGTACATATGACGAAATTCAACGATGAAATTCAAGTGAGTGAGTGAGTGAGTGAGTGAGTGAGTGAGTGAGTGAGTGAGTGAGTGAGTGAGTGAGTGAGTGAGTGAGTGAGTGAGTGAGTGAGTGAGTGAGTGAGTGAGTGAGTGAGTGAGTGAGTGAGTGAGTGAGTGAGTGAGTGAGTGAGT